>OY987218.1:24380057-24980057 GCA_963920805.1 Primula vulgaris | reverse complement strand
ATAAATTACGGGACGGATTTAGAGAGTTTGTTAAAATTTAAGTCTCAACTCAACTCAAGTCAACTGTTCACAATTAAAATCACAACACAACCCGCAAAATAAGTTACGAATTAGAGCAGGTTGAGTTCAGGTTGATTTTTAAATTTTTATTTTGGTAATTTATTTTTTATAATTTGCATAATTAAACTAAATTTAAATAAATTGAATCTTTCAAAGAGAAATATAAATTAAAATCAACCACAAAATGTTTAAAACATTCCGAACAAGTAATAAAAATAAAATAATTAACAATAAATTTTGGATTGGAACCCTTTTAGAAAATAATTAAGGATTAGTCCCGAAATCTGAAACTATTTAAGTTTCAGTCCGTTTTCGCAACGACCAATCAGAGCCCGACATGCAGCGCTGCATGCATGTGCGCGTTGCAGCAGATTACTCTCCCAATTACAGCGTTCCCAATTACAGTGTTGCCCCCCTGTAATTTACATATTTATCAATTCAATCCCTTTAGTTTAAATTTAAATATAAAGAGCTATATTATTAGATTGTTTTTATATTAAATCCTAAAAATCAATCATAAGTCATAGCTATTAATTTTTACCCTCTTGAATTTGAACACAAAAAATATTTAATCATCCAAAAAACCCCAAAAAATGATTTAAAGTTGTGAAAATTAGAATAACTAGCGAAAAAAGCTTTAAAGCAAAAAAAAAATCATAAAAATTAGAAAACACTAAAATATTATTAAGTCCATTTCTAAAAACAGTATCAGTTATTTAAAAGCATTTTAAAAACAGTTTTGAGTATTTTCCAAAACAATCTGAGACATTTAAATTAGTTTGAGCCATTTTAGATTCATTTAAAAAACAATATTAGTTAATTTAAGTCATTTAAAAAACGGTATGAATCATTTTTAAAACCAGTATGAGTTAATCTAAGTAATTTAAAAAACAGTTTAACGTAATTAAAGTAATTTAAAAAATAGTATGAGTTAATGTAAATCATTTTAAAAATAGTATGAGTTAATTTAAGTCATTTTAAAAACAGTCTGGGTCGTTTTAAGTAATTTAAAAAAATAGTGTGAGTAATTTTAAAAACAATATGTGTAATCTTAAAAACAGTATGAGTAATTTGAAGTCATTTTTAAAACAATTTGAAGTCATTTTTAAAACAGTCTGAATAATTTGAAGTCATTTTAAAACAGTCTGAGTAATTTGAACTTATTTTAAAAACAATCTAAATAATTTGAAAAAACAGTCTGATTAATTTTACAAACAGTCTAAATAATTTTAAAACACAGTCAGAGTAATTTTAAAAATAGTTTGAGTCGTTTTAATTCATTTTAAAAATTGTATAGATCGTTTTAAGTTATTTTAAAAACAGTCTAAGTGATTTTAAAAACAATTTGAGATATTTTAAGTCATTTTAAAAACAGTCTGAGTTAGTTTAAGTAATTTTAAAAACAATCTAGGTTAATTTAAGTCATTTTAAAAACAATCTGAGTTAATTTCAGTCATTTAAAAAACAGTCTGAATAAAATCGAGGCATTTTAAAAACAACATGCAGTTTAATTTCAGTCATTTAAAAAGCAGTATGAGTTTAATTTCATTCATTTAAAAAATAGTCTGATTTAATTTAAGTCATTTTAAAAACAGTCCGAGTTAATTTGAGTCATTTAAAAAATAGTCCAAGTTAATTTAAGTCATTTTGAAAATAGTCTGAGTCGGTTAAGAAGCAGACCGGGTTATTTAAAAAAATTATAAGTCATTTTAAAAACTATCTGAATTGTTTTAAAACAATTCAAGTCATTTAAAAAATAGTTTCGGTCATATCAAAAACAGTCGGACTCATTTTAAAAAAACAATTTAAGTCAATTTTTAAAAATCTAAGTAAAAAAACTATTTGAGCCATTTTCAAACCGTTTAAGTCGTTTTAAAATAGTCTAAGTCATTTAAAATAGTCTGAATCATTTAAAAACTAGTTCGAGTCATTTTAAAAACAGTGTAAGTCATTTTAAAATAGTCGAAGCCAATTTATTATCATTTAAAAACTGTCTGAATGGCAAATAAACAGTTTGTGGTCGTTTTATTTGTCTTTTTTATTTTATTTTACTCAAACTATTTTATAAATAGCTAAATTAGTAATTACTATGTAGTTTGAGTTATTATTTGTAATCATGACAATAAAGTATTTCATAAATTAATTTAGCTAGTTGGGGGTAGTACTGATAAGATTTCAAACAATTGGACCATTATGTAAATTATCCAAACTATTGGAATTTACAGAAGTAGTCCATCTTCTCCACCGGAATATAGGGAGAGAGAGAGGCGGCGGCTGAGACAAGGCGACGGCTTCATCGTCGTCGTCGCCACCATCTTCGGCGATAAGCGAAATCTGTGGTGTGGAGATTGAGGTAGGGGAGGGAGGGAGGGAGAGGGTGGCTGAGCTTCGTCGGAAGCGGCTGAGCTCCGTCGTCGGAAGCGTCTGAGATCCGTCGTCGGAGGCGGCTGTTCTCCGACAGAGGTAGGCGACGGAGATAGTGCTGGTGTTCTAGAGAGAGAAAGTCATTATAAAAAATGAATAACTTAGATTTGAGCTCCTTTATATATTTAATTAAATTTGGATCAATACTTAAATATTTTTATAAAAAATAGATCAATTCTGAAATAAATTTGTGAGAGTGACCAATTGTTAAATAGTTTTGTTTTCTAAGACCAATCCTTAATTTACTCTAAAATAAATTACGGATTGAGGCGGGACGAGTTTGATTTTTTTTTTATTTACATTCAACCCACCCAACACATCCAAATCCACGCTGGTTGGGTTGCATGTTGAGTTTATGGATTTTTTGTCCACCCCTGATCCAAATGATGCAACCAAATGATATAATGAGATATACTGATGGCCTGTTTGTTAACATATTTTTGATCAAAAATCAGATTCTAAAAAATTCACTGAAAATGTACATTTTAATAATCTAATTTATTTTATAGCATTTTTACCCTAAAAATCCGATCTTTAAAAGTTAGATGATACTTGTATGGTTGTTCACCCACCCGCATTTTTTTTATTTGAAGCATGTTACTATTCATACATGAAATACTCATATTTAAATATAAATTAAGAAAATTATTTAACATTTAAGATACAAATTAAGCTACATAAAATATAATAATGTTTATATTCTCGCTTAATTATTTTTAAATAAAGTATTCTATTTTAATTTTTTGTTGATGAGATATATTACATAACATTATGTGTTGTTTTTCGAAATTGGTAATTACCATATCATACCATACTGCACTTAGTATATACCGAAATGTGATACGATAATGGTATCGAAATTTCATGTACCAAACATGTGTTAGTAATGGTATAACAGAAATAATAACAGTATTATACCACTTCTATCCCTAATAGAAACAACAATTAATTAAAAAGAATAGAGTTACTATAAAGTAACATAACAATATGCCCATTGCTGTTTTTTGAATTAAACATATTATGATATGATAGTAGAAAAAAAGGTGGGACCAAATTTGGGGAAAAGACGAAGATAAGGATATCAATTATATGGATATGATATTTGAGTATTTTACTTCATAAAAAGACTAATCTTAAATAGTCTCACGAGTCACGACTACTACTTATATTGCTAATAAGTACCTAGACTTGTACAGGGGCGGCCTTGGAAGTTTTAACACCCCATTTCCAAAATAAAATAAAATTGCGTCTCAATTTTTTTTTTCATGTCACATCGAAACAAAAAACAGGGAAATGTTGATTCAAAACTATATATAACACTAATCGGAATGGTTGTCATTAAAATTTTGACAGATTAATTGATAGAGTTGTGTTACCTCGTGTGTTCAAACCTTGCTTCCGTTTTTTTTCCCTTCTATTTCTTTAATAAACAAAAAAAAAGTGTGAGGGGGCAGGTCGAACTGCTGTTGATTACGCACGGAGCATCTATGTAACCATTCCACCACTGGTGCAACATGCTAATTTGACTAAATAATATATATACAAAATAAATACACACATATATATATAACCACTGCAAAAGAATTGTGCGCCTCCACAGAACCGCACCTAAGACGCTGGTCTGAGTTATCTTGCATCAGGACCGCCCCTGACTAGTACTAAACCCGAACAAGAAAAAAACGACAATAAAAAAAGCCATGCACTTGAATTGTACTTAATTTCATCGCAAACAAAGACTTAGAATTGAATGCGGCTTTAATCTAGTGGTGCTATCTGTAAAAACAAGAAGAAGAAAAAGCCATGCACTTGAACTGTAATTTATTTGAGATGAGAAACCATCATGTACCTGAACTATTATAAACTTGCCTGTAAAAACGCCACAAAAGTCCCACTTATTATACACCTGTGTATCTATATACATACACCGTATCACCGTATTTCGAGTCCCACAAAACACAAAAATATCACTATACTTTGGGTTCAGATTCTAAAAGATCATATACACCACATCACATATAGCCCAGCTTTGGGTCCCAGAATAAGTTTCAGATTAATAAGAAATCCAAACACATAAAAGACAGATTATTAGTGATAATATTGGTACTCCTCACCCTCGTGACAGATCTTCCCAGCTTTGAAGTAAAGGCATGGAATATCTTGAGCCGACCCGGTGTGTTTAAACTTGCATTCTTCCGCATACTGACACTTCCCACCCTCAAAGAAACGGCACACTGAGCGAGGTCCCTATCAACAAAAAATTACAACAAAAAATTATTAACACCTACAAAGAAAAAGTAATCAGTCTGTGTAAATGAGTCGCACAATCATGTATACAGAATTTCAAAAACCAAAAACGGCCTCGTCCACTTGACAGATTAGAGAACAAACACCGACTATAGAACTACATGATGTAAAACTTGATTAAATAACGTAACTAAGGTACAAATCACGTAACTAAGGTACAAAACTGATTAAAAACCAAGTACAAAACTGATTAACACTGCATACTGCAAAAATGATTTAACAATGAGTGTGCGTTTTCTCAATACGTCAGTATTTACTATTCTGATACGACAATAACAATGATGAGATCAGATTTTAAGACCACATACCATGCTCGGACTAAATTTTGAGATCAATTTCTGAAACCACAATCAAGTCCTATATAACAAAAAAATAGCTAAGCAAACAATTGAACATTCTCAGCCCCATTTGACCATTCTTACATCATAATTGGATATCATATCTATACCTAAGCTACTCAAACAACAGTGGACCATTATCACATCACAATATTCAACATAAAAAATAAACATATCAAAGCAAACAAACCACATTTAAAATTAAACAAACAAAAAGTCAATCATATTCTCCAAGTATATCGATTCGTTCCTCATCTTAACCATCGTCTTCTATACCTATCTCCTAATTACACCTACGGAAAGACTCTTAACTTATACTCCCAACTATCATTAGTGTAATAATCGTCTTCTCCAGTACTATTGTTTTCATTCTTGATTTTGTTCACCTTGACTACCACAATAAACTTTTGCAGGCCTATAAATATCCAAATCATCTTGCAAAAGTAAAAAAAAAAAAGTTTAAACATATTCGGACCTTCTTATGTATTCAAATATAAGATCAAAATCAATCAGACGAATCAAACTTCACTTCAATTCTGGCCAAACTGCTTAGGGTAGGTGGAAACTGTATCTAACCACCAGTGAGCTAATCTATATAAACTTAATTTAAGAAAGTAAAAGAATATGCAAAATCATTTTGGCGACTCACAGATCTCAACACAATGTTAGTGAATCAGAAGAATTCTAAGATTTAATAAAAGTAAATAGAAAGTTGTACACTTCACTTATTATGTAATTACCGAGTTCAACTACCTTCCTGTTTATCAATCCAGATCACACAAAAAGCAGAATATCAATTCAACGAAGCACACGTCTTGAACCTCATACCGAAAGTGGTTTTATATTGAAAACAAAGATAACATGTTTTTACTTACAGCAGGTCTAGGTGGATGTGGAGGAGCCTGGAGAAGAGGCGGAGGACCCTGGAAATATTTTTTCTTTTTAGTACCATTACTGTGTACAAATTTATGGAAAATTCATAGTACACCTATTGTATTTCAAAAGACTTAAAGTAATTTCTTATGTCATCCGTAACTTTCTCCTATAATATCTCCCATATTAATTTCACTAAATTAGAATAAATCCCCCTTCTCTCCACGATCGTCTCCACGTAATATGAAAGAACAAAAATTGCACTCACTATATGAGATTGAGTTTGGATGGCTTCAGCATGAGCCTTCTCTGCTGCTAGCGCAGCAAGCCGAGTCTGCTCCTGCTTCCTCATCACTTCAAATACCTGAAAATATTTTACACATCTTGAATCAAGGTAACAATCATGTATACACTGAAATTGCAGCAATCTAATAAATATTTGGGTGCAAGGTTTTAGCCTAAGTTTTTTCCTTTCTACATAAAGCTACAATATAATTCTCTTGCCAACCAGTAGCTGGATTTTCAAAGTTTTCTAGCCTCGAAAATTAACTAGTTCTGAGCAAAATAACATAAAAGACCAGCCTTGAACAAGCCGTACTTTTTACTTATCTGTATCCTAGTAAGATCAATATAAACACAAAGTTATGCAACAGTGACGATTCCGTAATACTGAAATGACTATGTATGACTGAAACGACTGTGTATGTATATATAGAAGTATATATGTATATATATATACACAAACACATATGTCACCTGCTTGGTATATAAGCTGAATTTTGTTCTTTTTTAAATATAAGCAGTAAATGTTATCGCCCAACTTTAAACTCAATAATGTACATTTCTAGCCTAAAAAGCTAAAAATCTTTGAGCTAAATGACCAGTATTTCTTTAACAGCCTTAGATTAGGCAAGCTATTTGCTTAAAAGATGTATCCTAACAAGCTCAATATACATACATAATAATGCAATAATTTGGATTTTTTTCCACAAAATTATCATCTATGCATACTAATAAAAATTATCATCTAAGCTTAACTTTTATCTTTCACATTTAAGCTACAATATAGTAATTTGTTTGCTAACTATAAACTGTATGACTATTACAGTTCTCTAGCCTAACCACTGTTTCATTTCCAGGCTTGAAAAACTCGTATTATTTGCTTTAAAGTTGTATCCTAACAAGCTTAATACATATGCAGTAATACAATACTGTCGATTCCGAACGTTTGATTATTATCTATACATACTACTAAAAAAATATATATATAGCTGTAGCCTATATACATCACCAGATTGGTAAATGGGGACCTGTTGAATTCTCAAAGAGCTTTTGCCCCTCTCATAGTCCTACTTTTCAAGATTATAAAACATATTATTTCTAAATAAAAATAAGATTTTTTCCCTGTAAAACAAATTAACATTTTTTTGCAAATTGTGCAGTTGCGACAACCCCCCTTAGCCCCTTTACGGCTCTAAAAGGGTACCGAATTTGCATGAAACTAATAATAGTAAAAGAATCAATAGTGAGGGGACGACGTGACCTCGATGGTCACCACTTAGCTCTAGCTTTCAGATAGGCTATATATTGGCTTCTAGCCCAATTGAGCTACAACTTTTTAGCTACCTACAATTTTAATGTTTTCTAAACCTAAAACAAGCTAAGATAAATTGGCTCAACACTGAATCCTACTCATATTATGCAACTATATATATATATATAGAGAGAGAGATAGATGATATAGCCCAATTTAGTTAGAAGCCCGTTTCAGAAATTGATCTCAGAATAATTAGATATAATAAACCAATCGATAACATTACCATGCTCATACTAAATTCTGAGATCAATTTCTGAATTCACAATCAAGTCCTATATAATCAAGTCCTATTTCTGAAACAGGGTAATAAATTGACTTACATCAGGTATATGCGTAGCAAAGAAAGATACCTGAAATTACAAAACCGCAAAGTGATTAACCACATAATTGAGAGTAAACACAAACTAAAAAACAATTAATAATCAGGACGAAATCAAGTGTAAAAATAAATTATCCAATCACGTAGCTAGGGTTTTGAAAAACCAAATTCATGTTCTAATTGACATATTCAAGCGAAACCAACGATTACG
This sequence comes from Primula vulgaris, assembly GCA_963920805.1. NCBI lineage: Eukaryota > Viridiplantae > Streptophyta > Magnoliopsida > Ericales > Primulaceae > Primula > Primula vulgaris. The sequence continues at coordinate 24,971,931 of OY987218.1, read as the reverse complement.
AGATTAGAAAACAAATTTATCAGGTAGCTAGAGTTTAAATTATATAAAGAAAAATTAAGGCAATAATACAGATAAAACTCAAAACCAAGAGTGATCCATTTTACAAATGACATCCCATTATTAAGTCTGTCCTATTTAGCCAAACCCCGGCACTACTTTTTCAAAAAATTAAATTGGTCCATCCTGCATCTCTTTAGTAAATGTTTTTCTTTTGAAACACTTCTTTTCCGCTTGCTATTCTGGTACAGTGTTAAGATTCTAGACATTGCTCCCCTGGAAAAGCATCACACTCTTCGTTTTTTTCCTGATATTTCTTCTAACCTTTCACTTGTAACATGTTATGTCTTAACTTTATTTACTGTAGAATGGTTTTGAGCTAATAATGATCACTTATAGTTCAGTGGGCATATCCGCTGAGGTAGTGTCCTGTTCCTTCTTTCTGTTGAAAGTTGATCTAAATTCATGTAAATGTTGGGATTATATAGATTGGCTAAACCCTTTCAGGACAAAATTTACAGTTATCTTATCCAGGCTAAGGACATTTGTTGCAAGGACAGAGGGATGAAGACAACGTGCGCGTCGTATGCCTGGTACGTTAACCTAATTTGATGGTCATCTATGATGAAATTTAATCTGAGTTGGCCTACCTTTTATAAACTGAATAATTTAATTAACGAGTAATTACAACCCTAGTTTCATTAAACTATACTGTAACTTATCCTCAATTTCTTATGAATGGTAACTTTCTTAAGAACATGAGCATTCTCCTCAAGCTGGAAATAAATATCATATATATGTTCCAAACTTTTTTTATTTTAAAATCTTATTAGATATATATGTTCCAAACTTGTTCCAGTAATAGCCCAGTATATTGCCTAGCAAAAAACACGATATTCTAACACGACAATAGATGGAAGATCCTTCTATATTCGGTGGCATCTTTTCAAATGTAAGAAAAGCCGATACTATTTCGTAACTTAGAAGTATTGAAAATAGTGATGTTTTCATTTCTCTAGAATACTTGCTTTGTGTTGGATTGGTCTGCCTGTTTTTCCTCTAATTTTTTCAAGCTTCATAAAGCAAAATCAAGGCAATAATTTCATAACCTGATTGGCAGAAACAACAGTACACAACGACTACAAAGCTACAAACCGACTATTAATTATTTTTTATAAGCAAAAAAAAAATCGACTATTAATCGTTCGTTTATCTTGGGTTACACAACCAAATTACGAAAGTAATAATCAATAATCAAGGAAATTTAATTCACAGAATCAATAATTATCACCAAACTACAAAACTACAAAATTAATTTACAGACGAAGCTAATCGAGTATATTAAGCTAAAAAATGTTTTATAATCAGGACAAAAACAAGCAAAAAATAATAATCCAATCGCGTAGGGTTTCAGAAAAAACAAATACATGTTCTAATCGACGGAGCGAAAGCACCGAATACAAGGTTAGAAAACAGATTTGTTAAGTAGCTAGAGTTTACTTTATATAAAGCAAAATCGATAATTATAACTGACACAAAATTGATTAACTATTCAGAATTTAGGGATTAATAAACCAAAGGCACAAAATAAATAATGAAAAAAACAAAATAAGTAATGATAAAATCAACTACAAAACTGCAATCGATTAACAATCGTCTATCTATAGATTTATAACCAATTTCATAGCCTAATCAAAACAATCGAGAACAAAATCAGATACAAAACACCGGTGATATCAAAGCTAAACATCGACTATATACAAGAAAAAGTATCGACAATCGACTAGCTAGGATTTTGATTACTAGAAAACAAAATCATTTATAAATAACTAATAATCGAGTACAATCAGCTAATAAACTGCGTACCTAGGGTTTCAGGTCTCAAAAAATTTAAAAAACTAAATTAATAGTCATCCCCAACTGTGAAACTACAAAATTGAAGTATAAACGGAATTAAATCAAGTATAAAAAGTTAAAAAACTACATAGCTAGGGTTTTAAAACGAAAAAATATAAAACAAAATTAAACTAGAAAATGTAAAAAAAAAAATCACATCTGTTCGGTTTGTCTCAGCTGCCAGCAACATTTCCTTTACATTCATCTGCTCCATCATATATTCATTCATCGTCTTCTCTATTTCTAGTGAGAGAGAGTATATCTATATGTATATATGTATATGTATATAATGTGTATGTATATACTTAGAGGGAGGGAGAGAGGGGTGAGTCTTTTTTGACCACCCATTCGCTTGTCTGACAACCTCTCTTTGTGGATAAAAGATTACAAATAAACGTCCCATCTTATTTATTTATTTTTTAAATTTATTTAAGCTAATTTCATTACAAAATAAATAAATCTAATACCATTTCATTATATTTCATTTATCTACAAAATAAATAAATTTATCCACTCTATCACACTATTAATTAATACATTCCTCTGCTTTTTTTTTCCACTCAAACTAAATACAAAATTAAAATATTTTATAATCATAATATTATATCAATTTAACACTTTCAAGTAATTTATATTTTGCACTTTTTTATTTATTAATTTTGTTACTTCCGATTAAATAATTAAATTGTTTTCAAAAACCCTACACGTCATTATTTTATTCCACCGTTATCTACCCACACTTATTTCAAATAGAGATTTTTGAAATGAATAATTCCTGATGCAAACCGAACTATTTGAAATGAATAATTCCTATCCATACTTATTTTTGAAATGTAAATAATTGCTAGTACGTCCGTGATTTTTGCTTTATTTGATTTTAAATAGTTTCATGCTTTATTTCAAAATTCGACGAATTCCTCCCAAAATAAATAACCCTCAACACCAATTCATTCAACTCCATTCCATTACAAAATAAATATGTCTAACACCAATTCATTCCACTCCATTCCACTATAAAATAAATAATCATAACACAAATCCATTCCACTAAATATGGAGTCAAAGATCACCTGGTAGTAACAATGGTGGAAAATTTGGTCAAAAGGCGCAGTTTAATAACGGGCCACAAAATCAAAGGTTCAATGCTCGAGCCGGAACTGAGAACCAGAACCAGGGACAAAAACCGGGAAATACGGGGAGACTTTTTTCTTTGACAAAGGAGCAGGCAGAGGCATCAGCAACGGTCGTGCAAGGTACCGTTATTGTGGGTTCGGTACCCGCTAGAGTATTAATTGATTCATGATCTACTCATTCTTTTGCAACTCCAAATTTTATTTGTCAAGCATGTTTAGTTACTGCACCTTTAGTACATCCTTTTATTGTGAGCACGCCTTTAGGAGATGGTGTTATGTTAGAGTCTATATGCAGATCTTGTGTCGTTATAATTAAAGGTATAGATTTATTGGTGGATTTAATTAAGTTTGAAATGAGGGACTTTGATGTGATTCTTGGGATGGATTGGTTATCAACTCATCATGCGACAGTTGATTGCCGAAATAAGCGAGTTGTATTCTCTTTGCCTAATAGTCCAGAGGTTGTTTTTGAAGGGGATAAAAATAATTTGTTTTCTAGTTTCATTTCTTCCTTGCAAGCTCATCGAATGATCAGGAAAGGGTGCAAGGGTGATCTAGCATGTGTTTTAGGAGATGAAAAGGTTGACCAGAAAATCGAGGATTTGCGTATCGTTAATGAGTTCGCTGATGTGTTTCCAGAAGAATTGCCCGGCTTACCTCCTGAACGTGATCTTGTATTCAATATCGACTTGTTACCTGGCACGGCTCCTATCTCTAAAGCTCCTTACAGAATGGCTCCAATCGAATTAAAAGAATTGCAAGCACAGTTACAAGAGCTTCTCGACAATGGATTTATATGACCTAGCGTATCTCCTTGGGGAGCACCTGTTTTATTTGTGAAGAAGAAAGATGGAACGATGAGATTATGCATTGACTATAGGGAATTAAATATGGTGACAATTAAAAATAGGTATCCACTACCGCGTATCAATGACCTGTTTGATCAATTGCAAGGGGCAACAGTGTTCTCTAAAATTGATTTAAGGTCGGGATACCATCAGTTAAGGATCAAAGAAGGAGACATTCCGAAGACAGCTTTTAGGACTCGTTACGGGCACTACGAATTTTTAGTCATGCCGTTTGGTTTGACAAATGCGCGAGCTGCATTCATGGACATGATGAATAGGGTCTTTAAACCTCAACTAGACAATTCAGTGGTTGTGTCTATAGATGATATATTAGTGTACTCTAAAAATTTAGAAGAACATGAGCAACATTTAGGAGACGTCTTGCAAACCCTGAGAGAAAATAAATTGTATGCTAAGTTTAAGAAGTGTGAGTTCTGGTTAGACAAAATTTCATTTTTGGGACATGTTATCAACAAAGATGGTGTTTCTGTTGATCCAAGCAAGGTGGAGGCAGTAACCGGGTGGTCGCGTCCAACCACGGTTACTGAAATACGTAGTTTTCTAGGTCTGGCTGGTTACTACAGACGTTTCGTCGAAGGATTTTCCAGAATTTCTTTACCACTTACAAGTCTAACGAAGAAAGGCGTGAAGTTCCAGTGGACAGCCGAATGTGAAACGAGTTTCGAAGAACTGAAGAAGAGATTGGTTTCGGCTCCTATTCTTTCATTGCCCACTCAAGGCGGAGGTTTTGTTATCTACAGTGATGCGTCCAAGCAAGGTTTAGGATGTGTACTGATGCAAAACGAAAAGGTTATAGCCTACGCTTCTCGACAGCTAAAGACGCACGAGAAAAACTACCCTACTCACGACTTGGAACTTGCTGCTGTGGTTTTTGCTCTCAAAATTTGGCGACATTATTTACATGGAGAATCTTGTGAAAAATATACTGATCACAAGAGTTTGAAATATATCTTCACCCAAAAAGAGCTGAATATGAGACAAAGGCGTTGGTTAGAATTAATTAAGGATTATGAGGGTAATATACTCTACCATCCGGGAAAGGCGAACGTTGTAGCCGATGCACTAAGTAGGAAATCTTCTGGAGCTATTTTGGCATTTCTGACGGTACAACCTCGACTACAAAAGGATTTCATGCAGATGGACATTGAGGTAATCAAGAAAGGAGAGCTGGCACGATGTTGTCAATTAATAGTACAGCCCACATTATCGGATAGAATAAAGGAGGCACAACTCACTGATGAGCGATGTAAGGAAGTCCAAGAGAAGATGAAGAATGAAGACGTAACAGATTTTTCTCTGACTTCCGATGGTGTGTTAAAGTTTAAGGGGAGAGTTTATGTTCCTTCCACATGTAACTTGAAAGAAGAAATTTTAGCAGAGGCTCATAGCTCGAAATACAGTATACATCCGGGTAGTACTAAAATGTTTAGAGATTTAAGAGAGAATTTTTGGTGGGATGGTATGAAGGGAGATATAGCAGATTTTGTAGCAAGGTGCCTCGTTTGCCAGCAAGTTAAAATCGAACATCAAAAACCAGCCGGTAAACTTCAATCCCTACCTGTACCTGAGTGGAAATGGGAAAATATAACTATGGATTTTGTGTCAGGTCTGCCTCGTACCAGTGCAGGTAACGACGCCGTGTGGGTGATTGTTGATCGCCTAACGAAGTGTTCACATTTTATCCCGATTAAGATGACTTTTTCTCTCGATAAACTTGCCCAGTTATATATTAAGGAAATCATCCGCTTACACGGTGCACCAGTATCTATAGTTTCTGACCGAGACCCTCGTTTTGTTGCTAATTTTTGAGGTAAATTACATGCTGCCTTGGGAACTACTTTGAGTTTTAGTTCAGCTTATCATCCTCAAACAGATGGTCAGTCCGAGAGAACAATTCAGACTCTTGAAGACATGTTAAGAGCTTGCTCTTTGGAGTGGAAAGGCAACTGGGATGAGCAGTTGGCTTTGGTAGAATTTTCGTATAATAACAGTTTTCACGCAAGCCTAGGAGTAGCGCCTTTTGAGGCACTATATGGGAGGAAGTGTCGATCGCCAGTTTGCTGGTTCGAAGTTGGAGAAAGACAGCTTTTAGGTCCAGATTTAGTGCATGACGCATCGGAGAAAATAGTGTTCATTCGTCAGAGGTTGATCACTGCCCAAAGTCGTCAAAAGAGCTATGCAGATAACCGAAGGAGAGAATTAGAGTTTGAGGCTGGCGATATGGTGTTTCTGAAAGTTTCACCCTGGAAGGGAGTAATCAGGTTCGGTAATAAAGGGAAGTTGAGTCCTCGCTATATTGGTCCTTTCGAGATTTTGGAGAAAATTGGTGTCGTGGCTTATCGCTTGGCTCTGCCACCTAAGCTAGCAGCAGTTCACAATGTTTTTCATATTTCTATGTTACGAAAGTACGTGCATAATCCTGGTCATATAGTGGATTTTGAACCATTAAGAGTTCGCGAAGATATGTCATATGACGAGTTACCAGTAAAGATTTTGGACTCCCAAGACAAAACGCTACGTCGAAAAACTATTAAAATGGTCAAGGTTCTGTGGCGAAACCATACAAAAGAAGAAGCAACGTGGGAACTCGAAGAGGAAATGAGGGAGAAGCATCCAACCTTGTTTGCTTAGCTTTGGAGGTAAGTTTCGAGGGCGAAACTTTTTTTAAAAACTGTCTGAATGTCAAATAAACAGTTTGTGGTCGTTTTATTTGTCTTTTTTATTTTATTTTACTCAAACTATTTTATAAATAGCTAAATTAGTAATTATTATGTAGTTTGAGTTATTATTTGTAATCATGACAATAAAGTATTTCATAAATTAATTTAGCTAGTTGGGGGTAGTACTGATAAGATTTCAAACAATTGGACCATTATGTAAATTATCCAAACTATTGGAATTTACAGAAGTAGTCCATCTTCTCCACCGGAATATAGGGAGAGAGAGAGGCGGCGGCTGAGACAAGGCGACGGCTTCATCGTCGTCGTCGCCACCATCTTCGGCGATAAGCGAAATCTGTGGTGTGGAGATTGAGGTAGGGGAGGGAGGGAGGGAGAGGGTGGCTGAGCTTCGTCGGAAGCGGCTGAGCTCCGTCGTCGGAAGCGTCTGAGATCCGTCGTCGGAGGCGGCTGTTCTCCGACAGAGGTAGGCGACGGAGATAGTGCTGGTGTTCTAGAGAGAGAAAGTCATTATAAAAAATGAATAACTTAGATTTGAGCTCCTTTATATATTTAATTAAATTTGGATCAATACTTAAATATTTTTATAAAAAATAGATCAATTCTGAAATAAATTTGTGAGAGTGACCAATTGTTAAATAGTTTTGTTTTCTAAGACCAATCCTTAATTTACTCTAAAATAAATTACGGATTGAGGCGGGACGAGTTTGATTTTTTTTTTATTTACATTCAACCCACCCAACACATCCAAATCCACGCTGGTTGGGTTGCATGTTGAGTTTATGGATTTTTTGTCCACCCCTGATCCAAATGATGCAACCAAATGATATAATGAGATATACTGATGGCCTGTTTGTTAACATATTTTTGATCAAAAATCAGATTCTAAAAAATTCACTGAAAATGTACATTTTAATAATCTAATTTATTTTATAGCATTTTTACCCTAAAAATCCGATCTTTAAAAGTTAGATGATACTTGTATGGTTGTTCACCCACCCGCATTTTTTTTATTTGAAGCATGTTACTATTCATACATGAAATACTCATATTTAAATATAAATTAAGAAAATTATTTAACATTTAAGATACAAATTAAGCTACATAAAATATAATAATGTTTATATTCTCGCTTAATTATTTTTAAATAAAGTATTCTATTTTAATTTTTTGTTGATGAGATATATTACATAACATTATGTGTTGTTTTTCGAAATTGGTAATTACCATATCATACCATACTGCACTTAGTATATACCGAAATGTGATACGATAATGGTATCGAAATTTCATGTACCAAACATGTGTTAGTAATGGTATAACAGAAATAATAACAGTATTATACCACTTCTATCCCTAATAGAAACAACAATTAATTAAAAAGAATAGAGTTACTATAAAGTAACATAACAATATGCCCATTGCTGTTTTTTGAATTAAACATATTATGATATGATAGTAGAAAAAAAGGTGGGACCAAATTTGGGGAAAAGACGAAGATAAGGATATCAATTATATGGATATGATATTTGAGTATTTTACTTCATAAAAAGACTAATCTTAAATAGTCTCACGAGTCACGACTACTACTTATATTGCTAATAAGTACCTAGACTTGTACAGGGGCGGCCTTGGAAGTTTTAACACCCCATTTCCAAAATAAAATAAAATTGCGTCTCAATTTTTTTTTTCATGTCACATCGAAACAAAAAACAGGGAAATGTTGATTCAAAACTATATATAACACTAATCGGAATGGTTGTCATTAAAATTTTGACAGATTAATTGATAGAGTTGTGTTACCTCGTGTGTTCAAACCTTGCTTCCGTTTTTTTTCCCTTCTATTTCTTTAATAAACAAAAAAAAAGTGTGAGGGGGCAGGTCGAACTGCTGTTGATTACGCACGGAGCATCTATGTAACCATTCCACCACTGGTGCAACATGCTAATTTGACTAAATAATATATATACAAAATAAATACACACATATATATATAACCACTGCAAAAGAATTGTGCGCCTCCACAGAACCGCACCTAAGACGCTGGTCTGAGTTATCTTGCATCAGGACCGCCCCTGACTAGTACTAAACCCGAACAAGAAAAAAACGACAATAAAAAAAGCCATGCACTTGAATTGTACTTAATTTCATCGCAAACAAAGACTTAGAATTGAATGCGGCTTTAATCTAGTGGTGCTATCTGTAAAAACAAGAAGAAGAAAAAGCCATGCACTTGAACTGTAATTTATTTGAGATGAGAAACCATCATGTACCTGAACTATTATAAACTTGCCTGTAAAAACGCCACAAAAGTCCCACTTATTATACACCTGTGTATCTATATACATACACCGTATCACCGTATTTCGAGTCCCACAAAACACAAAAATATCACTATACTTTGGGTTCAGATTCTAAAAGATCATATACACCACATCACATATAGCCCAGCTTTGGGTCCCAGAATAAGTTTCAGATTAATAAGAAATCCAAACACATAAAAGACAGATTATTAGTGATAATATTGGTACTCCTCACCCTCGTGACAGATCTTCCCAGCTTTGAAGTAAAGGCATGGAATATCTTGAGCCGACCCGGTGTGTTTAAACTTGCATTCTTCCGCATACTGACACTTCCCACCCTCAAAGAAACGGCACACTGAGCGAGGTCCCTATCAACAAAAAATTACAACAAAAAATTATTAACACCTACAAAGAAAAAGTAATCAGTCTGTGTAAATGAGTCGCACAATCATGTATACAGAATTTCAAAAACCAAAAACGGCCTCGTCCACTTGACAGATTAGAGAACAAACACCGACTATAGAACTACATGATGTAAAACTTGATTAAATAACGTAACTAAGGTACAAATCACGTAACTAAGGTACAAAACTGATTAAAAACCAAGTACAAAACTGATTAACACTGCATACTGCAAAAATGATTTAACAATGAGTGTGCGTTTTCTCAATACGTCAGTATTTACTATTCTGATACGACAATAACAATGATGAGATCAGATTTTAAGACCACATACCATGCTCGGACTAAATTTTGAGATCAATTTCTGAAACCACAATCAAGTCCTATATAACAAAAAAATAGCTAAGCAAACAATTGAACATTCTCAGCCCCATTTGACCATTCTTACATCATAATTGGATATCATATCTATACCTAAGCTACTCAAACAACAGTGGACCATTATCACATCACAATATTCAACATAAAAAATAAACATATCAAAGCAAACAAACCACATTTAAAATTAAACAAACAAAAAGTCAATCATATTCTCCAAGTATATCGATTCGTTCCTCATCTTAACCATCGTCTTCTATACCTATCTCCTAATTACACCTACGGAAAGACTCTTAACTTATACTCCCAACTATCATTAGTGTAATAATCGTCTTCTCCAGTACTATTGTTTTCATTCTTGATTTTGTTCACCTTGACTACCACAATAAACTTTTGCAGGCCTATAAATATCCAAATCATCTTGCAAAAGTAAAAAAAAAAAAGTTTAAACATATTCGGACCTTCTTATGTATTCAAATATAAGATCAAAATCAATCAGACGAATCAAACTTCACTTCAATTCTGGCCAAACTGCTTAGGGTAGGTGGAAACTGTATCTAACCACCAGTGAGCTAATCTATATAAACTTAATTTAAGAAAGTAAAAGAATATGCAAAATCATTTTGGCGACTCACAGATCTCAACACAATGTTAGTGAATCAGAAGAATTCTAAGATTTAATAAAAGTAAATAGAAAGTTGTACACTTCACTTATTATGTAATTACCGAGTTCAACTACCTTCCTGTTTATCAATCCAGATCACACAAAAAGCAGAATATCAATTCAACGAAGCACACGTCTTGAACCTCATACCGAAAGTGGTTTTATATTGAAAACAAAGATAACATGTTTTTACTTACAGCAGGTCTAGGTGGATGTGGAGGAGCCTGGAGAAGAGGCGGAGGACCCTGGAAATATTTTTTCTTTTTAGTACCATTACTGTGTACAAATTTATGGAAAATTCATAGTACACCTATTGTATTTCAAAAGACTTAAAGTAATTTCTTATGTCATCCGTAACTTTCTCCTATAATATCTCCCATATTAATTTCACTAAATTAGAATAAATCCCCCTTCTCTCCACGATCGTCTCCACGTAATATGAAAGAACAAAAATTGCACTCACTATATGAGATTGAGTTTGGATGGCTTCAGCATGAGCCTTCTCTGCTGCTAGCGCAGCAAGCCGAGTCTGCTCCTGCTTCCTCATCACTTCAAATACCTGAAAATATTTTACACATCTTGAATCAAGGTAACAATCATGTATACACTGAAATTGCAGCAATCTAATAAATATTTGGGTGCAAGGTTTTAGCCTAAGTTTTTTCCTTTCTACATAAAGCTACAATATAATTCTCTTGCCAACCAGTAGCTGGATTTTCAAAGTTTTCTAGCCTCGAAAATTAACTAGTTCTGAGCAAAATAACATAAAAGACCAGCCTTGAACAAGCCGTACTTTTTACTTATCTGTATCCTAGTAAGATCAATATAAACACAAAGTTATGCAACAGTGACGATTCCGTAATACTGAAATGACTATGTATGACTGAAACGACTGTGTATGTATATATAGAAGTATATATGTATATATATATACACAAACACATATGTCACCTGCTTGGTATATAAGCTGAATTTTGTTCTTTTTTAAATATAAGCAGTAAATGTTATCGCCCAACTTTAAACTCAATAATGTACATTTCTAGCCTAAAAAGCTAAAAATCTTTGAGCTAAATGACCAGTATTTCTTTAACAGCCTTAGATTAGGCAAGCTATTTGCTTAAAAGATGTATCCTAACAAGCTCAATATACATACATAATAATGCAATAATTTGGATTTTTTTCCACAAAATTATCATCTATGCATACTAATAAAAATTATCATCTAAGCTTAACTTTTATCTTTCACATTTAAGCTACAATATAGTAATTTGTTTGCTAACTATAAACTGTATGACTATTACAGTTCTCTAGCCTAACCACTGTTTCATTTCCAGGCTTGAAAAACTCGTATTATTTGCTTTAAAGTTGTATCCTAACAAGCTTAATACATATGCAGTAATACAATACTGTCGATTCCGAACGTTTGATTATTATCTATACATACTACTAAAAAAATATATATATAGCTGTAGCCTATATACATCACCAGATTGGTAAATGGGGACCTGTTGAATTCTCAAAGAGCTTTTGCCCCTCTCATAGTCCTACTTTTCAAGATTATAAAACATATTATTTCTAAATAAAAATAAGATTTTTTCCCTGTAAAACAAATTAACATTTTTTTGCAAATTGTGCAGTTGCGACAACCCCCCTTAGCCCCTTTACGGCTCTAAAAGGGTACCGAATTTGCATGAAACTAATAATAGTAAAAGAATCAATAGTGAGGGGACGACGTGACCTCGATGGTCACCACTTAGCTCTAGCTTTCAGATAGGCTATATATTGGCTTCTAGCCCAATTGAGCTACAACTTTTTAGCTACCTACAATTTTAATGTTTTCTAAACCTAAAACAAGCTAAGATAAATTGGCTCAACACTGAATCCTACTCATATTATGCAACTATATATATATATAGAGAGAGAGAGATAGATGATATAGCCCAATTTAGTTAGAAGCCCGTTTCAGAAATTGATCTCAGAATAATTAGATATAATAAACCAATCGATAACATTACCATGCTCATACTAAATTCTGAGATCAATTTCTGAATTCACAATCAAGTCCTATATAATCAAGTCCTATTTCTGAAACAGGGTAATAAATTGACTTACATCAGGTATATGCGTAGCAAAGAAAGATACCTGAAATTACAAAACCGCAAAGTGATTAACCACATAATTGAGAGTAAACACAAACTAAAAAACAATTAATAATCAGGACGAAATCAAGTGTAAAAATAAATTATCCAATCACGTAGCTAGGGTTTTGAAAAACCAAATTCATGTTCTAATTGACATATTCAAGCGAAACCAACGATTACGAGATTAGAAAACAAATTTATCAGGTAGCTAGAGTTTAAATTATATAAAGAAAAATTAAGGCAATAATACAGATAAAACTCAAAACCAGGAGTGATCCATTTTACAAATGACATCCCATTATTAAGTCTGTCCTATTTAGCCAAACCCCGGCACTACTTTTTCAAAAAATTAAATTGGTCCATCCTGCATCTCTTTAGTAAATGTTTTTCTTTTGAAACACTTCTTTTCCGCTTGCTATTCTGGTACAGTGTTAAGATTCTAGACATTGCTCCCCTGGAAAAGCATCACACTCTTCGTTTTTTTCCTGATATTTCTTCTAACCTTTCACTTGTAACATGTTATGTCTTAACTTTATTTACTGTAGAATGGTTTTGAGCTAATAATGATCACTTATAGTTCAGTGGGCATATCCGCTGAGGTAGTGTCCTGTTCCTTCTTTCTGTTGAAAGTTGATCTAAATTCATGTAAATGTTGGGATTATATAGATTGGCTAAACCCTTTCAGGACAAAATTTACAGTTATCTTATCCAGGCTAAGGACATTTGTTGCAAGGACAGAGGGATGAAGACAACGTGCGCGTCGTATGCCTGGTACGTTAACCTAATTTGATGGTCATCTATGATGAAATTTAATCTGAGTTGGCCTACCTTTTATAAACTGAATAATTTAATTAACGAGTAATTACAACCCTAGTTTCATTAAACTATACTGTAACTTATCCTCAATTTCTTATGAATGGTAACTTTCTTAAGAACATGAGCATTCTCCTCAAGCTGGAAATAAATATCATATATATGTTCCAAACTTTTTTTATTTTAAAATCTTATTAGATATATATGTTCCAAACTTGTTCCAGTAATAGCCCAGTATATTGCCTAGCAAAAAACACGATATTCTAACACGACAATAGATGGAAGATCCTTCTATATTCGGTGGCATCTTTTCAAATGTAAGAAAAGCCGATACTATTTCGTAACTTAGAAGTATTGAAAATAGTGATGTTTTCATTTCTCTAGAATACTTGCTTTGTGTTGGATTGGTCTGCCTGTTTTTCCTCTAATTTTTTCAAGCTTCATAAAGCAAAATCAAGGCAATAATTTCATAACCTGATTGGCAGAAACAACAGTACACAACGACTACAAAGCTACAAACCGACTATTAATTATTTTTTATAAGCAAAAAAAAAATCGACTATTAATCGTTCGTTTATCTTGGGTTACACAACCAAATTACGAAAGTAATAATCAATAATCAAGGAAATTTAATTCACAGAATCAATAATTATCACCAAACTACAAAACTACAAAATTAATTTACAGACGAAGCTAATCGAGTATATTAAGCTAAAAAATGTTTTATAATCAGGACAAAAACAAGCAAAAAATAATAATCCAATCGCGTAGGGTTTCAGAAAAAACAAATACATGTTCTAATCGACGGAGCGAAAGCACCGAATACAAGGTTAGAAAACAGATTTGTTAAGTAGCTAGAGTTTACTTTATATAAAGCAAAATCGATAATTATAACTGACACAAAATTGATTAACTATTCAGAATTTAGGGATTAATAAACCAAAGGCACAAAATAAATAATGAAAAAAACAAAATAAGTAATGATAAAATCAACTACAAAACTGCAATCGATTAACAATCGTCTATCTATAGATTTATAACCAATTTCATAGCCTAATCAAAACAATCGAGAACAAAATCAGATACAAAACACCGGTGATATCAAAGCTAAACATCGACTATATACAAGAAAAAGTATCGACAATCGACTAGCTAGGATTTTGATTACTAGAAAACAAAATCATTTATAAATAACTAATAATCGAGTACAATCAGCTAATAAACTGCGTACCTAGGGTTTCAGGTCTCAAAAAATTTAAAAAACTAAATTAATAGTCATCCCCAACTGTGAAACTACAAAATTGAAGTATAAACGGAATTAAATCAAGTATAAAAAGTTAAAAAACTACATAGCTAGGGTTTTAAAACGAAAAAATATAAAACAAAATTAAACTAGAAAATGTAAAAAAAAAAATCACATCTGTTCGGTTTGTCTCAGCTGCCAGCAACATTTCCTTTACATTCATCTGCTCCATCATATATTCATTCATCGTCTTCTCTATTTCTAGTGAGAGAGAGTATATCTATATGTATATATGTATATGTATATAATGTGTATGTATATACTTAGAGGGAGGGAGAGAGGGGTGAGTCTTTTTTGACCACCCATTCGCTTGTCTGACAACCTCTCTTTGTGGATAAAAGATTACAAATAAACGTCCCATCTTATTTATTTATTTTTTAAATTTATTTAAGCTAATTTCATTACAAAATAAATAAATCTAATACCATTTCATTATATTTCATTTATCTACAAAATAAATAAATTTATCCACTCTATCACACTATTAATTAATACATTCCTCTGCTTTTTTTTTCCACTCAAACTAAATACAAAATTAAAATATTTTATAATCATAATATTATATCAATTTAACACTTTCAAGTAATTTATATTTTGCACTTTTTTATTTATTAATTTTGTTACTTCCGATTAAATAATTAAATTGTTTTCAAAAACCCTACACGTCATTATTTTATTCCACCGTTATCTACCCACACTTATTTCAAATAGAGATTTTTGAAATGAATAATTCCTGATGCAAACCGAACTATTTGAAATGAATAATTCCTATCCATACTTATTTTTGAAATGTAAATAATTGCTAGTACGTCCGTGATTTTTGCTTTATTTGATTTTAAATAGTTTCATGCTTTATTTCAAAATTCGACGAATTCCTCCCAAAATAAATAACCCTCAACACCAATTCATTCAACTCCATTCCATTACAAAATAAATATGTCTAACACCAATTCATTCCACTCCATTCCACTATAAAATAAATAATCATAACACAAATCCATTCCACTAAATATGGAGTCAAAGATCACCTGGTAGTAACAATGGTGGAAAATTTGGTCAAAAGGCGCAGTTTAATAACGGGCCACAAAATCAAAGGTTCAATGCTCGAGCCGGAACTGAGAACCAGAACCAGGGACAAAAACCGGGAAATACGGGGAGACTTTTTTCTTTGACAAAGGAGCAGGCAGAGGCATCAGCAACGGTCGTGCAAGGTACCGTTATTGTGGGTTCGGTACCCGCTAGAGTATTAATTGATTCATGATCTACTCATTCTTTTGCAACTCCAAATTTTATTTGTCAAGCATGTTTAGTTACTGCACCTTTAGTACATCCTTTTATTGTGAGCACGCCTTTAGGAGATGGTGTTATGTTAGAGTCTATATGCAGATCTTGTGTCGTTATAATTAAAGGTATAGATTTATTGGTGGATTTAATTAAGTTTGAAATGAGGGACTTTGATGTGATTCTTGGGATGGATTGGTTATCAACTCATCATGCGACAGTTGATTGCCGAAATAAGCGAGTTGTATTCTCTTTGCCTAATAGTCCAGAGGTTGTTTTTGAAGGGGATAAAAATAATTTGTTTTCTAGTTTCATTTCTTCCTTGCAAGCTCATCGAATGATCAGGAAAGGGTGCAAGGGTGATCTAGCATGTGTTTTAGGAGATGAAAAGGTTGACCAGAAAATCGAGGATTTGCGTATCGTTAATGAGTTCGCTGATGTGTTTCCAGAAGAATTGCCCGGCTTACCTCCTGAACGTGATCTTGTATTCAATATCGACTTGTTACCTGGCACGGCTCCTATCTCTAAAGCTCCTTACAGAATGGCTCCAATCGAATTAAAAGAATTGCAAGCACAGTTACAAGAGCTTCTCGACAATGGATTTATATGACCTAGCGTATCTCCTTGGGGAGCACCTGTTTTATTTGTGAAGAAGAAAGATGGAACGATGAGATTATGCATTGACTATAGGGAATTAAATATGGTGACAATTAAAAATAGGTATCCACTACCGCGTATCAATGACCTGTTTGATCAATTGCAAGGGGCAACAGTGTTCTCTAAAATTGATTTAAGGTCGGGATACCATCAGTTAAGGATCAAAGAAGGAGACATTCCGAAGACAGCTTTTAGGACTCGTTACGGGCACTACGAATTTTTAGTCATGCCGTTTGGTTTGACAAATGCGCGAGCTGCATTCATGGACATGATGAATAGGGTCTTTAAACCTCAACTAGACAATTCAGTGGTTGTGTCTATAGATGATATATTAGTGTACTCTAAAAATTTAGAAGAACATGAGCAACATTTAGGAGACGTCTTGCAAACCCTGAGAGAAAATAAATTGTATGCTAAGTTTAAGAAGTGTGAGTTCTGGTTAGACAAAATTTCATTTTTGGGACATGTTATCAACAAAGATGGTGTTTCTGTTGATCCAAGCAAGGTGGAGGCAGTAACCGGGTGGTCGCGTCCAACCACGGTTACTGAAATACGTAGTTTTCTAGGTCTGGCTGGTTACTACAGACGTTTCGTCGAAGGATTTTCCAGAATTTCTTTACCACTTACAAGTCTAACGAAGAAAGGCGTGAAGTTCCAGTGGACAGCCGAATGTGAAACGAGTTTCGAAGAACTGAAGAAGAGATTGGTTTCGGCTCCTATTCTTTCATTGCCCACTCAAGGCGGAGGTTTTGTTATCTACAGTGATGCGTCCAAGCAAGGTTTAGGATGTGTACTGATGCAAAACGAAAAGGTTATAGCCTACGCTTCTCGACAGCTAAAGACGCACGAGAAAAACTACCCTACTCACGACTTGGAACTTGCTGCTGTGGTTTTTGCTCTCAAAATTTGGCGACATTATTTACATGGAGAATCTTGTGAAAAATATACTGATCACAAGAGTTTGAAATATATCTTCACCCAAAAAGAGCTGAATATGAGACAAAGGCGTTGGTTAGAATTAATTAAGGATTATGAGGGTAATATACTCTACCATCCGGGAAAGGCGAACGTTGTAGCCGATGCACTAAGTAGGAAATCTTCTGGAGCTATTTTGGCATTTCTGACGGTACAACCTCGACTACAAAAGGATTTCATGCAGATGGACATTGAGGTAATCAAGAAAGGAGAGCTGGCACGATGTTGTCAATTAATAGTACAGCCCACATTATCGGATAGAATAAAGGAGGCACAACTCACTGATGAGCGATGTAAGGAAGTCCAAGAGAAGATGAAGAATGAAGACGTAACAGATTTTTCTCTGACTTCCGATGGTGTGTTAAAGTTTAAGGGGAGAGTTTATGTTCCTTCCACATGTAACTTGAAAGAAGAAATTTTAGCAGAGGCTCATAGCTCGAAATACAGTATACATCCGGGTAGTACTAAAATGTTTAGAGATTTAAGAGAGAATTTTTGGTGGGATGGTATGAAGGGAGATATAGCAGATTTTGTAGCAAGGTGCCTCGTTTGCCAGCAAGTTAAAATCGAACATCAAAAACCAGCCGGTAAACTTCAATCCCTACCTGTACCTGAGTGGAAATGGGAAAATATAACTATGGATTTTGTGTCAGGTCTGCCTCGTACCAGTGCAGGTAACGACGCCGTGTGGGTGATTGTTGATCGCCTAACGAAGTGTTCACATTTTATCCCGATTAAGATGACTTTTTCTCTCGATAAACTTGCCCAGTTATATATTAAGGAAATCATCCGCTTACACGGTGCACCAGTATCTATAGTTTCTGACCGAGACCCTCGTTTTGTTGCTAATTTTTGAGGTAAATTACATGCTGCCTTGGGAACTACTTTGAGTTTTAGTTCAGCTTATCATCCTCAAACAGATGGTCAGTCCGAGAGAACAATTCAGACTCTTGAAGACATGTTAAGAGCTTGCTCTTTGGAGTGGAAAGGCAACTGGGATGAGCAGTTGGCTTTGGTAGAATTTTCGTATAATAACAGTTTTCACGCAAGCCTAGGAGTAGCGCCTTTTGAGGCACTATATGGGAGGAAGTGTCGATCGCCAGTTTGCTGGTTCGAAGTTGGAGAAAGACAGCTTTTAGGTCCAGATTTAGTGCATGACGCATCGGAGAAAATAGTGTTCATTCGTCAGAGGTTGATCACTGCCCAAAGTCGTCAAAAGAGCTATGCAGATAACCGAAGGAGAGAATTAGAGTTTGAGGCTGGCGATATGGTGTTTCTGAAAGTTTCACCCTGGAAGGGAGTAATCAGGTTCGGTAATAAAGGGAAGTTGAGTCCTCGCTATATTGGTCCTTTCGAGATTTTGGAGAAAATTGGTGTCGTGGCTTATCGCTTGGCTCTGCCACCTAAGCTAGCAGCAGTTCACAATGTTTTTCATATTTCTATGTTACGAAAGTACGTGCATAATCCTGGTCATATAGTGGATTTTGAACCATTAAGAGTTCGCGAAGATATGTCATATGACGAGTTACCAGTAAAGATTTTGGACTCCCAAGACAAAACGCTACGTCGAAAAACTATTAAAATGGTCAAGGTTCTGTGGCGAAACCATACAAAAGAAGAAGCAACGTGGGAACTCGAAGAGGAAATGAGGGAGAAGCATCCAACCTTGTTTGCTTAGCTTTGGAGGTAAGTTTCGAGGGCGAAACTTTTTTTAAAAACTGTCTGAATGTCAAATAAACAGTTTGTGGTCGTTTTATTTGTCTTTTTTATTTTATTTTACTCAAACTATTTTATAAATAGCTAAATTAGTAATTATTATGTAGTTTGAGTTATTATTTGTAATCATGACAATAAAGTATTTCATAAATTAATTTAGCTAGTTGGGGGTAGTACTGATAAGATTTCAAACAATTGGACCATTATGTAAATTATCCAAACTATTGGAATTTACAGAAGTAGTCCATCTTCTCCACCGGAATATAGGGAGAGAGAGAGGCGGCGGCTGAGACAAGGCGACGGCTTCATCGTCGTCGTCGCCACCATCTTCGGCGATAAGCGAAATCTGTGGTGTGGAGATTGAGGTAGGGGAGGGAGGGAGGGAGAGGGTGGCTGAGCTTCGTCGGAAGCGGCTGAGCTCCGTCGTCGGAAGCGTCTGAGATCCGTCGTCGGAGGCGGCTGTTCTCCGACAGAGGTAGGCGACGGAGATAGTGCTGGTGTTCTAGAGAGAGAAAGTCATTATAAAAAATGAATAACTTAGATTTGAGCTCCTTTATATATTTAATTAAATTTGGATCAATACTTAAATATTTTTATAAAAAATAGATCAATTCTGAAATAAATTTGTGAGAGTGACCAATTGTTAAATAGTTTTGTTTTCTAAGACCAATCCTTAATTTACTCTAAAATAAATTACGGATTGAGGCGGGACGAGTTTGATTTTTTTTTTATTTACATTCAACCCACCCAACACATCCAAATCCACGCTGGTTGGGTTGCATGTTGAGTTTATGGATTTTTTGTCCACCCCTGATCCAAATGATGCAACCAAATGATATAATGAGATATACTGATGGCCTGTTTGTTAACATATTTTTGATCAAAAATCAGATTCTAAAAAATTCACTGAAAATGTACATTTTAATAATCTAATTTATTTTATAGCATTTTTACCCTAAAAATCCGATCTTTAAAAGTTAGATGATACTTGTATGGTTGTTCACCCACCCGCATTTTTTTTATTTGAAGCATGTTACTATTCATACATGAAATACTCATATTTAAATATAAATTAAGAAAATTATTTAACATTTAAGATACAAATTAAGCTACATAAAATATAATAATGTTTATATTCTCGCTTAATTATTTTTAAATAAAGTATTCTATTTTAATTTTTTGTTGATGAGATATATTACATAACATTATGTGTTGTTTTTCGAAATTGGTAATTACCATATCATACCATACTGCACTTAGTATATACCGAAATGTGATACGATAATGGTATCGAAATTTCATGTACCAAACATGTGTTAGTAATGGTATAACAGAAATAATAACAGTATTATACCACTTCTATCCCTAATAGAAACAACAATTAATTAAAAAGAATAGAGTTACTATAAAGTAACATAACAATATGCCCATTGCTGTTTTTTGAATTAAACATATTATGATATGATAGTAGAAAAAAAGGTGGGACCAAATTTGGGGAAAAGACGAAGATAAGGATATCAATTATATGGATATGATATTTGAGTATTTTACTTCATAAAAAGACTAATCTTAAATAGTCTCACGAGTCACGACTACTACTTATATTGCTAATAAGTACCTAGACTTGTACAGGGGCGGCCTTGGAAGTTTTAACACCCCATTTCCAAAATAAAATAAAATTGCGTCTCAATTTTTTTTTTCATGTCACATCGAAACAAAAAACAGGGAAATGTTGATTCAAAACTATATATAACACTAATCGGAATGGTTGTCATTAAAATTTTGACAGATTAATTGATAGAGTTGTGTTACCTCGTGTGTTCAAACCTTGCTTCCGTTTTTTTTCCCTTCTATTTCTTTAATAAACAAAAAAAAAGTGTGAGGGGGCAGGTCGAACTGCTGTTGATTACGCACGGAGCATCTATGTAACCATTCCACCACTGGTGCAACATGCTAATTTGACTAAATAATATATATACAAAATAAATACACACATATATATATAACCACTGCAAAAGAATTGTGCGCCTCCACAGAACCGCACCTAAGACGCTGGTCTGAGTTATCTTGCATCAGGACCGCCCCTGACTAGTACTAAACCCGAACAAGAAAAAAACGACAATAAAAAAAGCCATGCACTTGAATTGTACTTAATTTCATCGCAAACAAAGACTTAGAATTGAATGCGGCTTTAATCTAGTGGTGCTATCTGTAAAAACAAGAAGAAGAAAAAGCCATGCACTTGAACTGTAATTTATTTGAGATGAGAAACCATCATGTACCTGAACTATTATAAACTTGCCTGTAAAAACGCCACAAAAGTCCCACTTATTATACACCTGTGTATCTATATACATACACCGTATCACCGTATTTCGAGTCCCACAAAACACAAAAATATCACTATACTTTGGGTTCAGATTCTAAAAGATCATATACACCACATCACATATAGCCCAGCTTTGGGTCCCAGAATAAGTTTCAGATTAATAAGAAATCCAAACACATAAAAGACAGATTATTAGTGATAATATTGGTACTCCTCACCCTCGTGACAGATCTTCCCAGCTTTGAAGTAAAGGCATGGAATATCTTGAGCCGACCCGGTGTGTTTAAACTTGCATTCTTCCGCATACTGACACTTCCCACCCTCAAAGAAACGGCACACTGAGCGAGGTCCCTATCAACAAAAAATTACAACAAAAAATTATTAACACCTACAAAGAAAAAGTAATCAGTCTGTGTAAATGAGTCGCACAATCATGTATACAGAATTTCAAAAACCAAAAACGGCCTCGTCCACTTGACAGATTAGAGAACAAACACCGACTATAGAACTACATGATGTAAAACTTGATTAAATAACGTAACTAAGGTACAAATCACGTAACTAAGGTACAAAACTGATTAAAAACCAAGTACAAAACTGATTAACACTGCATACTGCAAAAATGATTTAACAATGAGTGTGCGTTTTCTCAATACGTCAGTATTTACTATTCTGATACGACAATAACAATGATGAGATCAGATTTTAAGACCACATACCATGCTCGGACTAAATTTTGAGATCAATTTCTGAAACCACAATCAAGTCCTATATAACAAAAAAATAGCTAAGCAAACAATTGAACATTCTCAGCCCCATTTGACCATTCTTACATCATAATTGGATATCATATCTATACCTAAGCTACTCAAACAACAGTGGACCATTATCACATCACAATATTCAACATAAAAAATAAACATATCAAAGCAAACAAACCACATTTAAAATTAAACAAACAAAAAGTCAATCATATTCTCCAAGTATATCGATTCGTTCCTCATCTTAACCATCGTCTTCTATACCTATCTCCTAATTACACCTACGGAAAGACTCTTAACTTATACTCCCAACTATCATTAGTGTAATAATCGTCTTCTCCAGTACTATTGTTTTCATTCTTGATTTTGTTCACCTTGACTACCACAATAAACTTTTGCAGGCCTATAAATATCCAAATCATCTTGCAAAAGTAAAAAAAAAAAAGTTTAAACATATTCGGACCTTCTTATGTATTCAAATATAAGATCAAAATCAATCAGACGAATCAAACTTCACTTCAATTCTGGCCAAACTGCTTAGGGTAGGTGGAAACTGTATCTAACCACCAGTGAGCTAATCTATATAAACTTAATTTAAGAAAGTAAAAGAATATGCAAAATCATTTTGGCGACTCACAGATCTCAACACAATGTTAGTGAATCAGAAGAATTCTAAGATTTAATAAAAGTAAATAGAAAGTTGTACACTTCACTTATTATGTAATTACCGAGTTCAACTACCTTCCTGTTTATCAATCCAGATCACACAAAAAGCAGAATATCAATTCAACGAAGCACACGTCTTGAACCTCATACCGAAAGTGGTTTTATATTGAAAACAAAGATAACATGTTTTTACTTACAGCAGGTCTAGGTGGATGTGGAGGAGCCTGGAGAAGAGGCGGAGGACCCTGGAAATATTTTTTCTTTTTAGTACCATTACTGTGTACAAATTTATGGAAAATTCATAGTACACCTATTGTATTTCAAAAGACTTAAAGTAATTTCTTATGTCATCCGTAACTTTCTCCTATAATATCTCCCATATTAATTTCACTAAATTAGAATAAATCCCCCTTCTCTCCACGATCGTCTCCACGTAATATGAAAGAACAAAAATTGCACTCACTATATGAGATTGAGTTTGGATGACTTCAGCATGAGCCTTCTCTGCTGCTAGCGCAGCAAGCCGAGTCTGCTCCTGCTTCCTCATCACTTCAAATACCTGAAAATATTTTACACATCTTGAATCAAGGTAACAATCATGTATACACTGAAATTGCAGCAATCTAATAAATATTTGGGTGCAAGGTTTTAGCCTAAGTTTTTTCCTTTCTACATAAAGCTACAATATAATTCTCTTGCCAACCAGTAGCTGGATTTTCAAAGTTTTCTAGCCTCGAAAATTAACTAGTTCTGAGCAAAATAACATAAAAGACCAGCCTTGAACAAGCCGTACTTTTTACTTATCTGTATCCTAGTAAGATCAATATAAACACAAAGTTATGCAACAGTGACGATTCCGTAATACTGAAATGACTATGTATGACTGAAACGACTGTGTATGTATATATAGAAGTATATATGTATATATATATACACAAACACATATGTCACCTGCTTGGTATATAAGCTGAATTTTGTTCTTTTTTAAATATAAGCAGTAAATGTTATCGCCCAACTTTAAACTCAATAATGTACATTTCTAGCCTAAAAAGCTAAAAATCTTTGAGCTAAATGACCAGTATTTCTTTAACAGCCTTAGATTAGGCAAGCTATTTGCTTAAAAGATGTATCCTAACAAGCTCAATATACATACATAATAATGCAATAATTTGGATTTTTTTCCACAAAATTATCATCTATGCATACTAATAAAAATTATCATCTAAGCTTAACTTTTATCTTTCACATTTAAGCTACAATATAGTAATTTGTTTGCTAACTATAAACTGTATGACTATTACAGTTCTCTAGCCTAACCACTGTTTCATTTCCAGGCTTGAAAAACTCGTATTATTTGCTTTAAAGTTGTATCCTAACAAGCTTAATACATATGCAGTAATACAATACTGTCGATTCCGAACGTTTGATTATTATCTATACATACTACTAAAAAAATATATATATAGCTGTAGCCTATATACATCACCAGATTGGTAAATGGGGACCTGTTGAATTCTCAAAGAGCTTTTGCCCCTCTCATAGTCCTACTTTTCAAGATTATAAAACATATTATTTCTAAATAAAAATAAGATTTTTTCCCTGTAAAACAAATTAACATTTTTTTGCAAATTGTGCAGTTGCGACAACCCCCCTTAGCCCCTTTACGGCTCTAAAAGGGTACCGAATTTGCATGAAACTAATAATAGTAAAAGAATCAATAGTGAGGGGACGACGTGACCTCGATGGTCACCACTTAGCTCTAGCTTTCAGATAGGCTATATATTGGCTTCTAGCCCAATTGAGCTACAACTTTTTAGCTACCTACAATTTTAATGTTTTCTAAACCTAAAACAAGCTAAGATAAATTGGCTCAACACTGAATCCTACTCATATTATGCAACTATATATATATATATAGAGAGAGAGATAGATGATATAGCCCAATTTAGTTAGAAGCCCGTTTCAGAAATTGATCTCAGAATAATTAGATATAATAAACCAATCGATAACATTACCATGCTCATACTAAATTCTGAGATCAATTTCTGAATTCACAATCAAGTCCTATATAATCAAGTCCTATTTCTGAAACAGGGTAATAAATTGACTTACATCAGGTATATGCGTAGCAAAGAAAGATACCTGAAATTACAAAACCGCAAAGTGATTAACCACATAATTGAGAGTAAACACAAACTAAAAAACAATTAATAATCAGGACGAAATCAAGTGTAAAAATAAATTATCCAATCACGTAGCTAGGGTTTTGAAAAACCAAATTCATGTTCTAATTGACATATTCAAGCGAAACCAACGATTACGAGATTAGAAAACAAATTTATCAGGTAGCTAGAGTTTAAATTATATAAAGAAAAATTAAGGCAATAATACAGATAAAACTCAAAACCAGGAGTGATCCATTTTACAAATGACATCCCATTATTAAGTCTGTCCTATTTAGCCAAACCCCGGCACTACTTTTTCAAAAAATTAAATTGGTCCATCCTGCATCTCTTTAGTAAATGTTTTTCTTTTGAAACACTTCTTTTCCGCTTGCTATTCTGGTACAGTGTTAAGATTCTAGACATTGCTCCCCTGGAAAAGCATCACACTCTTCGTTTTTTTCCTGATATTTCTTCTAACCTTTCACTTGTAACATGTTATGTCTTAACTTTATTTACTGTAGAATGGTTTTGAGCTAATAATGATCACTTATAGTTCAGTGGGCATATCCGCTGAGGTAGTGTCCTGTTCCTTCTTTCTGTTGAAAGTTGATCTAAATTCATGTAAATGTTGGGATTATATAGATTGGCTAAACCCTTTCAGGACAAAATTTACAGTTATCTTATCCAGGCTAAGGACATTTGTTGCAAGGACAGAGGGATGAAGACAACGTGCGCGTCGTATGCCTGGTACGTTAACCTAATTTGATGGTCATCTATGATGAAATTTAATCTGAGTTGGCCTACCTTTTATAAACTGAATAATTTAATTAACGAGTAATTACAACCCTAGTTTCATTAAACTATACTGTAACTTATCCTCAATTTCTTATGAATGGTAACTTTCTTAAGAACATGAGCATTCTCCTCAAGCTGGAAATAAATATCATATATATGTTCCAAACTTTTTTTATTTTAAAATCTTATTAGATATATATGTTCCAAACTTGTTCCAGTAATAGCCCAGTATATTGCCTAGCAAAAAACACGATATTCTAACACGACAATAGATGGAAGATCCTTCTATATTCGGTGGCATCTTTTCAAATGTAAGAAAAGCCGATACTATTTCGTAACTTAGAAGTATTGAAAATAGTGATGTTTTCATTTCTCTAGAATACTTGCTTTGTGTTGGATTGGTCTGCCTGTTTTTCCTCTAATTTTTTCAAGCTTCATAAAGCAAAATCAAGGCAATAATTTCATAACCTGATTGGCAGAAACAACAGTACACAACGACTACAAAGCTACAAACCGACTATTAATTATTTTTTATAAGCAAAAAAAAAATCGACTATTAATCGTTCGTTTATCTTGGGTTACACAACCAAATTACGAAAGTAATAATCAATAATCAAGGAAATTTAATTCACAGAATCAATAATTATCACCAAACTACAAAACTACAAAATTAATTTACAGACGAAGCTAATCGAGTATATTAAGCTAAAAAATGTTTTATAATCAGGACAAAAACAAGCAAAAAATAATAATCCAATCGCGTAGGGTTTCAGAAAAAACAAATACATGTTCTAATCGACGGAGCGAAAGCACCGAATACAAGGTTAGAAAACAGATTTGTTAAGTAGCTAGAGTTTACTTTATATAAAGCAAAATCGATAATTATAACTGACACAAAATTGATTAACTATTCAGAATTTAGGGATTAATAAACCAAAGGCACAAAATAAATAATGAAAAAAACAAAATAAGTAATGATAAAATCAACTACAAAACTGCAATCGATTAACAATCGTCTATCTATAGATTTATAACCAATTTCATAGCCTAATCAAAACAATCGAGAACAAAATCAGATACAAAACACCGGTGATATCAAAGCTAAACATCGACTATATACAAGAAAAAGTATCGACAATCGACTAGCTAGGATTTTGATTACTAGAAAACAAAATCATTTATAAATAACTAATAATCGAGTACAATCAGCTAATAAACTGCGTACCTAGGGTTTCAGGTCTCAAAAAATTTAAAAAACTAAATTAATAGTCATCCCCAACTGTGAAACTACAAAATTGAAGTATAAACGGAATTAAATCAAGTATAAAAAGTTAAAAAACTACATAGCTAGGGTTTTAAAACGAAAAAATATAAAACAAAATTAAACTAGAAAATGTAAAAAAAAAAATCACATCTGTTCGGTTTGTCTCAGCTGCCAGCAACATTTCCTTTACATTCATCTGCTCCATCATATATTCATTCATCGTCTTCTCTATTTCTAGTGAGAGAGAGTATATCTATATGTATATATGTATATGTATATAATGTGTATGTATATACTTAGAGGGAGGGAGAGAGGGGTGAGTCTTTTTTGACCACCCATTCGCTTGTCTGACAACCTCTCTTTGTGGATAAAAGATTACAAATAAACGTCCCATCTTATTTATTTATTTTTTAAATTTATTTAAGCTAATTTCATTACAAAATAAATAAATCTAATACCATTTCATTATATTTCATTTATCTACAAAATAAATAAATTTATCCACTCTATCACACTATTAATTAATACATTCCTCTGCTTTTTTTTTCCACTCAAACTAAATACAAAATTAAAATATTTTATAATCATAATATTATATCAATTTAACACTTTCAAGTAATTTATATTTTGCACTTTTTTATTTATTAATTTTGTTACTTCCGATTAAATAATTAAATTGTTTTCAAAAACCCTACACGTCATTATTTTATTCCACCGTTATCTACCCACACTTATTTCAAATAGAGATTTTTGAAATGAATAATTCCTGATGCAAACCGAACTATTTGAAATGAATAATTCCTATCCATACTTATTTTTGAAATGTAAATAATTGCTAGTACGTCCGTGATTTTTGCTTTATTTGATTTTAAATAGTTTCATGCTTTATTTCAAAATTCGACGAATTCCTCCCAAAATAAATAACCCTCAACACCAATTCATTCAACTCCATTCCATTACAAAATAAATATGTCTAACACCAATTCATTCCACTCCATTCCACTATAAAATAAATAATCATAACACAAATCCATTCCACTAAATATGGAGTCAAAGATCACCTGGTAGTAACAATGGTGGAAAATTTGGTCAAAAGGCGCAGTTTAATAACGGGCCACAAAATCAAAGGTTCAATGCTCGAGCCGGAACTGAGAACCAGAACCAGGGACAAAAACCGGGAAATACGGGGAGACTTTTTTCTTTGACAAAGGAGCAGGCAGAGGCATCAGCAACGGTCGTGCAAGGTACCGTTATTGTGGGTTCGGTACCCGCTAGAGTATTAATTGATTCATGATCTACTCATTCTTTTGCAACTCCAAATTTTATTTGTCAAGCATGTTTAGTTACTGCACCTTTAGTACATCCTTTTATTGTGAGCACGCCTTTAGGAGATGGTGTTATGTTAGAGTCTATATGCAGATCTTGTGTCGTTATAATTAAAGGTATAGATTTATTGGTGGATTTAATTAAGTTTGAAATGAGGGACTTTGATGTGATTCTTGGGATGGATTGGTTATCAACTCATCATGCGACAGTTGATTGCCGAAATAAGCGAGTTGTATTCTCTTTGCCTAATAGTCCAGAGGTTGTTTTTGAAGGGGATAAAAATAATTTGTTTTCTAGTTTCATTTCTTCCTTGCAAGCTCATCGAATGATCAGGAAAGGGTGCAAGGGTGATCTAGCATGTGTTTTAGGAGATGAAAAGGTTGACCAGAAAATCGAGGATTTGCGTATCGTTAATGAGTTCGCTGATGTGTTTCCAGAAGAATTGCCCGGCTTACCTCCTGAACGTGATCTTGTATTCAATATCGACTTGTTACCTGGCACGGCTCCTATCTCTAAAGCTCCTTACAGAATGGCTCCAATCGAATTAAAAGAATTGCAAGCACAGTTACAAGAGCTTCTCGACAATGGATTTATATGACCTAGCGTATCTCCTTGGGGAGCACCTGTTTTATTTGTGAAGAAGAAAGATGGAACGATGAGATTATGCATTGACTATAGGGAATTAAATATGGTGACAATTAAAAATAGGTATCCACTACCGCGTATCAATGACCTGTTTGATCAATTGCAAGGGGCAACAGTGTTCTCTAAAATTGATTTAAGGTCGGGATACCATCAGTTAAGGATCAAAGAAGGAGACATTCCGAAGACAGCTTTTAGGACTCGTTACGGGCACTACGAATTTTTAGTCATGCCGTTTGGTTTGACAAATGCGCGAGCTGCATTCATGGACATGATGAATAGGGTCTTTAAACCTCAACTAGACAATTCAGTGGTTGTGTCTATAGATGATATATTAGTGTACTCTAAAAATTTAGAAGAACATGAGCAACATTTAGGAGACGTCTTGCAAACCCTGAGAGAAAATAAATTGTATGCTAAGTTTAAGAAGTGTGAGTTCTGGTTAGACAAAATTTCATTTTTGGGACATGTTATCAACAAAGATGGTGTTTCTGTTGATCCAAGCAAGGTGGAGGCAGTAACCGGGTGGTCGCGTCCAACCACGGTTACTGAAATACGTAGTTTTCTAGGTCTGGCTGGTTACTACAGACGTTTCGTCGAAGGATTTTCCAGAATTTCTTTACCACTTACAAGTCTAACGAAGAAAGGCGTGAAGTTCCAGTGGACAGCCGAATGTGAAACGAGTTTCGAAGAACTGAAGAAGAGATTGGTTTCGGCTCCTATTCTTTCATTGCCCACTCAAGGCGGAGGTTTTGTTATCTACAGTGATGCGTCCAAGCAAGGTTTAGGATGTGTACTGATGCAAAACGAAAAGGTTATAGCCTACGCTTCTCGACAGCTAAAGACGCACGAGAAAAACTACCCTACTCACGACTTGGAACTTGCTGCTGTGGTTTTTGCTCTCAAAATTTGGCGACATTATTTACATGGAGAATCTTGTGAAAAATATACTGATCACAAGAGTTTGAAATATATCTTCACCCAAAAAGAGCTGAATATGAGACAAAGGCGTTGGTTAGAATTAATTAAGGATTATGAGGGTAATATACTCTACCATCCGGGAAAGGCGAACGTTGTAGCCGATGCACTAAGTAGGAAATCTTCTGGAGCTATTTTGGCATTTCTGACGGTACAACCTCGACTACAAAAGGATTTCATGCAGATGGACATTGAGGTAATCAAGAAAGGAGAGCTGGCACGATGTTGTCAATTAATAGTACAGCCCACATTATCGGATAGAATAAAGGAGGCACAACTCACTGATGAGCGATGTAAGGAAGTCCAAGAGAAGATGAAGAATGAAGACGTAACAGATTTTTCTCTGACTTCCGATGGTGTGTTAAAGTTTAAGGGGAGAGTTTATGTTCCTTCCACATGTAACTTGAAAGAAGAAATTTTAGCAGAGGCTCATAGCTCGAAATACAGTATACATCCGGGTAGTACTAAAATGTTTAGAGATTTAAGAGAGAATTTTTGGTGGGATGGTATGAAGGGAGATATAGCAGATTTTGTAGCAAGGTGCCTCGTTTGCCAGCAAGTTAAAATCGAACATCAAAAACCAGCCGGTAAACTTCAATCCCTACCTGTACCTGAGTGGAAATGGGAAAATATAACTATGGATTTTGTGTCAGGTCTGCCTCGTACCAGTGCAGGTAACGACGCCGTGTGGGTGATTGTTGATCGCCTAACGAAGTGTTCACATTTTATCCCGATTAAGATGACTTTTTCTCTCGATAAACTTGCCCAGTTATATATTAAGGAAATCATCCGCTTACACGGTGCACCAGTATCTATAGTTTCTGACCGAGACCCTCGTTTTGTTGCTAATTTTTGAGGTAAATTACATGCTGCCTTGGGAACTACTTTGAGTTTTAGTTCAGCTTATCATCCTCAAACAGATGGTCAGTCCGAGAGAACAATTCAGACTCTTGAAGACATGTTAAGAGCTTGCTCTTTGGAGTGGAAAGGCAACTGGGATGAGCAGTTGGCTTTGGTAGAATTTTCGTATAATAACAGTTTTCACGCAAGCCTAGGAGTAGCGCCTTTTGAGGCACTATATGGGAGGAAGTGTCGATCGCCAGTTTGCTGGTTCGAAGTTGGAGAAAGACAGCTTTTAGGTCCAGATTTAGTGCATGACGCATCGGAGAAAATAGTGTTCATTCGTCAGAGGTTGATCACTGCCCAAAGTCGTCAAAAGAGCTATGCAGATAACCGAAGGAGAGAATTAGAGTTTGAGGCTGGCGATATGGTGTTTCTGAAAGTTTCACCCTGGAAGGGAGTAATCAGGTTCGGTAATAAAGGGAAGTTGAGTCCTCGCTATATTGGTCCTTTCGAGATTTTGGAGAAAATTGGTGTCGTGGCTTATCGCTTGGCTCTGCCACCTAAGCTAGCAGCAGTTCACAATGTTTTTCATATTTCTATGTTACGAAAGTACGTGCATAATCCTGGTCATATAGTGGATTTTGAACCATTAAGAGTTCGCGAAGATATGTCATATGACGAGTTACCAGTAAAGATTTTGGACTCCCAAGACAAAACGCTACGTCGAAAAACTATTAAAATGGTCAAGGTTCTGTGGCAAAACCATACAAAAGAAGAAGCAACGTGGGAACTCGAAGAGGAAATGAGGGAGAAGCATCCAACCTTGTTTGCTTAGCTTTGGAGGTAAGTTTCGAGGGCGAAACTTTTTTTAACCGGGAGAGAGTGTAAGAACCCGTAATTTTATTTTATTTTTCCATATATATTTAATAGTGATAATACCAGTTATTAATTTAGCTTATATTAGGGGGAAAATTAATATTTTAGCAAATAATAGTAGTAATGTATAATTATGTAGAAGTTTAAGGTCTAAATGATAAGTTCTCCTAATGGGTTATGAATAAGATTAAATAGGAAAAAAAAAAAAACTGAACTTAAATTCTTAAAATGTAACTGAGAGATAGAATTGGGACTTTTCAGTTACTTGTCTGTTCTTTACTTCCATGTATAAACTTGAGAAAAGAAAGAAGAAAAAGGGGGCAGTGGGAAAAGAAATAAAACACAGATAATCTAGAGAGAGAGAGAGCTGTGAAGATTGACGAGTATCTTGCTTTTCCTTCACTAAGGTACCATTTGATCCTAATTTCATTTTTATGGTAGGCTTGTAGCTGTTATTAGGTGGAGTATAAGATAGCTAATTGGGTTACCATTGATAGAACTAGTAGAATAAATTGAGTAGCATGTTTTTATATATATATATATATATATATATATATATATATATATATCATCCAAGGTGTTGGTTATTAAACCTCAAAATCAAATCAATGGACAGTATATTTGTAAATTGATGATGTAATTATGTATTATGATACTATATGTATTATTTGATAACTTATTGGGGATGATGTTATTTTTAGATGTGTTTAAGGGTAATGAGTTTTGAAACTGTAAACCATGAGCTTGAATTAAAAGATAACAAATAAGCAGCTTATTATGAAAGAACTAGTCCAACACCATTGTTTCCAAATTTAGGTCTCAAACTTTGATTTTAGATTAACTTGATTTCGCAACATGGTATTTTGTATCCAGAATGAGAAAGAAAATGGATATAGTGTTAAGGGATATTGAACTCAAATAAGCTAAATTGAAATAGACTTATCTTACAGTTTACTTGATGCATCTTTTACATGTAAGTTTAATCACATATCGAACCACATCGATAATGAATAAGACGCGTATGATCTTGATGTTCTGGTTATCTATGTTACAGTCACACTTGTTAGATTAGGATAATTGTTAACTTGTTATAAAGATGGATGTTAAGTTACTGAGATTGTTTACTAAAAAAAGAATAAACAAGGATTTATGATAAGAGGGTTTTGATAGTGAAAGAAGTTAATACAACTTATAACATGAACATTATGGGTCTAAATATGTTGGTTTTGTTTTAAAAAGAAAACTCCTGATAACTTAATGAAAGTATTAGATATTTAGACCTGCATATAACCGGATCCAATAGTCATTCTATTCTTGTTAGTTTAGTTATAACAAAGATATAGACTAAAGTACGTAGTATGAATAGTTACAACCAAATTCATAAGGTTGGTTGGGCAGATTACAATGACATTAGCAGCTGCATTTAGTGGTAGTTAAGTTCTCAGATTATTTATAGTGAATCTCATGATGTTTCAGATTATAGCGAAGAATTTCCGGTTATATTCAAGCCATCGGACAGGTGAGTGGTCTTGTCTTACTAGTATAAAACCCCATCATGTATTCGACCGAAATTGCAGACTTTGGCATTATTTTCAGAAATATCTATATATGTAAAAATTGTTTTTCATGTCATTTGTGTAAGAAAGAAATGAGATAACAGAAGTTATGTATAAAGTTTTGAATGATATATTGTTTTACGATTGTATTGGGACCATGAGGAAAAGTCCAACGAAGAATCCCCTAATAAGGAGAAGTGGGGTGACGTTGGCAACTAAACGAATGAGTTTAGTTCTCAACGGTTAACTTAACGATTGTACATAGTTTCGTTAACCGGAACATTTTAAGGAATAGACCCAGCCGTCATGCTACGGTGACCTTACTACGTAGTGCACGTATGGTTTATACACCTGAGAAAAAGATCGACGATAAAGAGATTGAGGAAGTCAATCGGGCTTGGTACCCTAAGATATTAATACTATCATACTTGCTTTTATCATAGTAAGAAAGGAAAGATATTATCATTTTTTTTGCAATTGTTTAAGAACTTTACCTTGTCTGATGGGAAATTTTATATAAATCAAAAACCTTGTTTTCAAAGAAAGAAAAGGAACGAAAACCCTATTTTCGACCCATATTATTATTGTAAGACTTGTCACTCACTAAGCTCGTTTAGCTTACCCTCGTTTTTATAATGTTTTCAGGTAATCAGGCAGATTTTTAGAGTCGGACTAGAGTTAGTCGGGACCAGCCAACCTCGTAGGAGTTTATTTATTTTCCGCTGCTAATAAGGTTTATAAACCATGTTAGGTTCGAGACATTTGTGTTACAGTTCTTGTTTAGACAATAATAAGTTGAGGTTGAGTTTGAATTTCGTTGAATTGTGTATCGCCTCGCAGAGTTATTGAATATTATTATTTAAGCTTTTATTTCATCGTTTTTGAATTACAATGTTGGTCCTTCAGTTTCTAGTTTTTTGGCTTAGTCTAGCACGTGTCAAGACACATGCTATTCTGCCGTGCGACATCATATTTAGGTTTAGGATGTTACACTAATAATATCTATATAATGTTATTATTTATAACACTAGCAGTAACTAATTACAAGAAATAGTCATTTATACTATCGTGCAAACAAACATTAACCAATAATATTATGAACGGGTACAAGGAGACTGGACAATTACTACGGGATGCGACTATTTCCTAATATGGTATTGTAAATACATATTTTTTGTATCATTTGATGTACATATCAGATAACTATCATATATGGGATCTATCGCATTAATAGCCAGATCTCAATGTCAAAATTAGGGGTGGTTACAGGGCTGATTGGGGCAAGCTCAATTATAACCCAATTCGCAAAATAAATTACGGGACGGATTTAGAGAGTTTGTTAAAATTTAAGTCTCAACTCAACTCAAGTCAACTGTTCACAATTAAAATCACAACACAACCCGCAAAATAAGTTACGAATTAGAGCAGGTTGAGTTCAGGTTGATTTTTAAATTTTTATTTTGGTAATTTATTTTTTATAATTTGCATAATTAAACTAAATTTAAATAAATTGAATCTTTCAAAGAGAAATATAAATTAAAATCAACCACAAAATGTTTAAAACATTCCGAACAAGTAATAAAAATAAAATAATTAACAATAAATTTTGGATTGGAACCCTTTTAGAAAATAATTAAGGATTAGTCCCGAAATCTGAAACTATTTAAGTTTCAGTCCGTTTTCGCAACGACCAATCAGAGCCCGACATGCAGCGCTGCATGCATGTGCGCGTTGCAGCAGATTACTCTCCCAATTACAGCGTTCCCAATTACAGTGTTGCCCCCCTGTAATTTACATATTTATCAATTCAATCCCTTTAGTTTAAATTTAAATATAAAGAGCTATATTATTAGATTGTTTTTATATTAAATCCTAAAAATCAATCATAAGTCATAGCTATTAATTTTTACCCTCTTGAATTTGAACACAAAAAATATTTAATCATCCAAAAAACCCCAAAAAATGATTTAAAGTTGTGAAAATTAGAATAACTAGCGAAAAAAGCTTTAAAGCAAAAAAAAAATCATAAAAATTAGAAAACACTAAAATATTATTAAGTCCATTTCTAAAAACAGTATCAGTTATTTAAAAGCATTTTAAAAACAGTTTTGAGTATTTTCCAAAACAATCTGAGACATTTAAATTAGTTTGAGCCATTTTAGATTCATTTAAAAAACAATATTAGTTAATTTAAGTCATTTAAAAAACGGTATGAATCATTTTTAAAACCAGTATGAGTTAATCTAAGTAATTTAAAAAACAGTTTAACGTAATTAAAGTAATTTAAAAAATAGTATGAGTTAATGTAAATCATTTTAAAAATAGTATGAGTTAATTTAAGTCATTTTAAAAACAGTCTGGGTCGTTTTAAGTAATTTAAAAAAATAGTGTGAGTAATTTTAAAAACAATATGTGTAATCTTAAAAACAGTATGAGTAATTTGAAGTCATTTTTAAAACAATTTGAAGTCATTTTTAAAACAGTCTGAATAATTTGAAGTCATTTTAAAACAGTCTGAGTAATTTGAACTTATTTTAAAAACAATCTAAATAATTTGAAAAAACAGTCTGATTAATTTTACAAACAGTCTAAATAATTTTAAAACACAGTCAGAGTAATTTTAAAAATAGTTTGAGTCGTTTTAATTCATTTTAAAAATTGTATAGATCGTTTTAAGTTATTTTAAAAACAGTCTAAGTGATTTTAAAAACAATTTGAGATATTTTAAGTCATTTTAAAAATAGTCTGAGTTAGTTTAAGTAATTTTAAAAACAATCTAGGTTAATTTAAGTCATTTTAAAAACAATCTGAGTTAATTTCAGTCATTTAAAAAACAGTCTGAATAAAATCGAGGCATTTTAAAAACAACATGCAGTTTAATTTCAGTCATTTAAAAAGCAGTCTGAGTTTAATTTCATTCATTTAAAAAATAGTCTGATTTAATTTAAGTCATTTTAAAAACAGTCCGAGTTAATTTGAGTCATTTAAAAAATAGTCCAAGTTAATTTAAGTCATTTTGAAAATAGTCTGAGTCGGTTAAGAAGCAGACCGAGTTATTTAAAAAAATTATAAGTCATTTTAAAAACTATCTGAATTGTTTTAAAACAATTCAAGTCATTTAAAAAATAGTTTCGGTCATATCAAAAACAGTCGGACTCATTTTAAAAAAACAATTTAAGTCAATTTTTAAAAATCTAAGTAAAAAAACTATTTGAGCCATTTTCAAACCGTTTAAGTCGTTTTAAAATAGTCTAAGTCATTTAAAATAGTCTGAATCATTTAAAAACTAGTTCGAGTCATTTTAAAAACAGTGTAAGTCATTTTAAAATAGTCGAAGCCAATTTATTATCATTTAAAAACTGTCTGAATGGCAAATAAACAGTTTGTGGTCGTTTTATTTGTCTTTTTTATTTTATTTTACTCAAACTATTTTATAAATAGCTAAATTAGTAATTATTATGTAGTTTGAGTTATTATTTGTAATCATGACAATAAAGTATTTCATAAATTAATTTAGCTAGTTGGGGGTAGTACTGATAAGATTTCAAACAATTGGACCATTATGTAAATTATCCAAACTATTGGAATTTACAGAAGTAGTCCATCTTCTCCACCGGAATATAGGGAGAGAGAGAGGCGGCGGCTGAGACAAGGCGACGGCTTCATCGTCGTCGTCGCCACCATCTTCGGCGATAAGCGAAATCTGTGGTGTGGAGATTGAGGTAGGGGAGGGAGGGAGGGAGAGGGTGGCTGAGCTTCGTCGGAAGCGGCTGAGCTCCGTCGTCGGAAGCGTCTGAGATCCGTCGTCGGAGGCGGCTGTTCTCCGACAGAGGTAGGCGACGGAGATAGTGCTGGTGTTCTAGAGAGAGAAAGTCATTATAAAAAATGAATAACTTAGATTTGAGCTCCTTTATATATTTAATTAAATTTGGATCAATACTTAAATATTTTTATAAAAAATAGATCAATTCTGAAATAAATTTGTGAGAGTGACCAATTGTTAAATAGTTTTGTTTTCTAAGACCAATCCTTAATTTACTCTAAAATAAATTACGGATTGAGGCGGGACGAGTTTGATTTTTTTTTTATTTACATTCAACCCACCCAACACATCCAAATCCACGCTGGTTGGGTTGCATGTTGAGTTTATGGATTTTTTGTCCACCCCTGATCCAAATGATGCAACCAAATGATATAATGAGATATACTGATGGCCTGTTTGTTAACATATTTTTGATCAAAAATCAGATTCTAAAAAATTCACTGAAAATGTACATTTTAATAATCTAATTTATTTTATAGCATTTTTACCCTAAAAATCCGATCTTTAAAAGTTAGATGATACTTGTATGGTTGTTCACCCACCCGCATTTTTTTTATTTGAAGCATGTTACTATTCATACATGAAATACTCATATTTAAATATAAATTAAGAAAATTATTTAACATTTAAGATACAAATTAAGCTACATAAAATATAATAATGTTTATATTCTCGCTTAATTATTTTTAAATAAAGTATTCTATTTTAATTTTTTGTTGATGAGATATATTACATAACATTATGTGTTGTTTTTCGAAATTGGTAATTACCATATCATACCATACTGCACTTAGTATATACCGAAATGTGATACGATAATTGTATCAAAATTTCATGTAACAAACATGTGTTAGTAATGGTATAACAGAAATAATAACAGTATTATACCACTTCTATCCCTAATAGAAACATAACAATTAATTAAAAAGAATAGAGTTACTATAAAGTAACATAACAATATGCCCATTGCTGTTTTTTGAATTAAACATATTATGATATGATAGTAGAAAAAAAGGTGGGACCAAATTTGGGGAAGAGACGAAGATAAGGATATCAATTATATGGATATGATATTTGAGTATTTTACTTCATAAAAAGACTAATCTTAAATAGAGCCTCACGAGTCACGACTACTACTTATATTGCTAATAAGTACCTAGACTTGTACAGGGGCGGCCTTGGAAGTTTTAACACCCCATTTCCAAAATAAAATAAAATTGCGTCTCAATTTTTTTTTTCATGTCACATCGAAACAAAAAACAGGGAAATGTTGATTCAAAACTATATATAACACTAATCGGAATGGTTGTCATTAAAATTTTGACAGATTAATTGATAGAGTTGTGTTACCTCGTGTGTTCAAACCTTGCTTCCGTTTTTTTTCCCTTCTATTTCTTTAATAAACAAAAAAAAAGTGTGAGGGGGCAGGTCGAACTGCTGTTGATTACGCACGGAGCATCTATGTAACCATTCCACCACTGGTGCAACATGCTAATTTGACTAAATAATATATATACAAAATAAATACACACATATATATACAACCACTGCAAAAGAATTGTGCGCCTCCACAGAACCGCACCTAAGACGCTGGTCTGAGTTATCTTGCATCAGGACCGCCCCTGACTAGTACTAAACCCGAACAAGAAAAAAACGACAATAAAAAAAGCCATGCACTTGAACTGTACTTAATTTCATCGCAAACAAAGACTTAGAATTGAATGCGGCTTTAAGCCATGCACTTGAACTGTAATTTGTTTGAGATGAGAAACCATCATGTACCTGAACTATTATAAACTTGCCTGTAAAAACGCCACAAAAGTCCCACTTATTATACACCTGTGTATCTATATACATACACCGTATCACCGTATTTCGAGTCCCACAAAACACAAAAATATCACTATACTTTGGGTTCAGATTCTAAAAGATCATATACACCACATCACATATAGCCCAGCTTTGGGTCCCAGAATAAGTTTCAGATTAATAAGAAATCCAAACACATAAAAGACAGATTATTAGTGATAATATTGGTACTCCTCACCCTCGTGACAGATCTTCCCAGCTTTGAAGTAAAGGCATGGAATATCTTGAGCCGACCCGGTGTGTTTAAACTTGCATTCTTCCGCATACTGACACTTCCCACCCTCAAAGAAACGGCACACTGAGCGAGGTCCCTATCAACAAAAAATTACAACAAAAAATTATTAACACCTACAAAGAAAAAGTAATCAGTCTGTGTAAATGAGTCGCACAATCATGTATACAGAATTTCAAAAACCAAAAACGGCCTCGTCCACTTGACAGATTTAGAGAACAAACACCGACTATAGAACTACATGATGTAAAACTTGATTAAATAACGTAACTAAGGTACAAATCACGTAACTAAGGTACAAAACTGATTAAAAAACAAGTACAAAACTGATTAACACTGCATACTGCAAAAATGATTTAACAATGAGTGTGCGTTTTCTCAATACGTCAGTATTTACTATTCTGATACGACAATAACAATGATGAGATCAGATTTTAAGACCACATACCATGCTCGGACTAAATTTTGAGATCAATTTCTGAAACCACAATCAAGTCCTATATAACAAAAAAATAGCTAAGCAAACAACTGAACATTCTCAGCCCCATTTGACCATTCTTACATCATAATTGGATATCATATCTATACCTAAGCTACTCAAACAACAGTGGACCATTATCACATCACAATATTCAACATAAAAAATAAACATATCAAAGCAAACAAACCACATTTAAAATTAAACAAACAAAAAGTCAATCATATTCTCCAAGTATATCGATTCGTTCCTCATCTTAACCATCGTCTTCTATACCTATCTCCTAATTACACCTACGGAAAGACTCTTAACTTATACTCCCAACTATCATTAGTGTAATAATCGTCTTCTCCAGTACTATTGTTTTCATTCTTGATTTTGTTCACCTTGACTACCACAATAAACTTTTGCAGGCCTATAAATATCCAAATCATCTTGCAAAAGTAAAAAAAAAAAAGTTTAAACATATTCGGACCTTCTTATGTATTCAAATATAAGATCAAAATCAATCAGACGAATCAAACTTCACTTCAATTCTGGCCAAACTGCTTAGGGTAGGTGGAAACTGTATCTAACCACCAGTGAGCTAATCTATATAAACTTAATTTAAGAAAGTAAAAGAATATGCAAAATCATTTTGGCGACTCACAGATCTCAACACAATGTTAGTGAATCAGAAGAATTCTAAGATTTAACAAAAGTAAAAAGAAAGTTGTACACTTCACTTATTATGTAATTACCGAGTTCAACTACCTTCCTGTTTATCAATCCAGATCACACAAAAAGCAGAATATCAATTCAACGAAGCCCACGTCTTGTACCTCATACCGAAAGTGGTTTTATATTGAAAACAAAGATAACATGTTTTTACTTACAGCAGGTCTAGGTGGATGTGGAGGAGCCTGGAGAAGAGGCGGAGGACCCTGGAAAGATTTTTTCTTTTTAGTACCATTACTGTGTACAAATTTATGGAAAATTCATAGTACACCTATTGTATTTCAAAAGACTTAAAAGTAACTTCTTATGTCATCCGTAACTTTCTCCTATAATATCTCCCATATTAATTTCACTAAATTAGAATAAATCCCCCTTCTCTCCACGATCGTCTCCACGTAATATGAAAGAACAAAAATTGCACTCACTATATGAGATTGAGTTTGGATGGCTTCAGCATGAGCCTTCTCTGCTGCTAGCGCAGCAAGCCGAGTCTGCTCCTGCTTCCTCATCACTTCAAATACCTGAAAATATTTTACACATCTTGAATCAAGGTAACAATCATGTATACACTGAAATTGCAGCAATCTAATAAATATTTGGGTGCAAGGTTTTAGCCTAAGTTTTTTCCTTTCTACATAAAGCTACAATATAATTCTCTTGCCAACCAGTAGCTGGATTTTCAAAGTTTTCTAGCCTCGAAAATTAACTAGTTCTGAGCAAAATAACATAAAAGACCAGCCTTGAACAAGCCGTACTTTTTACTTATCTGTATCCTAGTAAGATCAATATAAACACAAAGTTATGCAACAGTGACGATTCCGTAATACTGAAATGACTATGTATGACTGAAACGACTGTGTATGTATATATAGAAGTATATATGTATATATATATACACAAACACATATGTCACCTGCTTGGTATATAAGCTGAATTTTGTTCTTTTTTAAATATAAGCAGTAAATGTTATCGCCCAACTTTAAACTCAATAATGTACATTTCTAGCCTAAAAAGCTAAAAATCTTTGAGCTAAATGACCAGTATTTCTTTAACAGCCTTAGATTAGGCAAGCTATTTGCTTAAAAGATGTATCCTAACAAGCTCAATATACATACATAATAATGCAATAATTTGGATTTTTTTCCACAAAATTATCATCTATGCATACTAATAAAAATTATCATCTAAGCTTAACTTTTATCTTTCACATTTAAGCTACAATATAGTAATTTGTTTGCTAACTATAAACTGTATGACTATTACAGTTCTCTAGCCTAACCACTGTTTCATTTCCAGGCTTGAAAAACTCGTATTATTTGCTTTAAAGTTGTATCCTAACAAGCTTAATACATATGCAGTAATGCAATACTGTCGATTCCGAACGTTTGATTATTATCTATACATACTACTAAAAAAATATATATATAGCTGTAGCCTATATACATCACCAGATTGGTAAATGGGGACCTGTTGAATTCTCAAAGAGCTTTTGCCCCTCTCATAGTCCTACTTTTCAAGATTATAAAACATATTATTTCTAAATAAAAATAAGATTTTTTCCCTGTAAAACAAATTAACATTTTTTTGCAAATTGTGCAGTTGCGACAACCCCCCTTAGCCCCTTTACGGCTCTAAAAGGGTACCGAATTTGCATGAAACTAATAATAGTAAAAGAATCAATAGTGAGGGGACGACGTGACCTCGATGGTCACCACTTAGCTCTAGCTTTCAGATAGGCTATATATTGGCTTCTAGCCCAATTGAGCTACAACTTTTTAGCTACCTACAATTTTAATGTTTTCTAAACCTAAAACAAGCTAAGATAAATTGGCTCAACACTGAATCCTACTCATATTATGCAACTATATATATATATATAGAGAGAGAGATAGATGATATAGCCCAATTTAGTTAGAAGCCCGTTTCAGAAATTGATCTCAGAATAATTAGATATAATAAACCAATCGATAACATTACCATGCTCATACTAAATTCTGAGATCAATTTCTGAATTCACAATCAAGTCCTATATAATCAAGTCCTATTTCTGAAACAGGGTAATAAATTGACTTACATCAGGTATATGCGTAGCAAAGAAAGATACCTGAAATTACAAAACCGCAAAGTGATTAA
The DNA here is from genome assembly GCA_963920805.1 of Primula vulgaris. Classification (NCBI taxonomy): domain Eukaryota; kingdom Viridiplantae; phylum Streptophyta; class Magnoliopsida; order Ericales; family Primulaceae; genus Primula; species Primula vulgaris. Next base: position 24,929,272 of record OY987218.1, on the reverse strand, counting down.
CCACATAATTGAGAGTAAACACAAACTAAAAAACAATTAATAATCAGGACGAAATCAAGTGTAAAAATAAATTATCCAATCACGTAGCTAGGGTTTTGAAAAACCAAATTCATGTTCTAATTGACATATTCAAGCGAAACCAACGATTACGAGATTAGAAAACAAATTTATCAGGTAGCTAGAGTTTAAATTATATAAAGAAAAATTAAGGCAATAATACAGATAAAACTCAAAACCAGGAGTGATCCATTTTACAAATGACATCCCATTATTAAGTCTGTCCTATTTAGCCAAACCCCGGCACTACTTTTTCAAAAAATTAAATTGGTCCATCCTGCATCTCTTTAGTAAATGTTTTTCTTTTGAAACACTTCTTTTCCGCTTGCTATTCTGGTACAGTGTTAAGATTCTAGACATTGCTCCCCTGGAAAAGCATCACACTCTTCGTTTTTTTCCTGATATTTCTTCTAACCTTTCACTTGTAACATGTTATGTCTTAACTTTATTTACTGTAGAATGGTTTTGAGCTAATAATGATCACTTATAGTTCAGTGGGCATATCCGCTGAGGTAGTGTCCTGTTCCTTCTTTCTGTTGAAAGTTGATCTAAATTCATGTAAATGTTGGGATTATATAGATTGGCTAAACCCTTTCAGGACAAAATTTACAGTTATCTTATCCAGGCTAAGGACATTTGTTGCAAGGACAGAGGGATGAAGACAACGTGCGCGTCGTATGCCTGGTACGTTAACCTAATTTGATGGTCATCTATGATGAAATTTAATCTGAGTTGGCCTACCTTTTATAAACTGAATAATTTAATTAACGAGTAATTACAACCCTAGTTTCATTAAACTATACTGTAACTTATCCTCAATTTCTTATGAATGGTAACTTTCTTAAGAACATGAGCATTCTCCTCAAGCTGGAAATAAATATCATATATATGTTCCAAACTTTTTTTATTTTAAAATCTTATTAGATATATATGTTCCAAACTTGTTCCAGTAATAGCCCAGTATATTGCCTAGCAAAAAACACGATATTCTAACACGACAATAGATGGAAGATCCTTCTATATTCGGTGGCATCTTTTCAAATGTAAGAAAAGCCGATACTATTTCGTAACTTAGAAGTATTGAAAATAGTGATGTTTTCATTTCTCTAGAATACTTGCTTTGTGTTGGATTGGTCTGCCTGTTTTTCCTCTAATTTTTTCAAGCTTCATAAAGCAAAATCAAGGCAATAATTTCATAACCTGATTGGCAGAAACAACAGTACACAACGACTACAAAGCTACAAACCGACTATTAATTATTTTTTATAAGCAAAAAAAAAATCGACTATTAATCGTTCGTTTATCTTGGGTTACACAACCAAATTACGAAAGTAATAATCAATAATCAAGGAAATTTAATTCACAGAATCAATAATTATCACCAAACTACAAAACTACAAAATTAATTTACAGACGAAGCTAATCGAGTATATTAAGCTAAAAAATGTTTTATAATCAGGACAAAAACAAGCAGAAAATAATAATCCAATCGCGTAGGGTTTCAGAAAAAACAAATACATGTTCTAATCGACGGAGCGAAAGCACCGAATACAAGGTTAGAAAACAGATTTGTTAAGTAGCTAGAGTTTACTTTATATAAAGCAAAATCGATAATTATAACTGACACAAAATTGATTAACTATTCAGAATTTAGGGATTAATAAACCAAAGGCACAAAATAAATAATGAAAAAAACAAAATAAGTAATGATAAAATCAACTACAAAACTGCAATCGATTAACAATCGTCTATCTATAGATTTATAACCAATTTCATAGCCTAATCAAAACAATCGAGAACAAAATCAGATACAAAACACCGGTGATATCAAAGCTAAACATCGACTATATACAAGAAAAAGTATCGACAATCGACTAGCTAGGATTTTGATTACTATAAAACAAAATCATTTATAAATAACTAATAATCGAGTACAATCAGCTAATAAACTGCGTACCTAGGGTTTCAGGTCTCAAAAAATTTAAAAAACTAAATTAATAGTCATCCCCAACTGTGAAACTACAAAATTGAAGTATAAACGGAATTAAATCAAGTATAAAAAGTTAAAAAACTACATAGCTAGGGTTTTAAAACGAAAAAATATAAAACAAAATTAAACTAGAAAATGTAAAAAAAAAAATCACATCTGTTCGGTTTGTCTCAGCTGCCAGCAACATTTCCTTTACATTCATCTGCTCCATCATACATTCATTCATCGTCTTCTCCATTTCTAGTGAGAGAGAGTATATCTATATGTATATATATATAATGTGTATGTATATACTTAGAGGGAGGGAGAGAGGGGTGAGTCTTTTTTGACCACCCATTCGCTTGTCTGACAACCTCTCTTTGTGGATAAAAGATTACAAATAAAAGTCCCATCTTATTTATTTATTTTTTAAATTTATTTAAGCTAACTTGATTACAAAATAAATAAATCTAATACCATTTCATTTATCTACAAAATAAATAAATTTATCCATTCTATCACAGTATTAATTAATACATTCCTCTGCTCTTTTTTTTCCACTCAAACTAAATACAAAATTAAAATATTTTATAATCATAATATTATATCAATTTAACACTTTCAAGTAATTTATATTTTGCACTTTTTTATTTATTAATTTTGTTACTTCCGATTAAATAATTAAATTGTTTTCAAAAACCCTACACGTCATTATTTTATTCCACCGTTATCTACCCACACTTATTTCAAATAGAGATTTTTGAAATGAATAATTCCTGATGCAAACCGAACTATTTGAAATGAATAATTCCTATCCATACTTATTTTTGAAATGTAAATAATTGCTAGTACGTCCGTGATTTTTGCTTGATTTGATTTTAAATAGTTTCATGCTTTATGTCAAAATTCGACGAATTCCTTCCAAAATAAATAACCCTCAACACCAATTCATTCCACTCCATTCCACTATAAAATAAATAATCATAACACAAATTCATTCCACCTCACCCTATTCCATTACAAAATAAAAAATCATAACACAAATTCATTCCACTACATTACATTACAAAATAAATAATACTAACACAAATTCATTCTACCTCATTACACTTCATTTATCTACAAAATAAATAAATCTAACCAATCTATCACACTACTACTTAATACATTCTTCTACTTTTTTTTCCCACTCAAACTAAACCCAAAATTAAAATATTTCATAATCATAATATTCTATCAAATTAACACTTTCAAGTAAGTTATATTTTGTATTATTTTTATTTATTAATTTTGTTATTTCCGAGTAAATGGTTAAATTAACATTTATTAGCTTGTTTTAATTTTTGTTAATGTCTACTTCAAAAACGTTATTAAATTGTAAAATCAAATTTACTTTATTTAGTTTTTTTTTACACTAAACGTTTAAGCGGCAGTTTGAAGGGAGAGAGAAGGAGCTTACATGGGAGAAGTTCCTTGAGCTTTTCAACGATAAGTACTACCCAGCAAACATTAAGCGAAAGAAACAGATGGAATTTCACAGCCTAGAGCAAGGAAACATGTCGGTGATTGACTACGAAACAAAGTTTGTCGAATTGTCCCGCTTTGCGCCAAATCAGGTTGCTAAAGAGGAAGATCGGATGTGTATGTTCCAGAGGAGTTTACGACCTGAAATTCTCAGCAAAGTGCAAATGTTAGAACCCCAAACTTATGGCGAATCTATCAAAAAGGCGACACTGGCAGAAGACGGACTAGAAATTGAGAAATTGCGACAACAAAGTACTAAGAGGGAAAGGGATCAGCCTCAAGTGGTAGTCAGTAATGGAGCAAGTATTAATAAGAGAATGATGTTTCCTAACCAGCACCAGAGAGTGTCTGGATTAGGACAGATTAACCGGCGACCTTGTCCAAAATGCAGTCGTGTTCACCCTTATGGGACCCAATGCGATGGGCAGCAGCGTCAATGTTATAACTGTGGCGGAGTTGGACATGTTCAACACCAATGCAAACTACCGCCTAAACCGATTTCTCAATCACATCAATCGAACTGGAGTCAAAGATCACCTGGTAGTAACAATGGTGGAAAATTTGGTCAAAAGGCGCAGTTTAATAACGGGCCACAAAATCAAAGGTTCAATGCTCGAGCCGGAACTGAGAACCAGAACCAGGGACAAAAACCGGGAAATACGGGGAGACTTTTTTCTTTGACAAAGGAGCAGGCAGAGGCATCAGCAACGGTCGTGCAAGGTACCGTTATTGTGGGTTCGGTACCCGCTAGAGTATTAATTGATTCATGATCTACTCATTCTTTTGCAACTCCAAATTTTATTTGTCAAGCATGTTTAGTTACTGCACCTTTAGTACATCCTTTTATTGTGAGCACGCCTTTAGGAGATGGTGTTATGTTAGAGTCTATATGCAGATCTTGTGTCGTTATAATTAAAGGTATAGATTTATTGGTGGATTTAATTAAGTTTGAAATGAGGGACTTTGATGTGATTCTTGGGATGGATTGGTTATCAACTCATCATGCGACAGTTGATTGCCGAAATAAGCGAGTTGTATTCTCTTTGCCTAATAGTCCAGAGGTTGTTTTTGAAGGGGATAAAAATAATTTGTTTTCTAGTTTCATTTCTTCCTTGCAAGCTCATCGAATGATCAGGAAAGGGTGCAAGGGTGATCTAGCATGTGTTTTAGGAGATGAAAAGGTTGACCAGAAAATCGAGGATTTGCGTATCGTTAATGAGTTCGCTGATGTGTTTCCAGAAGAATTGCCCGGCTTACCTCCTGAACGTGATCTTGTATTCAATATCGACTTGTTACCTGGCACGGCTCCTATCTCTAAAGCTCCTTACAGAATGGCTCCAATCGAATTAAAAGAATTGCAAGCACAGTTACAAGAGCTTCTCGACAATGGATTTATAAGACCTAGCGTATCTCCTTGGGGAGCACCTGTTTTATTTGTGAAGAAGAAAGATGGAACGATGAGATTATGCATTGACTATAGGGAATTAAATATGGTGACAATTAAAAATAGGTATCCACTACCGCGTATCAATGACCTGTTTGATCAATTGCAAGTGGCAACAGTGTTCTCTAAAATTGATTTAAGGTCGGGATACCATCAGTTAAGGATCAAAGAAGGAGACATTCCGAAGACAGCTTTTAGGACTCGTTACGGGCACTACGAATTTTTAGTCATGCCGTTTGGTTTGACAAATGCGCAAGCTGCATTCATGGACATGATGAATAGGGTCTTTAAACCTCAACTAGACAATTCAGTGGTTGTGTCTATAGATGATATATTAGTGTACTCTAAAAATTTAGAAGAACATGAGCAACATTTAGGAGACGTCTTGCAAACCCTGAGAGAAAATAAATTGTATGCTAAGTTTAAGAAGTGTGAGTTCTGGTTAGACAAAATTTCATTTTTGGGACATGTTATCAACAAAGATGGTGTTTCTGTTGATCCAAGCAAGGTGGAGGCAGTAACCGGGTGGTCGCGCCCAACCACGGTTACTGAAATACATAGTTTTCTAGGTCTGGCTGGTTACTACAGACGTTTCGTCGAAGGATTTTCCAGAATTTCTTTACCACTTACAAGTCTAACGAAGAAAGACGTGAAGTTCCAGTGGACAGCCGAATGTGAAACGAGTTTCGAAGAACTGAAGAAGAGATTGGTTTCGGCTCCTATTCTTTCATTGCCCACTCAAGGCGGAGGTTTTGTTATCAACAGTGATGCATCCAAGCAAGGTTTAGGATGTGTACTGATGCAAAACGAAAAGGTTATAGCCTACGCTTCTCGACAGCTAAAGACGCACGAGAAAAACTACCCTACTCACGACTTGGAGCTTGCTGCTGTGGTTTTTGCTCTCAAAATTTGGCGACATTATTTATATGGAGAATCTTGTGAAATTTATACTGATCACAAGAGTTTGAAATATATCTTCACCCAAAAAGAGCTGAATATGAGACAAAGGCGTTGGTTAGAATTAATTAAGGATTATGAGGGTAATATACTCTACCATCCGGGAAAGGCGAACGTTGTAGCCGATGCACTAAGTAGGAAATCTTCTGGAGCTATTTTGGCATTTCTGACGGTACAACCTCGACTACAAAAGGATTTCATGCAGATGGACATTGAGGTAATCAAGAAAGGAGAGCTGGCACGATGTTGTCAATTAATAGTACAGCCCACATTATCGGATAGAATAAAGGAGGCACAACTCACTGATGAGCGATGTAAGGAAGTCCAAGAGAAGATGAAGAATGAAGACGTAACAGATTTTTCTCTGACTTCCGATGGTGTGTTAAAGTTTAAGGGGAGAGTTTATGTTCCTTCCACATGTAACTTGAAAGAAGAAATTTTAGCAGAGGCTCATAGCTCGAAATACAGTATACATCCGGGTAGTACTAAAATGTTTAGAGATTTAAGAGAGAATTTTTGGTGGGATGGTATGAAGGGAGATATAGCAGATTTTGTAGCAAGGTGCCTCGTTTGCCAGCAAGTTAAAATCGAACATCAAAAACCAGCCGGTAAACTTCAATCCCTACCTGTACCTGAGTGGAAATGGGAAAATATAACCATGGATTTTGTGTCAGGTCTGCCTCGTACCAGTGCAGGTAACGACGCCGTGTGGGTGATTGTTGATCGCCTAACGAAGTGTTCACATTTTATCCCGATTAAGATGACTTTTTCTCTCGATAAACTTTCCCAGTTATATATTAAGGAAATCATCCGCTTACACGGTGCACCAGTATCTATAGTTTCTGACCGAGACCCTCGTTTTGTTGCTAATTTTTGAGGTAAATTACATGCTGCCTTGGGAACTACTTTGAGTTTTAGTTCAGCTTATCATCCTCAAACAGATGGTCAGTCCGAGAGAACAATTCAGACTCTTGAAGACATGTTAAGAGCTTGCTCTTTGGAGTGGAAAGGCAACTGGGATGAGCAGTTGGCTTTGGTAGAATTTTCGTATAATAACAGTTTTCACGCAAGCCTAGGAGTAGCGCCTTTTGAGGCACTATATGGGAGGAAGTGTTGATCGCCAGTTTGCTGGTTCAAAGTTGGAGAAAGACAGCTTTTAGGTCCAGATTTAGTGCATGACGCATCGGAGAAAATAGTGTTCATTCGTCAGAGGTTGATCACTGCCCAAAGTCGTCAAAAGAGCTATGCAGATAACCGAAGGAGAGAATTAGAGTTTGAGGCTGGCGATATGGTGTTTCTGAAAGTTTCACCCTGGAAGGGAGTAATCAGGTTCGGTAATAAAGGGAAGTTGAGTCCTCGCTATATTGGTCCTTTCGAGATTTTGGAGAAAATTGGTGTCGTGGCTTATCGCTTGGCTCTGCCACCTAAGCTAGCAGCAGTTCACAATGTTTTTCATATTTCTATGTTACGAAAGTACGTGCATAATCCTGGTCATATAGTGGATTTTGAACCATTAAGAGTTCGCGAAGATATGTCATATGACGAGTTACCAGTAAAGATTTTGGACTCCCAAGACAAAACGCTACGTCGAAAAACTATTAAAATGGTCAAGGTTCTGTGGCGAAACCATACAAAAGAAGAAGCAACGTGGGAACTCGAAGAGGAAATGAGGGAGAAGCATCCAACCTTGTTTGCTTAGCTTTGGAGGTAAGTTTCGAGGGCGAAACTTTTTTTAACCGGGAGAGAGTGTAAGAACCCGTAATTTTATTTTATTTTTCCATATATATTTAATAGTGATAATACCAGTTATTAATTTAGCTTATATTAGGGGGAAAATTAATATTTTAGCAAATAATAGTAGTAATGTATAATTATGTAGAAGTTTGAGGTCTAAATGATAAGTTCTCCTAATGGGTTATGAATAAGATTAAATAGGAAAAAAAAAAACTGAACTTAAATTCTTAAAATGTAACTGAGAGATAGAATTGGGACTTTTCAGTTACTTGTCTGTTCTTTACTTCCATGTATAAACTTGAGAAAAGAAAGAAGAAAAAGGGGGCAGTGGGAAAAGAAATAAAACACAGATAATCTAGAGAGAGAGAGAGCTGTGAAGATTGACGAGTATCTTGCTTTTCCTTCACTAAGGTACCATTTGATCCTAATTTCATTTTTATGGTAGGCTTGTAGCTGTTATTAGGTGGAGTATAAGATAGCTAATTGGGTTACCATTGATAGAACTAGTAGAATAAATTGAGTAGCATGTTTTTATATATATATATATATATATATATATATATATATATATATATATATATATATATATATATATATCATCCAAGGTGTTGGTTATTAAACCTCAAAATCAAATCAATGGACAGTATATTTGTAAATTGATGATGTAATTATGTATTATGATACTATATGTATTATTTGATAACTTATTGGGGATGATGTTATTTTTAGATGTGTTTAAGGGTAATGAGTTTTGAAACTGTAAACCATGAGCTTGAATTAAAAGATAACAAATAAGCAGCTTATTATGAAAGAACTAGTCCAACACCATTGTTTCCAAATTTAGGTCTCAAACTTTGATTTTAGATTAACTTGATTTCGCAACATGGTATTTTATATCCAGAATGAGAAAGAAAATGGATATAGTGTTAAGGGATATTGAACTCAAATAAGCTAAATTGAAATAGCCTTATCTTACAGTTTACTTGATGCATCTTTTACATGTAAGTTTAATCACATATCGAACCACATCGATAATGAATAAGACGCGTATGATCTTGATGTTCTGGTTATCTATGTTACAGTCACACTTGTTAGATTAGGATAATTGTTAACTTGTTATAAAGATGGATGTTAAGTTACTGAGATTGTTTACTAAAAAAAGAATAAACAAAGATTTATGATAAGAGGGTTTTGATAGTGAAAGAAGTTAATACAACTTATAACATGAACATTATGGGTCTAAATATGTTGGTTTTGTTTTAAAAAGAAAACTCCTGATAACTTAATGAAAGTATTAGATATTTAGACCTGCATATAACCGGATCCAATAGTCATTCTATTCTTGTTAGTTTAGTTATAACAAAGATATAGACTAAAGTACGTAGTATGAATAGTTACAACCAAATTCATAAGGTTGGTTGGGCAGATTACAATGACATTAGCAGCTGCATTTAGTGGTAGTTAAGTTCTCAGATTATTTATAGTGAATCTCATGATGTTTCAGATTATAGCGAAGAATTTCCGGTTATATTCAAGCCATCGGACAGGTGAGTGGTCTTGTCTTACTAGTATAAAACCCCATCATGTATTCGACCGAAATTGCAGACTTTGGCATTATTTTCAGAAATATCTATATATGTAAAAATTGTTTTTCATGTCATTTGTGTAAGAAAGAAATGAGATAACAGAAGTTATGTATAAAGTTTTGAATGATATATTGTTTTATGATTGTATTGGGACCATGAGGAAAAGTCCAACGAAGAATCCCCTAATAAGGAGAAGTGGGGTGACGTTGGCAACTAAACGATTGTACATAGTTTCGTTAACCGGAACATTTTAAGGAATAGACCCAGCCGTCATGCTGCTGTGACCTTACTACGTAGTGCACGTATGGTTTATACACCTGAGAAAAAGATCGACGATAAAGAGATTGAGGAAGTCAATCGGGCTTGGTACCCTAAGATATTAATACTATCATACTTGCTTTTATCATAGTAAGAAAGGAAAGATATTATCATTTTTTTTGCAATTGTTCTTGTTAGTTTAGTTATAACAAAGATATAGACTAAAGTACGTAGTATGAATAGTTACAACCAAATTCATAAGGTTGGTTGGGCAGATTACAATGACATTAGCAGCTGCATTTAGTGGTAGTTAAGTTCTCAGATTATTTATAGTGAATCTCATGATGTTTCAGATTATAGCGAAGAATTTCCGGTTATATTCAAGCCATCGGACAGGTGAGTGGTCTTGTCTTACTAGTATAAAACCCCATCATGTATTCGACCGAAATTGCAGACTTTGGCATTATTTTCAGAAATATCTATATATGTAAAAATTGTTTTTCATGTCATTTGTGTAAGAAAGAAATGAGATAACAGAGGTTATGTATAAAGTTTTGAATGATATATTGTTTTATGATTGTATTGGGACCATGAGGAAAAGTCCAACGAAGAATCCCCTAATAAGGAGAAGTGGGGTGACGTTGGCAACTAAACGAATGAGTTTAGTTCTCAACGGTTAACTTAACGATTGTACATAGTTTCGTTAACCGGAACATTTTAAGGAATAGACCCAGCCGTCATGCTACGGTGACCTTACTACGTAGTGCACGTATGGTTTATACACCTGAGAAAAAGATCGACGATAAAGAGATTGAGGAAGTCAATCGGGCTTGGTACCCTAAGATATTAATACTATCATACTTGCTTTTATCATAGTAAGAAAGGAAAGATATTATCATTTTTTTTGCAATTGTTTAAGAACTTTACCTTGTCTGATGGGAAATTTTATATAAATCAAAAACCTTGTTTTCAAAGAAAGAAAAGGAACGAAAACCCTATTTTCGACCCATATTATTATTGTAAGACTTGTCACTCACTAAGCTCGTTTAGCTTACCCTCGCTTTTATAATGTTTTCAGGTAATCAGGCAGATTTTTAGAGTCGGACTAGAGTTAGTCGGGACCAGCCAACCTCGTAGGAGTTTATTTATTTTCCGCTGCTAATAAGGTTTATAAACCATGTTAGGTTCGAGACATTTGTGTTACAGTTCTTGTTTAGACAATAATAAGTTGAGGTTGAGTTTGAATTTCGTTGAATTGTGTATCGCCTCGCAGAGTTATTGAATATTATTATTTAAGCTTTTATTTCATCGTTTTTGAATTACAATGTTGGTCCTTCAGTTTCTAGTTTTTTGGCTTAGTCTAGCAAGTGTCAAGACACATGCTATTCTGCCGTGTGACATCATATTTAGGTTTAGGATGTTACACTAATAATATCTATATAATGTTATTATTTATAACACTAGCAGTAACTAATTACAAGAAATAGTCATTTATACTATCGTGCAAACAAACATTAACCAATAATATTATGAACGGGTACAAGGAGACTGGACAATTACTACGGGATGAGACTATTTCCTAATATGGTATTGTAAATACATATTTTTTGTATCATTTGATGTACATATCAGATAACTATCATATATGGGATCTATCGCATTAATAGCCAGATCTCAATGTCAAAATTAGGGGTGGTTACAGGGCTGATTGGGGCAAGCTCAATTATAACCCAATTCGCAAAATAAATTACGGGACGGATTTAGAGAGTTTGTTAAAATTTAAGTCTCAACTCAACTCAAGTCAACTGTTTACAATTAAAATCACAACACAACCCGCAAAATAAGTTACGAATTAGAGCAGGTTGAGTTCAGGTTGATTTTTAAATTTTTATTTTGGTAATTTATTTTTTATAATTTGCATAATTAAACTAAATTTAAATAAATTGAATCTTTCAAAGAGAAATATAAATTAAAATCAACCACAAAATGTTTAAAACATTCCGAACAAGTAATAAAAATAAAATAATTAACAATAAATTTTGGATTGGAACCCTTTTAGAAAATAATTAAGGATTAGTCCCGAAATCTGAAACTATTTAAGTTTCAGTCCGTTTTCGCAACGACCAATCAGAGCCCGACATGCAGCGCTGCATGCATGTGCGCGTTGCAGCAGATTACTCTCCCAATTACAGCGTTCCCAATTACAGTGTTGCCCCCCTGTAATTTACATATTTATCAATTCAATCCCTTTAGTTTAAATTTAAATATAAAGAGCTATATTATTAGATTGTTTTTATATTAAATCCTAAAAATCAATCATAAGTCATAGCTATTAATTTTTACCCTCTTGAATTTGAACACAAAAAATATTTAATCATCCAAAAAACCCCAAAAAATGATTTAAAGTTGTGAAAATTAGAATAACTAGCGAAAAAAGCTTTAAAGCAAAAAAAAATCATAAAAATTAGAAAACACTAAAATATTATTAAGTCCATTTCTAAAAACAGTATCAGTTATTTAAAAGCATTTTAAAAACAGTTTTGAGTATTTTCCAAAACAATCTGAGACATTTAAATTAGTTTGAGCCATTTTAGATTCATTTAAAAAACAATATTAGTTAATTTAAGTCATTTAAAAAACGGTATGAATCATTTTTAAAACCAGTATGAGTTAATCTAAGTAATTTAAAAAACAGTTTAACGTAATTAAAGAAATTTAAAAAATAGTATGAGTTAATGTAAATCATTTTAAAAATAGTATGAGTTAATTTAAGTCATTTTAAAAACAGTCTGGGTCGTTTTAAGTAATTTAAAAAAATAGTGTGAGTAATTTTAAAAACAATATGTGTAATCTTAAAAACAGTATGAGTAATTTGAAGTCATTTTTAAAACAATTTGAAGTCATTTTTAAAACAGTCTGAATAATTTGAAGTCATTTTAAAACAGTCTGAGTAATTTGAACTTATTTTAAAAACAATCTAAATAATTTGAAAAAACAGTCTGATTAATTTTACAAACAGTCTAAATAATTTTAAAACACAGTCAGAGTAATTTTAAAAATAGTTTGAGTCGTTTTAATTCATTTTAAAAATTGTATAGATCGTTTTAAGTTATTTTAAAAACAGTCTAAGTGATTTTAAAAACAATTTGAGATATTTTAAGTCATTTTAAAAACAGTCTGAGTTAGTTTAAGTAATTTTAAAAACAATCTAGGTTAATTTAAGTCATTTTAAAAACAATCTGAGTTAATTTCAGTCATTTAAAAAACAGTCTGAATAAAATCGAGGCATTTTAAAAACAACATGCAGTTTAATTTCAGTCATTTAAAAAGCAGTATGAGTTTAATTTCATTCATTTAAAAAATAGTCTGATTTAATTTAAGTCATTTTAAAAACAGTCCGAGTTAATTTGAGTCATTTAAAAAATAGTCCAAGTTAATTTAAGTCATTTTGAAAATAGTCTGAGTCGGTTAAGAAGCAGACCGAGTTATTTAAAAAAATTATAAGTCATTTTAAAAACTATCTGAATTGTTTTAAAACAATTCAAGTCATTTAAAAAATAGTTTCGGTCATATCAAAAACAGTCGGACTCATTTTAAAAAAACAATTTAAGTCAATTTTTAAAAATCTAAGTAAAAAAACTATTTGAGCCATTTTCAAACCGTTTAAGTCGTTTTAAAATAGTCTAAGTCATTTAAAATAGTCTGAATCATTTAAAAACTAGTTCGAGTCATTTTAAAAACAGTGTAAGTCATTTTAAAATAGTCGAAGCCAATTTATTATCATTTAAAAACTGTCTGAATGGCAAATAAACAGTTTGTGGTCGTTTTATTTGTCTTTTTTATTTTATTTTACTCAAACTATTTTATAAATAGCTAAATTAGTAATTATTATGTAGTTTGAGTTATTATTTGTAATCATGACAATAAAGTATTTCATAAATTAATTTAGCTAGTTGGGGGTAGTACTGATAAGATTTCAAACAATTGGACCATTATGTAAATTATCCAAACTATTGGAATTTACAGAAGTAGTCCATCTTCTCCACCGGAATATAGGGAGAGAGAGAGGCGGCGGCTGAGACAAGGCGACGGCTTCATCGTCGTCGTCGCCACCATCTTCGGCGATAAGCGAAATCTGTGGTGTGGAGATTGAGGTAGGGGAGGGAGGGAGGGAGAGGGTGGCTGAGCTTCGTCGGAAGCGTCTGAGATCCGTCGTCGGAGGCGGCTGTTCTCCGACAGAGGTAGGCGACGGAGATAGTGCTGGTGTTCTAGAGAGAGAAAGTCATTATAAAAAATGAATAACTTAGATTTGAGCTCCTTTATATATTTAATTAAATTTGGATCAATACTTAAATATTTTTATAAAAAATAGATCAATTCTGAAATAAATTTGTGAGAGTGACCAATTGTTAAATAGTTTTGTTTTCTAAGACCAATCCTTAATTTACTCTAAAATAAATTACGGATTGAGGCGGCACGAGTTTGATTTTTTTTTTATTTACATTCAACCCACCCAACACATCCAAATCCACGCTGGTTGGGTTGCATGTTGAGTTTATGGATTTTTTGTCCACCCCTGATCCAAATGATGCAACCAAATGATATAATGAGATATACTGATGGCCTGTTTGTTAACATATTTTTGATCAAAAATCAGATTCTAAAAAATTCACTGAAAATGTACATTTTAATAATCTAATTTATTTTATAGCATTTTTACCCTAAAAATCCGATCTTTAAAAGTTAGATGATACTTGTATGGTTGTTCACCCACCCGCATTTTTTTTATTTGAAGCATGTTACTATTCATACATGAAATACTCATATTTAAATATAAATTAAGAAAATTATTTAACATTTAAGATACAAATTAAGCTACATAAAATATAATAATGTTTATATTCTCGCTTAATTATTTTTAAATAAAGTATTCTATTTTAATTTTTTGTTGATGAGATATATTACATAACATTATGTGTTGTTTTTCGAAATTGGTAATTACCATATCATACCATACTGCACTTAGTATATACCGAAATGTGATACGATAATGGTATCGAAATTTCATGTACCAAACATGTGTTAGTAATGGTATAACAGAAATAATAACAGTATTATACCACTTCTATCCCTAATAGAAACAACAATTAATTAAAAAGAATAGAGTTACTATAAAGTAACATAACAATATGCCCATTGCTGTTTTTTGAATTAAACATATTATGATATGATAGTAGAAAAAAAGGTGGGACCAAATTTGGGGAAAAGACGAAGATAAGGATATCAATTATATGGATATGATATTTGAGTATTTTACTTCATAAAAAGACTAATCTTAAATAGTCTCACGAGTCACGACTACTACTTATATTGCTAATAAGTACCTAGACTTGTACAGGGGCGGCCTTGGAAGTTTTAACACCCCATTTCCAAAATAAAATAAAATTGCGTCTCAATTTTTTTTTTCATGTCACATCGAAACAAAAAACAGGGAAATGTTGATTCAAAACTATATATAACACTAATCGGAATGGTTGTCATTAAAATTTTGACAGATTAATTGATAGAGTTGTGTTACCTCGTGTGTTCAAACCTTGCTTCCGTTTTTTTTCCCTTCTATTTCTTTAATAAACAAAAAAAAAGTGTGAGGGGGCAGGTCGAACTGCTGTTGATTACGCACGGAGCATCTATGTAACCATTCCACCACTGGTGCAACATGCTAATTTGACTAAATAATATATATACAAAATAAATACACACATATATATATAACCACTGCAAAAGAATTGTGCGCCTCCACAGAACCGCACCTAAGACGCTGGTCTGAGTTATCTTGCATCAGGACCGCCCCTGACTAGTACTAAACCCGAACAAGAAAAAAACGACAATAAAAAAAGCCATGCACTTGAACTGTACTTAATTTCATCGCAAACAAAGACTTAGAATTGAATGCGGCTTTAAGCCATGCACTTGAACTGTAATTTGTTTGAGATGAGAAACCATCATGTACCTGAACTATTATAAACTTGCCTGTAAAAACGCCACAAAAGTCCCACTTATTATACACCTGTGTATCTATATACATACACCGTATCACCGTATTTCGAGTCCCACAAAACACAAAAATATCACTATACTTTGGGTTCAGATTCTAAAAGATCATATACACCACATCACATATAGCCCAGCTTTGGGTCCCAGAATAAGTTTCAGATTAATAAGAAATCCAAACACATAAAAGACAGATTATTAGTGATAATATTGGTACTCCTCACCCTCGTGACAGATCTTCCCAGCTTTGAAGTAAAGGCATGGAATATCTTGAGCCGACCCGGTGTGTTTAAACTTGCATTCTTCCGCATACTGACACTTCCCACCCTCAAAGAAACGGCACACTGAGCGAGGTCCCTATCAACAAAAAATTACAACAAAAAATTATTAACACCTACAAAGAAAAAGTAATCAGTCTGTGTAAATGAGTCGCACAATCATGTATACAGAATTTCAAAAACCAAAAACGGCCTCGTCCACTTGACAGATTAGAGAACAAACACCGACTATAGAACTACATGATGTAAAACTTGATTAAATAACGTAACTAAGGTACAAATCACGTAACTAAGGTACAAAACTGATTAAAAAACAAGTACAAAACTGATTAACACTGCATACTGCAAAAATGATTTAACAATGAGTGTGCGTTTTCTCAATACGTCAGTATTTACTATTCTGATACGACAATAACAATGATGAGATCAGATTTTAAGACCACATACCATGCTCGGACTAAATTTTGAGATCAATTTCTGAAACCACAATCAAGTCCTATATAACAAAAAAATAGCTAAGCAAACAATTGAACATTCTCAGCCCCATTTGACCATTCTTACATCATAATTGGATATCATATCTATACCTAAGCTACTCAAACAACAGTGGACCATTATCACATCACAATATTCAACATAAAAAATAAACATATCAAAGCAAACAAACCACATTTAAAATTAAACAAACAAAAAGTCAATCATATTCTCCAAGTATATCGATTCGTTCCTCATCTTAACCATCGTCTTCTATACCTATCTCCTAATTACACCTACGGAAAGACTCTTAACTTATACTCCCAACTATCATTAGTGTAATAATCGTCTTCTCCAGTACTATTGTTTTCATTCTTGATTTTGTTCACCTTGACTACCACAATAAACTTTTGCAGGCCTATAAATATCCAAATCATCTTGCAAAAGTAAAAAAAAAAAAAGTTTAAACATATTCGGACCTTCTTATGTATTCAAATATAAGATCAAAATCAATCAGACGAATCAAACTTCACTTCAATTCTGGCCAAACTGCTTAGGGTAGGTGGAAACTGTATCTAACCACCAGTGAGCTAATCTATATAAACTTAATTTAAGAAAGTAAAAGAATATGCAAAATCATTTTGGCGACTCACAGATCTCAACACAATGTTAGTGAATCAGAAGAATTCTAAGATTTAATAAAAGTAAAAAGAAAGTTGTACACTTCACTTATTATGTAATTACCGAGTTCAACTACCTTCCTGTTTATCAATCCAGATCACACAAAAAGCAGAATATCAATTCAACGAAGCCCACGTCTTGTACCTCATACCGAAAGTGGTTTTATATTGAAAACAAAGATAACATGTTTTTACTTACAGCAGGTCTAGGTGGATGTGGAGGAGCCTGGAGAAGAGGCGGAGGACCCTGGAAATATTTTTTCTTTTTAGTACCATTACTGTGTACAAATTTATGGAAAATTCATAGTACACCTATTGTATTTCAAAAGACTTAAAGTAATTTCTTATGTCATCCGTAACTTTCTCCTATAATATCTCCCATATTAATTTCACTAAATTAGAATAAATCCCCCTTCTCTCCACGATCGTCTCCACGTAATATGAAAGAACAAAAATTGCACTCACTATATGAGATTGAGTTTGGATGGCTTCAGCATGAGCCTTCTCTGCTGCTAGCGCAGCAAGCCGAGTCTGCTCCTGCTTCCTCATCACTTCAAATACCTGAAAATATTTTACACATCTTGAATCAAGGTAACAATCATGTATACACTGAAATTGCAGCAATCTAATAAATATTTGGGTGCAAGGTTTTAGCCTAAGTTTTTTCCTTTCTACATAAAGCTACAATATAATTCTCTTGCCAACCAGTAGCTGGATTTTCAAAGTTTTCTAGCCTCGAAAATTAACTAGTTCTGAGCAAAATAACATAAAAGACCAGCCTTGAACAAGCCGTACTTTTTACTTATCTGTATCCTAGTAAGATCAATATAAACACAAAGTTATGCAACAGTGACGATTCCGTAATACTGAAATGACTATGTATGACTGAAACGACTGTGTATGTATATATAGAAGTATATATGTATATATATATACACAAACACATATGTCACCTGCTTGGTATATAAGCTGAATTTTGTTCTTTTTTAAATATAAGCAGTAAATGTTATCGCCCAACTTTAAACTCAATAATGTACATTTCTAGCCTAAAAAGCTAAAAATCTTTGAGCTAAATGACCAGTATTTCTTTAACAGCCTTAGATTAGGCAAGCTATTTGCTTAAAAGATGTATCCTAACAAGCTCAACATACATACATAATAATGCAATAATTTGGATTTTTTTCCACAAAATTATCATCTATGCATACTAATAAAAATTATCATCTAAGCTTAACTTTTATCTTTCACATTTAAGCTACAATATAGTAATTTGTTTGCTAACTATAAACTGTATGACTATTACAGTTCTCTAGCCTAACCACTGTTTCATTTCCAGGCTTGAAAAACTCGTATTATTTGCTTTAAAGTTGTATCCTAACAAGCTTAATACATATGCAGTAATGCAATACTGTCGATTCCGAACGTTTGATTATTATCTATACATACTACTAAAAAAATATATATATAGCTGTAGCCTATATACATCACCAGATTGGTAAATGGGGACCTGTTGAATTCTCAAAGAGCTTTTGCCCCTCTCATAGTCCTACTTTTCAAGATTATAAAACATATTATTTCTAAATAAAAATAAGATTTTTTCCCTGTAAAACAAATTAACATTTTTTTGCAAATTGTGCAGTTGCGACAACCCCCCTTAGCCCCTTTACGGCTCTAAAAGGGTACCGAATTTGCATGAAACTAATAATAGTAAAAGAATCAATAGTGAGGGGACGACGTGACCTCGATGGTCACCACTTAGCTCTAGCTTTCAGATAGGCTATATATTGGCTTCTAGCCCAATTGAGCTACAACTTTTTAGCTACCTACAATTTTAATGTTTTCTAAACCTAAAACAAGCTAAGATAAATTGGCTCAACACTGAATCCTACTCATATTATGCAACTATATATATATATAGAGAGAGAGAGATAGATGATATAGCCCAATTTAGTTAGAAGCCCGTTTCAGAAATTGATCTCAGAATAATTAGATATAATAAACCAATCGATAACATTACCATGCTCATACTAAATTCTGAGATCAATTTCTGAATTCACAATCAAGTCCTATATAATCAAGTCCTATTTCTGAAACAGGGTAATAAATTGACTTACATCAGGTATATGCGTAGCAAAGAAAGATACCTGAAATTACAAAACCGCAAAGTGATTAACCACATAATTGAGAGTAAACACAAACTAAAAAACAATTAATAATCAGGACGAAATCAAGTGTAAAAATAAATTATCCAATCACGTAGCTAGGGTTTTGAAAAACCAAATTCATGTTCTAATTGACATATTCAAGCGAAACCAACGATTACGAGATTAGAAAACAAATTTATCAGGTAGCTAGAGTTTAAATTATATAAAGAAAAATTAAGGCAATAATACAGATAAAACTCAAAACCAGGAGTGATCCATTTTACAAATGACATCCCATTATTAAGTCTGTCCTATTTAGCCAAACCCCGGCACTACTTTTTCAAAAAATTAAATTGGTCCATCCTGCATCTCTTTAGTAAATGTTTTTCTTTTGAAACACTTCTTTTCCGCTTGCTATTCTGGTACAGTGTTAAGATTCTAGATATTGCTCCCCTGGAAAAGCATCACACTCTTCGTTTTTTTCCTGATATTTCTTCTAACCTTTCACTTGTAACATGTTATGTCTTAACTTTATTTACTGTAGAATGGTTTTGAGCTAATAATGGTCACTTATAGTTCAGTGGGCATATCCGCTGAGGTAGTGTCCTGTTCCTTCTTTCTGTTGAAAGTTGATCTAAATTCATGTAAATGTTGGGATTATATAGATTGGCTAAACCCTTTCAGGACAAAATTTACAGTTATCTTATCCAGGCTAAGGACATTTGTTGCAAGGACAGAGGGATGAAGACAACGTGCGCGTCGTATGCCTGGTACGTTAACCTAATTTGATGGTCATCTATGATGAAATTTAATCTGAGTTGGCCTACCTTTTATAAACTGAATAATTTAATTAACGAGTAATTACAACCCTAGTTACATTAAACTATACTGTAACTTATCCTCAATTTCTTATGAATGGTAACTTTCTTAAGAACATGAGCATTCTCCTCAAGCTGGAAATAAATATCATATATATGTTCCAAACTTTTTTTATTTTAAAATCTTTTTAGATATATATGTTCCAAACTTGTTCCAGTAATAGCCCAGTATATTGCCTAGCAAAAAACACGATATTCTAACACGACAATAGATGGAAGATCCTTCTATATTCGGTGGCATCTTTTCAAATGTAAGAAAAGCCGATACTATTTCGTAACTTAGAAGTATTGAAAATAGTGATGTTTTCATTTCTCTAGAATACTTGCTTTGTGTTGGATTGGTCTGCCTGTTTTTCCTCTAATTTTTTCAAGCTTCATAAAGCAAAATCAAGGCAATAATTTCATAACCTGATTGGCAGAAACAACAGTACACAACGACTACAAAGCTACAAACCGACTATTAATTATTTTTTATAAGCAAAAAAAAAATCGACTATTAATCGTTCGTTTATCTTGGGTTACACAACCAAATTACGAAAGTAATAATCAATAATCAAGGAAATTTAATTCACAGAATCAATAATTATCACCAAACTACAAAACTACAAAATTAATTTACAGACGAAGCTAATCGAGTATATTAAGCTAAAAAATGTTTTATAATCAGGACAAAAACAAGCAAAAAATAATAATCCAATCGCGTAGGGTTTCAGAAAAAACAAATACATGTTCTAATCGACGGAGCGAAAGCACCGAATACAAGGTTAGAAAACAGATTTGTTAAGTAGCTAGAGTTTACTTTATATAAAGCAAAATCGATAATTATAACTGACACAAAATTGATTAACTATTCAGAATTTAGGGATTAATAAACCAAAGGCACAAAATAAATAATGAAAAAAACAAAATAAGTAATGATAAAATCAACTACAAAACTGCAATCGATTAACAATCGTCTATCTATAGATTTATAACCAATTTCATAGCCTAATCAAAACAATCGAGAACAAAATCAGATACAAAACACCGGTGATATCAAAGCTAAACATCGACTATATACAAGAAAAAGTATCGACAATCGACTAGCTAGGATTTTGATTACTAGAAAACAAAATCATTTATAAATAACTAATAATCGAGTACAATCAGCTAATAAACTGCGTACCTAGGGTTTCAGGTCTCAAAAAATTTAAAAAACTAAATTAATAGTCATCCCCAACTGTGAAACTACAAAATTGAAGTATAAACGGAATTAAATCAAGTATAAAAAGTTAAAAAACTACATAGCTAGGGTTTTAAAACGAAAAAATATAAAACAAAATTAAACTAGAAAATGTAAAAAAAAAAATCACATCTGTTCGGTTTGTCTCAGCTGCCAGCAACATTTCCTTTACATTCATCTGCTCCATCATATATTCATTCATCGTCTTCTCTATTTCTAGTGAGAGAGAGTATATCTATATGTATATATGTATATGTATATAATGTGTATGTATATACTTAGAGGGAGGGAGAGAGGGGTGAGTCTTTTTTGACCACCCATTCGCTTGTCTGACAACCTCTCTTTGTGGATAAAAGATTACAAATAAACGTCCCATCTTATTTATTTATTTTTTAAATTTATTTAAGCTAATTTCATTACAAAATAAATAAATCTAATACCATTTCATTACATTTCATTTATCTACAAAATAAATAAATTTATCCACTCTATCACACTATTAATTAATATATTCCTCTGCTTTTTTTTCCCACTCAAACTAAATACAAAATTAAAATATTTTATAATCATAATATTATATCAATTTAACACTTTCAAGTAATTTATATTTTGCACTTTTTTATTTATTAATTTTGTTACTTCCGATTAAATAATTAAATTGTTTTCAAAAACCCTACACGTCATTATTTTATTCCACCATTATCTATCCACACTTATTTCAAATAGAGATTTTTGAAATGAATAATTCCTGATGCAAACCGAACTATTTGAAATGAATAATTCCTATCCATACTTATTTTTGAAATGTAAATAATTGCTAGTACGTCCGTGATTTTTGCTTGATTTGATTTTAAATAGTTTCATGCTTTATTTCAAAATTCGACGAATTCCTCCCAAAATAAATAACCCTCAACACCAATTCATTCAACTCCATTCCATTACAAAATAAATATATCTAACACCAATTCATTCCACTCCATTCCACTATAAAATAAATAATCATAACACAAATCCATTCCACTAAATATGGAGTCAAAGATCACCTGGTAGTAACAATGGTGGAAAATTTGGTCAAAAGGCGCAGTTTAATAACGGGCCACAAAATCAAAGGTTCAATGCTCGAGCCGGAACTGAGAACCAGAACCAGGGACAAAAACCGGGAAATACGGGGAGACTTTTTTCTTTGACAAAGGAGCAGGCAGAGGCATCAGCAACGGTCGTGCAAGGTACCGTTATTGTGGGTTCGGTACCCGCTAGAGTATTAATTGATTCATGATCTACTCATTCTTTTGCAACTCCAAATTTTATTTGTCAAGCATGTTTAGTTACTGCACCTTTAGTACATCCTTTTATTGTGAGCACGCCTTTAGGAGATGGTGTTATGTTAGAGTCTATATGCAGATCTTGTGTCGTTATAATTAAAGGTATAGATTTATTGGTGGATTTAATTAAGTTTGAAATGAGGGACTTTGATGTGATTCTTGGGATGGATTGGTTATCAACTCATCATGCGACAGTTGATTGCCGAAATAAGCGAGTTGTATTCTCTTTGCCTAATAGTCCAGAGGTTGTTTTTGAAGGGGATAAAAATAATTTGTTTTCTAGTTTCATTTCTTCCTTGCAAGCTCATCGAATGATCAGGAAAGGGTGCAAGGGTGATCTAGCATGTGTTTTAGGAGATGAAAAGGTTGACCAGAAAATCGAGGATTTGCGTATCGTTAATGAGTTCGCTGATGTGTTTCCAGAAGAATTGCCCGGCTTACCTCCTGAACGTGATCTTGTATTCAATATCGACTTGTTACCTGGCACGGCTCCTATCTCTAAAGCTCCTTACAGAATGGCTCCAATCGAATTAAAAGAATTGCAAGCACAGTTACAAGAGCTTCTCGACAATGGATTTATAAGACCTAGCGTATCTCCTTGGGGAGCACCTGTTTTATTTGTGAAGAAGAAAGATGGAACGATGAGATTATGCATTGACTATAGGGAATTAAATATGGTGACAATTAAAAATAGGTATCCACTACCGCGTATCAATGACCTGTTTGATCAATTGCAAGTGGCAACAGTGTTCTCTAAAATTGATTTAAGGTCGGGATACCATCAGTTAAGGATCAAAGAAGGAGACATTCCGAAGACAGCTTTTAGGACTCGTTACGGGCACTACGAATTTTTAGTCATGCCGTTTGGTTTGACAAATGCGCGAGCTGCATTCATGGACATGATGAATAGGGTCTTTAAACCTCAACTAGACAATTCAGTGGTTGTGTCTATAGATGATATATTAGTGTACTCTAAAAATTTAAAAGAACATGAGCAACATTTAGGAGACGTCTTGCAAACCCTGAGAGAAAATAAATTGTATGCTAAGTTTAAGAAGTGTGAGTTCTGGTTAGACAAAATTTCATTTTTGGGACATGTTATCAACAAAGATGGTGTTTCTGTTGATCCAAGCAAGGTGGAGGCAGTAACCGGGTGGTCGCGTCCAACCACGGTTACTGAAATACGTAGTTTTCTAGGTCTGGCTGGTTACTACAGACGTTTCGTCGAAGGATTTTCCAGAATTTCTTTACCACTTACAAGTCTAACGAAGAAAGGCGTGAAGTTCCAGTGGACAGCCGAATGTGAAACGAGTTTCGAAGAACTGAAGAAGAGATTGGTTTCGGCTCCTATTCTTTCATTGCCCACTCAAGGCGGAGGTTTTGTTATCTACAGTGATGCGTCCAAGCAAGGTTTAGGATGTGTACTGATGCAAAACGAAAAGGTTATAGCCTACGCTTCTCGACAGCTAAAGACGCACGAGAAAAACTACCCTACTCACGACTTGGAGCTTGCTGCTGTGGTTTTTGCTCTCAAAATTTGGCGACATTATTTACATGGAGAATCTTGTGAAATTTATACTGATCACAAGAGTTTGAAATATATCTTCACCCAAAAAGAGCTGAATATGAGACAAAGGCGTTGGTTAGAATTAATTAAGGATTATGAGGGTAATATACTCTACCATCCGGGAAAGGCGAACGTTGTAGCCGATGCACTAAGTAGGAAATCTTCTGGAGCTATTTTGGCATTTCTGACGGTACAACCTCGACTACAAAAGGATTTCATGCAGATGGACATTGAGGTAATCAAGAAAGGAGAGCTGGCACGATGTTGTCAATTAATAGTGCAGCCCACATTATCGGATAGAATAAAGGAGGCACAACTCACTGATGAGCGATGTAAGGAAGTCCAAGAGAAGATGAAGAATGAAGACGTAACAGATTTTTCTCTGACTTCCGATGGTGTGTTAAAGTTTAAGGGGAGAGTTTATGTTCCTTCCACATGTAACTTGAAAGAAGAAATTTTAGCAGAGGCTCATAGCTCGAAATACAGTATACATCCGGGTAGTACTAAAATGTTTAGAGATTTAAGAGAGAATTTTTGGTGGGATGGTATGAAGGGAGATATAGCAGATTTTGTAGCAAGGTGCCTCGTTTGCCAGCAAGTTAAAATCGAACATCAAAAACCAGCCGGTAAACTTCAATCCCTACCTGTACCTGAGTGGAAATGGGAAAATATAACCATGGATTTTGTGTCAGGTCTGCCTCGTACCAATGCAGGTAACGACGCCGTGTGGGTGATTGTTGATCGCCTAACGAAGTGTTCACATTTTATCCCGATTAAGATGACTTTTTCTCTCGATAAACTTTCCCAGTTATATATTAAGGAAATCATCCGCTTACACGGTGCACCAGTATCTATAGTTTCTGACCGAGACCCTCGTTTTGTTGCTAATTTTTGAGGTAAATTACATGCTGCCTTGGGAACTACTTTGAGTTTTAGTTCAGCTTATCATCCTCAAACAGATGGTCAGTCCGAGAGAACAATTCAGACTCTTGAAGACATGTTAAGAGCTTGCTCTTTGGAGTGGAAAGGCAACTGGGATGAGCAGTTGGCTTTGGTAGAATTTTCGTATAATAACAGTTTTCATGCAAGCCTAGGAGTAGCGCCTTTTGAGGCACTATATGGGAGGAAGTGTCGATCGCCAGTTTGCTGGTTCGAAGTTGGAGAAAGACAGCTTTTAGGTCCAGATTTAGTGCATGACGCATCGGAGAAAATAGTGTTCATTCGTCAGAGGTTGATCACTGCCCAAAGTCGTCAAAAGAGCTATGCAGATAACCGAAGGAGAGAATTAGAGTTTGAGGCTGGCGATATGGTGTTTCTGAAAGTTTCACCCTGGAAGGGAGTAATCAGGTTCGGTAATAAAGGGAAGTTGAGTCCTCGCTATATTCGTCCTTTCGAGATTTTGGAGAAAATTGGTGTCGTGGCTTATCGCTTGGCTCTGCCACCTAAGCTAGCAGCAGTTCACAATGTTTTTCATATTTCTATGTTACGAAAGTACGTGCATAATCCTGGTCATATAGTGGATTTTGAACCATTAAGAGTTCACGAAGATATGTCATATGACGAGTTACCAGTAAAGATTTTGGACTCCCAAGACAAAACGCTACGTCGAAAAACTATTAAAATGGTCAAGGTTCTGTGGCGAAACCATACAAAAGAAGAAGCAACGTGGGAACTCGAAGAGGAAATGAGGGAGAAGCATCCAACCTTGTTTGCTTAGCTTTGGAGGTAAGTTTCGAGGGCGAAACTTTTTTTAACCGGGAGAGAGTGTAAGAACCCGTAATTTTATTTTATTTTTCCATATATATTTAATAGTGATAATACCAGTTATTAATTTAGCTTATATTAGGGGGAAAATTAATATTTTAGCAAATAATAGTAGTAATGTATAATTATGTAGAAGTTTAAGGTCTAAATGATAAGTTCTCCTAATGGGTTATGAATAAGATTAAATAGGAAAAAAAAAAAACTGAACTTAAATTCTTAAAATGTAACTGAGAGATAGAATTGGGACTTTTCAGTTACTTGTCTGTTCTTTACTTCCATGTATAAACTTGAGAAAAGAAAGAAGAAAAAGGGGGCAGTGGGAAAAGAAATAAAACACAGATAATCTAGAGAGAGAGAGAGCTGTGAAGATTGACGAGTATCTTGCTTTTCCTTCACTAAGGTACCATTTGATCCTAATTTCATTTTTATGGTAGGCTTGTAGTTGTTATTAGGTGGAGTATAAGATAGCTAATTGGGTTACCATTGATAGAACTAGTAGAATAAATTGAGTAGCATGTTTATATATATATATATATATATATATATATATATATATATATATATATCATCCAAGGTGTTGGTTATTAAACCTCAAAATCAAATCAATGGACAGTATATTTGTAAATTGATGATGTAATTATGTATTATGATACTATATGTATTATTTGATAACTTATTGGGGATGATGTTATTTTTAGATGTGTTTAAGGGTAATGAGTTTTGAAACTGTAAACCATGAGCTTGAATTAAAAGATAACAAATAAGCAGCTTATTATGAAAGAACTAGTCCAACACCATTGTTTCCAAATTTAGGTCTCAAACTTTGATTTTAGATTAACTTGATTTCGCAACATGGTATTTTGTATCCAGAATGAGAAAGAAAATGGATATAGTGTTAAGGGATATTGAACTCAAATAAGCTAAATTGAAATAGACTTATCTTACAGTTTACTTGATGCATCTTTTACATGTAAGTTTAATCACATATCGAACCACATCGATAATGAATAAGACGCGTATGATCTTGATGTTCTGGTTATCTATGTTACAGTCACACTTGTTAGATTAGGATAATTGTTAACTTGTTATAAAGATGGATGTTAAGTTACTGAGATTGTTTACTAAAAAAAGAATAAACAAGGATTTATGATAAGAGGGTTTTGATAGTGAAAGAAGTTAATACAACTTATAACATGAACATTATGGGTCTAAATATGTTGGTTTTGTTTTAAAAAGAAAACTCCTGATAACTTAATGAAAGTATTAGATATTTAGACCTGCATATAACCGGATCCAATAGTCATTCTATTCTTGTTAGTTTAGTTATAACAAAGATATAGACTAAAGTACGTAGTATGAATAGTTACAACCAAATTCATAAGGTTGGTTGGGCAGATTACAATGACATTAGCAGCTGCATTTAGTGGTAGTTAAGTTCTCAGATTATTTATAGTGAATCTCATGATGTTTCAGATTATAGCGAAGAATTTCCGGTTATATTCAAGCCATCGGACAGGTGAGTGGTCTTGTCTTACTAGTATAAAACCCCATCATGTATTCGACCGAAATTGCAGACTTTGGCATTATTTTCAGAAATATCTATATATGTAAAAATTGTTTTTCATGTCATTTGTGTAAGAAAGAAATGAGATAACAGAAGTTATGTATAAAGTTTTGAATGATATATTGTTTTATGATTGTATTGGGACCATGAGGAAAAGTCCAACGAAGAATCCCCTAATAAGGAGAAGTGGGGTGACGTTGGCAACTAAACGATTGTACATAGTTTCGTTAACCGGAACATTTTAAGGAATAGACCCAGCCGTCATGCTGCTGTGACCTTACTACGTAGTGCACGTATGGTTTATACACCTGAGAAAAAGATCGACGATAAAGAGATTGAGGAAGTCAATCGGGCTTGGTACCCTAAGATATTAATACTATCATACTTGCTTTTATCATAGTAAGAAAGGAAAGATATTATCATTTTTTTTGCAATTGTTCTTGTTAGTTTAGTTATAACAAAGATATAGACTAAAGTACGTAGTATGAATAGTTACAACCAAATTCATAAGGTTGGTTGGGCAGATTACAATGACATTAGCAGCTGCATTTAGTGGTAGTTAAGTTCTCAGATTATTTATAGTGAATCTCATGATGTTTCAGATTATAGCGAAGAATTTCCGGTTATATTCAAGCCATCGGACAGGTGAGTGGTCTTGTCTTACTAGTATAAAACCCCATCATGTATTCGACCGAAATTGCAGACTTTGGCATTATTTTCAGAAATATCTATATATGTAAAAATTGTTTTTCATGTCATTTGTGTAAGAAAGAAATGAGATAACAGAGGTTATGTATAAAGTTTTGAATGATATATTGTTTTATGATTGTATTGGGACCATGAGGAAAAGTCCAACGAAGAATCCCCTAATAAGGAGAAGTGGGGTGACGTTGGCAACTAAACGAATGAGTTTAGTTCTCAACGGTTAACTTAACGATTGTACATAGTTTCGTTAACCGGAACATTTTAAGGAATAGACCCAGCCGTCATGCTACGGTGACCTTACTACGTAGTGCACGTATGGTTTATACACCTGAGAAAAAGATCGACGATAAAGAGATTGAGGAAGTCAATCGGGCTTGGTACCCTAAGATATTAATACTATCATACTTGCTTTTATCATAGTAAGAAAGGAAAGATATTATCATTTTTTTTGCAATTGTTTAAGAACTTTACCTTGTCTGATGGGAAATTTTATATAAATCAAAAACCTTGTTTTCAAAGAAAGAAAAGGAACGAAAACCCTATTTTCGACCCATATTATTATTGTAAGACTTGTCACTCACTAAGCTCGTTTAGCTTACCCTCGCTTTTATAATGTTTTCAGGTAATCAGGCAGATTTTTAGAGTCGGACTAGAGTTAGTCGGGACCAGCCAACCTCGTAGGAGTTTATTTATTTTCCGCTGCTAATAAGGTTTATAAACCATGTTAGGTTCGAGACATTTGTGTTACAGTTCTTGTTTAGACAATAATAAGTTGAGGTTGAGTTTGAATTTCGTTGAATTGTGTATCGCCTCGCAGAGTTATTGAATATTATTATTTAAGCTTTTATTTCATCGTTTTTGAATTACAATGTTGGTCCTTCAGTTTCTAGTTTTTTGGCTTAGTCTAGCACGTGTCAAGACACATGCTATTCTGCCGTGCGACATCATATTTAGGTTTAGGATGTTACACTAATAATATCTATATAATGTTATTATTTATAACACTAGCAGTAACTAATTACAAGAAATAGTCATTTATACTATCGTGCAAACAAACATTAACCAATAATATTATGAACGGGTACAAGGAGACTGGACAATTACTACGGGATGCGACTATTTCCTAATATGGTATTGTAAATACATATTTTTTGTATCATTTGATGTACATATCAGATAACTATCATATATGGGATCTATCGCATTAATAGCCAGATCTCAATGTCAAAATTAGGGGTGGTTACAGGGCTGATTGGGGCAAGCTCAATTATAACCCAATTCGCAAAATAAATTACGGGACGGATTTAGAGAGTTTGTTAAAATTTAAGTCTCAACTCAACTCAAGTCAACTGTTCACAATTAAAATCACAACACAACCCGCAAAATAAGTTACGAATTAGAGCAGGTTGAGTTCAGGTTGATTTTTAAATTTTTATTTTGGTAATTTATTTTTTATAATTTGCATAATTAAACTAAATTTAAATAAATTGAATCTTTCAAAGAGAAATATAAATTAAAATCAACCACAAAATGTTTAAAACATTCCGAACAAGTAATAAAAATAAAATAATTAACAATAAATTTTGGATTGGAACCCTTTTAGAAAATAATTAAGGATTAGTCCCGAAATCTGAAACTATTTAAGTTTCAGTCCGTTTTCGCAACGACCAATCAGAGCCCGACATGCAGCGCTGCATGCATGTGCGCGTTGCAGCAGATTACTCTCCCAATTACAGCGTTCCCAATTACAGTGTTGCCCCCCTGTAATTTACATATTTATCAATTCAATCCCTTTAGTTTAAATTTAAATATAAAGAGCTATATTATTAGATTGTTTTTATATTAAATCCTAAAAATCAATCATAAGTCATAGCTATTAATTTTTACCCTCTTGAATTTGAACACAAAAAATATTTAATCATCCAAAAAACCCCAAAAAATGATTTAAAGTTGTGAAAATTAGAATAACTAGCGAAAAAAGCTTTAAAGCAAAAAAAAAATCATAAAAATTAGAAAACACTAAAATATTATTAAGTCCATTTCTAAAAACAGTATCAGTTATTTAAAAGCATTTTAAAAACAGTTTTGAGTATTTTCCAAAACAATCTGAGACATTTAAATTAGTTTGAGCCATTTTAGATTCATTTAAAAAACAATATTAGTTAATTTAAGTCATTTAAAAAACGGTATGAATCATTTTTAAAACCAGTATGAGTTAATCTAAGTAATTTAAAAAACAGTTTAACGTAATTAAAGTAATTTAAAAAATAGTATGAGTTAATGTAAATCATTTTAAAAATAGTATGAGTTAATTTAAGTCATTTTAAAAACAGTCTGGGTCGTTTTAAGTAATTTAAAAAAATAGTGTGAGTAATTTTAAAAACAATATGTGTAATCTTAAAAACAGTATGAGTAATTTGAAGTCATTTTTAAAACAATTTGAAGTCATTTTTAAAACAGTCTGAATAATTTGAAGTCATTTTAAAACAGTCTGAGTAATTTGAACTTATTTTAAAAACAATCTAAATAATTTGAAAAAACAGTCTGATTAATTTTACAAACAGTCTAAATAATTTTAAAACACAGTCAGAGTAATTTTAAAAATAGTTTGAGTCGTTTTAATTCATTTTAAAAATTGTATAGATCGTTTTAAGTTATTTTAAAAACAGTCTAAGTGATTTTAAAAACAATTTGAGATATTTTAAGTCATTTTAAAAACAGTCTGAGTTAGTTTAAGTAATTTTAAAAACAATCTAGGTTAATTTAAGTCATTTTAAAAACAATCTGAGTTAATTTCAGTCATTTAAAAAACAGTCTGAATAAAATCGAGGCATTTTAAAAACAACATGCAGTTTAATTTCAGTCATTTAAAAAGCAGTCTGAGTTTAATTTCATTCATTTAAAAAATAGTCTGATTTAATTTAAGTCATTTTAAAAACAGTCCGAGTTAATTTGAGTCATTTAAAAAATAGTCCAAGTTAATTTAAGTCATTTTGAAAATAGTCTGAGTCGGTTAAGAAGCAGACCGAGTTATTTAAAAAAATTATAAGTCATTTTAAAAACTATCTGAATTGTTTTAAAACAATTCAAGTCATTTAAAAAATAGTTTCGGTCATATCAAAAACAGTCGGACTCATTTTAAAAAAACAATTTAAGTCAATTTTTAAAAATCTAAGTAAAAAAACTATTTGAGCCATTTTCAAACCGTTTAAGTCGTTTTAAAATAGTCTAAGTCCTTTAAAATAGTCTCAATCATTTAAAAACTAGTTCGAGTCATTTTAAAAACAGTGTAAGTCATTTTAAAATAGTCGAAGCCAATTTATTATCATTTAAAAACTGTCTGAATGGCAAATAAACAGTTTGTGGTCGTTTTATTTGTCTTTTTTATTTTATTTTACTCAAACTATTTTATAAATAGCTAAATTAGTAATTACTATGTAGTTTGAGTTATTATTTGTAATCATGACAATAAAGTATTTCATAAATTAATTTAGCTAGTTGGGGGTAGTACTGATAAGATTTCAAACAATTGGACCATTATGTAAATTATCCAAACTATTGGAATTTACAGAAGTAGTCCATCTTCTCCACCGGAATATAGGGAGAGAGAGAGGCGGCGGCTGAGACAAGGCGACGGCTTCATCGTCGTCGTCGCCACCATCTTCGGCGATAAGCGAAATCTGTGGTGTGGAGATTGAGGTAGGGGAGGGAGGGAGGGAGAGGGTGGCTGAGCTTCGTCGGAAGCGGCTGAGCTCCGTCGTCGGAAGCGTCTGAGATCCGTCGTCGGAGGCGGCTGTTCTCCGACAGAGGTAGGCGACGGAGATAGTGCTGGTGTTCTAGAGAGAGAAAGTCATTATAAAAAATGAATAACTTAGATTTGAGCTCCTTTATATATTTAATTAAATTTGGATCAATACTTAAATATTTTTATAAAAAATAGATCAATTCTGAAATAAATTTGTGAGAGTGACCAATTGTTAAATAGTTTTGTTTTCTAAGACCAATCCTTAATTTACTCTAAAATAAATTACGGATTGAGGCGGGACGAGTTTGATTTTTTTTTTATTTACATTCAACCCACCCAACACATCCAAATCCACGCTGGTTGGGTTGCATGTTGAGTTTATGGATTTTTTGTCCACCCCTGATCCAAATGATGCAACCAAATGATATAATGAGATATACTGATGGCCTGTTTGTTAACATATTTTTGATCAAAAATCAGATTCTAAAAAATTCACTGAAAATGTACATTTTAATAATCTAATTTATTTTCTAGCATTTTTACCCTAAAAATCCGATCTTTAAAAGTTAGATGATACTTGTATGGTTGTTCACCCACCCGCATTTTTTTTATTTGAAGCATGTTACTATTCATACATGAAATACTCATATTTAAATATAAATTAAGAAAATTATTTAACATTTAAGATACAAATTAAGCTACATAAAATATAATAATGTTTATATTCTCGCTTAATTATTTTTAAATAAAGTATTCTATTTTAATTTTTTGTTGATGAGATATATTACATAACATTATGTGTTGTTTTTCGAAATTGGTAATTACCATATCATACCATACTGCACTTAGTATATACCGAAATGTGATACGATAATTGTATCGAAATTTCATGTAACAAACATGTGTTAGTAATGGTATAACAGAAATAATAACAGTATTATACCACTTCTATCCCTAATAGAAACATAACAATTAATTAAAAAGAATAGAGTTACTATAAAGTAACATAACAATATGCCCATTGCTGTTTTTTGAATTAAACATATTATGATATGATAGTAGAAAAAAAGGTGGGACCAAATTTGGGGAAGAGACGAAGATAAGGATATCAATTATATGGATATGATATTTGAGTATTTTACTTCATAAAAAGACTAATCTTAAATAGAGCCTCACGAGTCACGACTACTACTTATATTGCTAATAAGTACCGAGACTTGTACAGGGGCGGCCTTGGAAGTTTTAACACCCCATTTCCAAAATAAAATAAAATTGCGTCTCAATTTTTTTTTTCATGTCACATCGAAACAAAAAACAGGGAAATGTTGATTCAAAACTATATATAACACTAATCGGAATGGTTGTCATTAAAATTTTGACAGATTAATTGATAGAGTTGTGTTACCTCGTGTGTTCAAACCTTGCTTCCGTTTTTTTCCCCTTCTATTTCTTTAATAAACAAAAAAAAAGTGTGAGGGGGCAGGTCGAACTGCTGTTGATTACGCACGGAGCATCTATGTAACCATTCCACCACTGGTGCAACATGCTAATTTGACTAAATAATATATATACAAAATAAATACACACACATATATATAACCACTGCAAAAGAATTGTGCGCCTCCACAGAACCGCACCTAAGACGCTGGTCTGAGTTATCTTGCATCAGGACCGCCCCTGACTAGTACTAAACCCGAACAAGAAAAAAACGACAATAAAAAAAGCCATGCACTTGAACTGTACTTAATTTCATCGCAAACAAAGACTTAGAATTGAATGCGGCTTTAAGCCATGCACTTGAACTGTAATTTGTTTGAGATGAGAAACCATCATGTACCTGAACTATTATAAACTTGCCTGTAAAAACGCCACAAAAGTCCCACTTATTATACACCTGTGTATCTATATACATACACCGTATCACCGTATTTCGAGTCCCACAAAACACAAAAATATCACTATACTTTGGGTTCAGATTCTAAAAGATCATATACACCACATCACATATAGCCCAGCTTTGGGTCCCAGAATAAGTTTCAGATTAATAAGAAATCCAAACACATAAAAGACAGATTATTAGTGATAATATTGGTACTCCTCACCCTCGTGACAGATCTTCCCAGCTTTGAAGTAAAGGCATGGAATATCTTGAGCCGACCCGGTGTGTTTAAACTTGCATTCTTCCGCATACTGACACTTCCCACCCTCAAAGAAACGGCACACTGAGCGAGGTCCCTATCAACAAAAAATTACAACAAAAAATTATTAACACCTACAAAGAAAAAGTAATCAGTCTGTGTAAATGAGTCGCACAATCATGTATACAGAATTTCAAAAACCAAAAACGGCCTCGTCCACTTGACAGATTAGAGAACAAACACCGACTATAGAACTACATGATGTAAAACTTGATTAAATAACGTAACTAAGGTACAAATCACGTAACTAAGGTACAAAACTGATTAAAAAACAAGTACAAAACTGATTAACACTGCATACTGCAAAAATGATTTAACAATGAGTGTGCGTTTTCTCAATACGTCAGTATTTACTATTCTGATACGACAATAACAATGATGAGATCAGATTTTAAGACCACATACCATGCTCGGACTAAATTTTGAGATCAATTTCTGAAACCACAATCAAGTCCTATATAACAAAAAAATAGCTAAGCAAACAATTGAACATTCTCAGCCCCATTTGACCATTCTTACATCATAATTGGATATCATATCTATACCTAAGCTACTCAAACAACAGTGGACCATTATCACATCACAATATTCAACATAAAAAATAAACATATCAAAGCAAACAAACCACATTTAAAATTAAACAAACAAAAAGTCAATCATATTCTCCAAGTATATCGATTCGTTCCTCATCTTAACCATCGTCTTCTATACCTATCTCCTAATTACACCTACGGAAAGACTCTTAACTTATACTCCCAACTATCATTAGTGTAATAATCGTCTTCTCCAGTACTATTGTTTTCATTCTTGATTTTGTTCACCTTGACTACCACAATAAACTTTTGCAGGCCTATAAATATCCAAATCATCTTGCAAAAGTAAAAAAAAAAAAGTTTAAACATATTCGGACCTTCTTATGTATTCAAATATAAGATCAAAATCAATCAGACGAATCAAACTTCACTTCAATTCTGGCCAAACTGCTTAGGGTAGGTGGAAACTGTATCTAACCACCAGTGAGCTAATCTATATAAACTTAATTTAAGAAAGTAAAAGAATATGCAAAATCATTTTGGCGACTCACAGATCTCAACACAATGTTAGTGAATCAGAAGAATTCTAAGATTTAACAAAAGTAAAAAGAAAGTTGTACACTTCACTTATTATGTAATTACCGAGTTCAACTACCTTCCTGTTTATCAATCCAGATCACACAAAAAGCAGAATATCAATTCAACGAAGCCCACGTCTTGTACCTCATACCGAAAGTGGTTTTATATTGAAAACAAAGATAACATGTTTTTACTTACAGCAGGTCTAGGTGGATGTGGAGGAGCCTGGAGAAGAGGCGGAGGACCCTGGAAAGATTTTTTCTTTTTAGTACCATTACTGTGTACAAATTTATGGAAAATTCATAGTACACCTATTGTATTTCAAAAGACTTAAAAGTAACTTCTTATGTCATCCGTAACTTTCTCCTATAATATCTCCCATATTAATTTCACTAAATTAGAATAAATCCCCCTTCTCTCCACGATCGTCTCCACGTAATATGAAAGAACAAAAATTGCACTCACTATATGAGATTGAGTTTGGATGGCTTCAGCATGAGCCTTCTCTGCTGCTAGCGCAGCAAGCCGAGTCTGCTCCTGCTTCCTCATCACTTCAAATACCTGAAAATATTTTACACATCTTGAATCAAGGTAACAATCATGTATACACTGAAATTGCAGCAATCTAATAAATATTTGGGTGCAAGGTTTTAGCCTAAGTTTTTTCCTTTCTACATAAAGCTACAATATAATTCTCTTGCCAACTAGTAGCTGGATTTTCAAAGTTTTCTAGCCTCGAAAATTAACTAGTTCTGAGCAAAATAACATAAAAGACCAGCCTTGAACAAGCCGTACTTTTTACTTATCTGTATCCTAGTAAGATCAATATAAACACAAAGTTATGCAACAGTGACGATTCCGTAATACTGAAATGACTATGTATGACTGAAACGACTGTGTATGTATATATAGAAGTATATATGTATATATATATACACAAACACATATGTCACCTGCTTGGCATATAAGCTGAATTTTGTTCTTTTTTAAATATAAGCAGTAAATGTTATCGCCCAACTTTAAACTCAATAATGTACATTTCTAGCCTAAAAAGCTAAAAATCTTTGAGCTAAATGACCAGTATTTCTTTAACAGCCTTAGATTAGGCAAGCTGTTTGCTTAAAAGATGTATCCTAACAAGCTCAATATACATACATAATAATGCAATAATTTGGATTTTTTTCCACAAAATTATCATCTATGCATACTAATAAAAATTATCATCTAAGCTTAACTTTTATCTTTCACATTTAAGCTACAATATAGTAATTTGTTTGCTAACTATAAACTGTATGACTATTACAGTTCTCTAGCCTAACCACTGTTTCATTTCCAGGCTTGAAAAACTCGTATTATTTGCTTTAAAGTTGTATCCTAACAAGCTTAATACATATGCAGTAATGCAATACTGTCGATTCCGAACGTTTGATTATTATCTATACATACTACTAAAAAAATATATATATAGCTGTAGCCTATATACATCACCAGATTGGTAAATGGGGACCTGTTGAATTCTCAAAGAGCTTTTGCCCCTCTCATAGTCCTACTTTTCAAGATTATAAAACATATTATTTCTAAATAAAAATAAGATTTTTTCCCTGTAAAACAAATTAACATTTTTTTGCAAATTGTGCAGTTGCGACAACCCCCCTTAGCCCCTTTACGGCTCTAAAAGGGTACCGAATTTGCATGAAACTAATAATAGTAAAAGAATCAATAGTGAGGGGACGACGTGACCTCGATGGTCACCACTTAGCTCTAGCTTTCAGATAGGCTATATATTGGCTTCTAGCCCAATTGAGCTACAACTTTTTAGCTACCTACAATTTTAATGTTTTCTAAACCTAAAACAAGCTAAGATAAATTGGCTCAACACTGAATCCTACTCATATTATGCAACTATATATATATATAGAGAGAGAGAGATAGATGATATAGCCCAATTTAGTTAGAAGCCCGTTTCAGAAATTGATCTCAGAATAATTAGATATAATAAACCAATCGATAACATTACCATGCTCATACTAAATTCTGAGATCAATTTCTGAATTCACAATCAAGTCCTATATAATCAAGTCCTATTTCTGAAACAGGGTAATAAATTGACTTACATCAGGTATATGCGTAGCAAAGAAAGATACCTGAAATTACAAAACCGCAAAGTGATTAACCACATAATTGAGAGTAAACACAAACTAAAAAACAATTAATAATCAGGACGAAATCAAGTGTAAAAATAAATTATCCAATCACGTAGCTAGGGTTTTGAAAAACCAAATTCATGTTCTAATTGACATATTCAAGCGAAACCAACGATTACGAGATTAGAAAACAAATTTATCAGGTAGCTAGAGTTTAAATTATATAAAGAAAAATTAAGGCAATAATACAGATAAAACTCAAAACCAGGAGTGATCCATTTTACAAATGACATCCCATTATTAAGTCTGTCCTATTTAGCCAAACCCCGGCACTACTTTTTCAAAAAATTAAATTGGTCCATCCTGCATCTCTTTAGTAAATGTTTTTCTTTTGAAACACTTCTTTTCCGCTTGCTATTCTGGTACAGTGTTAAGATTCTAGATATTGCTCCCCTGGAAAAGCATCACACTCTTCGTTTTTTTCCTGATATTTCTTCTAACCTTTCACTTGTAACATGTTATGTCTTAACTTTATTTACTGTAGAATGGTTTTGAGCTAATAATGGTCACTTATAGTTCAGTGGGCATATCCGCTGAGGTAGTGTCCTGTTCCTTCTTTCTGTTGAAAGTTGATCTAAATTCATGTAAATGTTGGGATTATATAGATTGGCTAAACCCTTTCAGGACAAAATTTACAGTTATCTTATCCAGGCTAAGGACATTTGTTGCAAGGACAGAGGGATGAAGACAACGTGCG
This sequence comes from Primula vulgaris, assembly GCA_963920805.1. NCBI lineage: Eukaryota > Viridiplantae > Streptophyta > Magnoliopsida > Ericales > Primulaceae > Primula > Primula vulgaris. The sequence continues at coordinate 24,891,138 of OY987218.1, read as the reverse complement.
CGTCGTATGCCTGGTACGTTAACCTAATTTGATGGTCATCTATGATGAAATTTAATCTGAGTTGGCCTACCTTTTATAAACTGAATAATTTAATTAACGAGTAATTACAACCCTAGTTTCATTAAACTATACTGTAACTTATCCTCAATTTCTTATGAATGGTAACTTTCTTAAGAACATGAGCATTCTCCTCAAGCTGGAAATAAATATCATATATATGTTCCAAACTTTTTTTATTTTAAAATCTTATTAGATATATATGTTCCAAACTTGTTCCAGTAATAGCCCAGTATATTGCCTAGCAAAAAACACGATATTCTAACACGACAATAGATGGAAGATCCTTCTATATTCGGTGGCATCTTTTCAAATGTAAGAAAAGCCGATACTATTTCGTAACTTAGAAGTATTGAAAATAGTGATGTTTTCATTTCTCTAGAATACTTGCTTTGTGTTGGATTGGTCTGCCTGTTTTTCCTCTAATTTTTTCAAGTTTCATAAAGCAAAATCAAGGCAATAATTTCATAACCTGATTGGCAGAAACAACAGTACACAACGACTACAAAGCTACAAACCGACTATTAATTATTTTTTATAAGCAAAAAAAAAATCGACTATTAATCGTTCGTTTATCTTGGGTTACACAACCAAATTACGAAAGTAATAATCAATAATCAAGGAAATTTAATTCACAGAATCAATAATTATCACCAAACTACAAAACTACAAAATTAATTTACAGACGAAGCTAATCGAGTATATTAAGCTAAAAAATGTTTTATAATCAGGACAAAAACAAGCAAAAAATAATAATCCAATCGCGTAGGGTTTCAGAAAAAACAAATACATGTGCTAATCGACGGAGCGAAAGCACCGAATACAAGGTTAGAAAACAGATTTGTTAAGTAGCTAGAGTTTACTTTATATAAAGCAAAATCGATAATTATAACTGACACAAAATTGATTAACTATTCAGAATTTAGGGATTAATAAACCAAAGGCACAAAATAAATAATGAAAAAAACAAAATAAGTAATGATAAAATCAACTACAAAACTGCAATCGATTAACAATCGTCTATCTATAGATTTATAACCAATTTCATAGCCTAATCAAAACAATCGAGAACAAAATCAGATACAAAACACCGGTGATATCAAAGCTAAACATCGACTATATACAAGAAAAAGTATCGACAATCGACTAGCTAGTATTTTGATTACTAGAAAACAAAATCATTTATAAATAACTAATAATCGAGTACAATCAGCTAATAAACTGCGTACCTAGGGTTTCAGGTCTCAAAAAATTTAAAAAACTAAATTAATAGTCATCCCCAACTGTGAAACTACAAAATTGAAGTATAAACGGAATTAAATCAAGTATAAAAAGTTTAAAAACTACATAGCTAGGGTTTTAAAACGAAAAAATATAAAACAAAATTAAACTAGAAAATGTAAAAAAAAAAATCACATCTGTTCGGTTTGTCTCAGCTGCCAGCAACATTTCCTTTACATTCATCTGCTCCATCATATATTCATTCATCGTCTTCTCCATTCCTAGTGAGAGAGAGTATATCTATATGTATATATATATAATGTGTATGTATATACTTAGAGGGAGGGAGAGAGGGGTGAGTCTTTTTTGACCACCCATTCGCTTGTCTGACAACCTCTCTTTGTGGATAAAAGATTACAAATAAACGTCCCATCTTATTTATTTATTTTTTAAATTTATTTAAGCTAAGTTGATTACAAAATAAATAAATCTAATACCATTTCATTTATCTACAAAATAAATAAATTTATCCACTCTATCACAGTATTAATTAATACATTCCTCTGCTTTTTTTTTCCACTCAAACTAAATACAAAATTAAAATATTTTATAATCATAATATTATATCAATTTAACACTTTCAAATAATTTATATTTTGCACTTTTTTATTTATTAATTTTGTTACTTCCGATTAAATAATTAAATTGTTTTCAAAAACACTACACGTCATTATTTTATTCCACCGTTATCTACCCACACTTATTTCAAATAGAGATTTTTGAAATGAATAATTCCTGATGCAAACCGAACTATTTGAAATAAATAATTCCTATCCATACTTATTTTTGAAATGTAAATAATTGCTAGTACGTCCGTGATTTTTGCTTGATTTGATTTTAAATAGTTTCATGCTTTATTTCAAAATTCGACGAATTCCTTCCAAAATAAATAACCCTCAACACCAATTCATTCCACTCCATTCCACTATAAAATAAATAATCATAACACAAATTCATTCCACCCCACCCTATTCCATTACAAAATAAAAAATCATAACACAAATTCATTCCACTACATTACATTACAAAATAAATAATACTAACACAAATTCATTCTACCTCATTACACTTCATTTATCTACAAAATAAATAAATCTAACCAATCTATCACACTACTACTTAATACATTCTTCTACTTTTTTTTCCCACTCAAACTAAACCCAAAATTAAAATATTTCATAATCATAATATTCTATCAAATTAACACTTTCAAGTAAGTTATATTTTGTATTATTTTTATTTATTAATTTTGTTATTTCCGAGTAAATGGTTAAATTAACATTTATTAGCTTGTTTTAATTTTTGTTAATGTCTACTTCAAAAACGTTATTAAATTGTAAAATCAAATTTACTTTATTTAGTTTTTTTTTTTACACTAAACGTTTAAGCGGCAGTTTGAAGGGAGAGAGAAGGAGCTTACATGGGAGAAGTTCCTTGAGCTTTTCAACGATAAGTACTACCCAGCAAACATTAAGCGAAAGAAACAGATGGAATTTCACAGCCTAGAGCAAGGAAACATGTCGGTGATTGACTACGAAACAAAGTTTGTCGAATTGTCCCGCTTTGCGCCAAATCAGGTTGCTAAAGAGGAAGATCGGATGTTTATGTTCCAGAGGAGTTTACGACCTGAAATTCTCAGCAAAGTGCAAATGTTAGAACCCCAAACTTATGGCGAATCTATCAAAAAGGCGACACTGGCAGAAGACGGACTAGAAATTGAGAAATTGCGACAACAAAGTACTAAGAGGGAAAGGGATCAGCCTCAAGTGGTAGTCAGTAATGGAGCAAGTATTAATAAGAGAATGATGTTTCCTAACCAGCACCAGAGAGGGTCTGGATCAGGACAGATTAACCGGCGACCTTGTCCAAAATGCAGTCGTGTTCACCCTTATGGGACCCAATGCGATGGGCAGCAGCGTCAATGTTATAACTGTGGCGGAGTTGGACATGTTCAACACCAATGCAAACTACCGCCTAAACCGATTTCTCAATCACATCAATCGAACTGGAGTCAAAGATCACCTGGTAGTAACAATGGTGGAAAATTTGGTCAAAAGGCGCAGTTTAATAACGGGCCACAAAATCAAAGGTTCAATGCTCGAGCCGGAACTGAGAACCAGAACCAGGGACAAAAACCGGGAAATACGGGGAGACTTTTTTCTTTGACAAAGGAGCAGGCAGAGGCATCAGCAACGGTCGTGCAAGGTACCGTTATTGTGGGTTCGGTACCCGCTAGAGTATTAATTGATTCATGATCTACTCATTCTTTTGCAACTCCAAATTTTATTTGTCAAGCATGTTTAGTTACTGCACCTTTAGTACATCCTTTTATTGTGAGCACGCCTTTAGGAGATGGTGTTATGTTAGAGTCTATATGCAGATCTTGTGTCGTTATAATTAAAGGTATAGATTTATTGGTGGATTTAATTAAGTTTGAAATGAGGGACTTTGATGTGATTCTTGGGATGGATTGGTTATCAACTCATCATGCGACAGTTGATTGCCGAAATAAGCGAGTTGTATTCTCTTTGCCTAATAGTCCAGAGGTTGTTTTTGAAGGGGATAAAAATAATTTGTTTTCTAGTTTCATTTCTTCCTTGCAAGCTCATCGAATGATCAGGAAAGGGTGCAAGGGTGATCTAGCATGTGTTTTAGGAGATGAAAAGGTTGACCAGAAAATCGAGGATTTGCGTATCGTTAATGAGTTCGCTGATGTGTTTCCAGAAGAATTGCCCGGCTTACCTCCTGAACGTGATCTTGTATTCAATATCGACTTGTTACCTGGCACGGCTCCTATCTCTAAAGCTCCTTACAGAATGGCTCCAATCGAATTAAAAGAATTGCAAGCACAGTTACAAGAGCTTCTCGACAATGGATTTATATGACCTAGCGTATCTCCTTGGGGAGCACCTGTTTTATTTGTGAAGAAGAAAGATGGAACGATGAGATTATGCATTGACTATAGGGAATTAAATATGGTGACAATTAAAAATAGGTATCCACTACCGCGTATCAATGACCTGTTTGATCAATTGCAAGTGGCAACAGTGTTCTCTAAAATTGATTTAAGGTCGGGATACCATCAGTTAAGGATCAAAGAAGGAGACATTCCGAAGACAGCTTTTAGGACTCGTTACGGGCACTACGAATTTTTAGTCATGCCGTTTGGTTTGACAAATGCGCAAGCTGCATTCATGGACATGATGAATAGGGTCTTTAAACCTCAACTAGACAATTCAGTGGTTGTGTCTATAGATGATATATTAGTGTACTCTAAAAATTTAGAAGAACATGAGCAACATTTAGGAGACGTCTTGCAAACCCTGAGAGAAAATAAATTGTATGCTAAGTTTAAGAAGTGTGAGTTCTGGTTAGACAAAATTTCATTTTTGGGACATGTTATCAACAAAGATGGTGTTTCTGTTGATCCAAGCAAGGTGGAGGCAGTAACCGGGTGGTCGCGCCCAACCACGGTTACTGAAATACATAGTTTTCTAGGTCTGGCTGGTTACTACAGACGTTTCGTCGAAGGATTTTCCAGAATTTCTTTACCACTTACAAGTCTAACGAAGAAAGGCGTGAAGTTCCAGTGGACAGCCGAATGTGAAACGAGTTTCGAAGAACTGAAGAAGAGATTGGTTTCGGCTCCTATTCTTTCATTGCCCACTCAAGGCGGAGGTTTTGTTATCAACAGTGATGCGTCCAAGCAAGGTTTAGGATGTGTACTGATGCAAAACGAAAAGGTTATAGCCTACGCTTCTCGACAGCTAAAGACGCACGAGAAAAACTACCCTACTCACGACTTGGAGCTTGCTGCTGTGGTTTTTGCTCTCAAAATTTGGCGACATTATTTATATGGAGAATCTTGTGAAATTTATACTGATCACAAGAGTTTGAAATATATCTTCACCCAAAAAGAGCTGAATATGAGACAAAGGCGTTGGTTAGAATTAATTAAGGATTATGAGGGTAATATACTTTACCATCCGGGAAAGGCGAACGTTGTAGCCGATGCACTAAGTAGGAAATCTTCTGGAGCTATTTTGGCATTTCTGACGGTACAACCTTGACTACAAAAGGATTTCATGCAGATGGACATTGAGGTAATCAAGAAAGGAGAGCTGGCACGATGTTGTCAATTAATAGTACAGCCCACATTATCGGATAGAATAAAGGAGGCACAACTCACTGATGAGCGATGTAAGGAAGTCCAAGAGAAGATGAAGAATGAAGGCGTAACAGATTTTTCTCTGACTTCCGATGGTGTGTTAAAGTTTAAGGGGAGAGTTTATGTTCCTTCCACATGTAACTTGAAAGAAGAAATTTTAGCAGAGGCTCATAGCTCGAAATACAGTATACATCCGGGTAGTACTAAAATGTTTAGAGATTTAAGAGAGAATTTTTGGTGGGATGGTATGAAGGGAGATATAGCAGATTTTGTAGCAAGGTGCCTCGTTTGCCAGCAAGTTAAAATCGAACATCAAAAACCAGCCGGTAAACTTCAATCCCTACCTGTACCTGAGTGGAAATGGGAAAATATAACCATGGATTTTGTGTCAGGTCTGCCTCGTACCAGTGCAGGTAACGACGCCGTGTGGGTGATTGTTGATCGCCTAACGAAGTGTTCACATTTTATCCCGATTAAGATGACTTTTTCTCTCGATAAACTTTCCCAGTTATATATTAAGGAAATCATCCGCTTACACGGTGCACCAGTATCTATAGTTTCTGACCGAGACCCTCGTTTTGTTGCTAATTTTTGAGGTAAATTACATGCTGCCTTGGGAACTACTTTGAGTTTTAGTTCAGCTTATCATCCTCAAACAGATGGTCAGTCTGAGAGAACAATTCAGACTCTTGAAGACATGTTAAGAGCTTGCTCTTTGGAGTGGAAAGGCAACTGGGATGAGCAGTTGGCTTTGGTAGAATTTTCGTATAATAACAGTTTTTACGCAAGCCTAGGAGTAGCGCCTTTTGAGGCACTATATGGGAGGAAGTGTCGATCGCCAGTTTGCTGGTTCGAAGTTGGAGAAAGACAGCTTTTAGGTCCAGATTTAGTGCATGACGCATCGGAGAAAATAGTGTTCATTCGTCAGAGGTTGATCACTGCCCAAAGTCGTCAAAAGAGCTATGCAGATAACCGAAGGAGAGAATTAGAGTTTGAGGCTGGCGATATGGTGTTTCTGAAAGTTTCACCCTGGAAGGGAGTAATCAGGTTCGGTAATAAAGGGAAGTTGAGTCCTCGCTATATTGGTCCTTTCGAGATTTTGGAGAAAATTGGTGTCGTGGCTTATCGCTTGGCTCTGCCACCTAAGCTAGCAGCAGTTCACAATGTTTTTCATATTTCTATGTTACGAAAGTACGTGCATAATCCTGGTCATATAGTGGATTTTGAACCATTAAGAGTTCGCGAAGATATGTCATATGACGAGTTACCAGTAAAGATTTTGGACTCCCAAGACAAAACGCTACGTCGAAAAACTATTAAAATGGTCAAGGTTCTGTGGCGAAACCATACAAAAGAAGAAGCAACGTGGGAACTCGAAGAGGAAATGAGGGAGAAGCATCCAACCTTGTTTGCTTAGCTTTGGAGGTAAGTTTCGAGGGCGAAACTTTTTTTAACCGGGAGAGAGTGTAAGAACCCGTAATTTTATTTTATTTTTCCATATATATTTAATAGTGATAATACCAGTTATTAATTTAGCTTATATTAGGGGGAAAATTAATATTTTAGCAAATAATAGTAGTAATGTATAATTATGTAGAAGTTTGAGGTCTAAATGATAAGTTCTCCTAATGGGTTATGAATAAGATTAAATAGGAAAAAAAAAAAAAACTGAACTTAAATTCTTAAAATGTAACTGAGAGATAGAATTGGGACTTTTCAGTTACTTGTCTGTTCTTTACTTCCATGTATAAACTTGAGAAAAGAAAGAAGAAAAAGGGGGCAGTGGGAAAAGAAATAAAACACAGATAATCTAGAGAGAGAGAGCTGTGAAGATTGACGAGTATCTTGCTTTTCCTTCACTAAGGTACCATTTGATCCTAATTTCATTTTTATGGTAGGCTTGTAGCTGTTATTAGGTGGAGTATAAGATAGCTAATTGGGTTACCATTGATAGAACTAGTAGAATAAATTGAGTAGCATGTTTATATATATATATATATATATATATATATATATATATATATATATATATATATATATATATATATATATATATATCATCCAAGGTGTTGGTTATTAAACCTCAAAATCAAATCAATGGACAGTATATTTGTAAATTGATGATGTAATTATGTATTATGATACTATATGTATTATTTGATAACTTATTGGGGATGATGTTATTTTTAGATGTGTTTAAGGGTAATGAGTTTTGAAACTGTAAACCATGAGCTTGAATTAAAAGATAACAAATAAGCAGCTTATTATGAAAGAACTAGTCCAACACCATTGTTTCCAAATTTAGGTCTCAAACTTTGATTTTAGATTAACTTGATTTCGCAACATGGTATTTTGTATCCAGAATGAGAAAGAAAATGGATATAGTGTTAAGGGATATTGAACTCAAATAAGCTAAATTGAAATAGACTTATCTTACAGTTTACTTGATGCATCTTTTACATGTAAGTTTAATCACATATCGAACCACATCGATAATGAATAAGACGCGTATGATCTTGATGTTCTGGTTATCTATGTTACAGTCACACTTGTTAGATTAGGATAATTGTTAACTTGTTATAAAGATGGATGTTAAGTTACTGAGATTGTTTACTAAAAAAAGAATAAACAAGGATTTATGATAAGAGGGTTTTGATAGTGAAAGAAGTTAATACAACTTATAACATGAACATTATGGGTCTAAATATGTTGGTTTTGTTTTAAAAAGAAAACTCCTGATAACTTAATGAAAGTATTAGATATTTAGACCTGCATATAACCGGATCCAATAGTCATTCTATTCTTGTTAGTTTAGTTATAACAAAGATATAGACTAAAGTACGTAGTATGAATAGTTACAACCAAATTCATAAGGTTGGTTGGGCAGATTACAATGACATTAGCAGCTGCATTTAGTGGTAGTTAAGTTCTCAGATTATTTATAGTGAATCTCATGATGTTTCAGATTATAGCGAAGAATTTCCGGTTATATTCAAGCCATCGGACAGGTGAGTGGTCTTGTCTTACTAGTATAAAACCCCATCATGTATTCGACCGAAATTGCAGACTTTGGCATTATTTTCAGAAATATCTATATATGTAAAAATTGTTTTTCATGTCATTTGTGTAAGAAAGAAATGAGATAACAGAAGTTATGTATAAAGTTTTGAATGATATATTGTTTTATGATTGTATTGGGACCATGAGGAAAAGTCCAACGAAGAATCCCCTAATAAGGAGAAGTGGGGTGACGTTGGCAACTAAACGATTGTACATAGTTTCGTTAACCGGAACATTTTAAGGAATAGACCCAGCCGTCATGCTGCTGTGACCTTACTACGTAGTGCACGTATGGTTTATACACCTGAGAAAAAGATCGACGATAAAGAGATTGAGGAAGTCAATCGGGCTTGGTACCCTAAGATATTAATACTATCATACTTGCTTTTATCATAGTAAGAAAGGAAAGATATTATCATTTTTTTTGCAATTGTTCTTGTTAGTTTAGTTATAACAAAGATATAGACTAAAGTACGTAGTATGAATAGTTACAACCAAATTCATAAGGTTGGTTGGGCAGATTACAATGACATTAGCAGCTGCATTTAGTGGTAGTTAAGTTCTCAGATTATTTATAGTGAATCTCATGATGTTTCAGATTATAGCGAAGAATTTCCGGTTATATTCAAGCCATCGGACAGGTGAGTGGTCTTGTCTTACTAGTATAAAACCCCATCATGTATTCGACCGAAATTGCAGACTTTGGCATTATTTTCAGAAATATCTATATATGTAAAAATTGTTTTTCATGTCATTTGTGTAAGAAAGAAATGAGATAACAGAGGTTATGTATAAAGTTTTGAATGATATATTGTTTTATGATTGTATTGGGACCATGAGGAAAAGTCCAACGAAGAATCCCCTAATAAGGAGAAGTGGGGTGACGTTGGCAACTAAACGAATGAGTTTAGTTCTCAACGGTTAACTTAACGATTGTACATAGTTTCGTTAACCGGAACATTTTAAGGAATAGACCCAGCCGTCATGCTACGGTGACCTTACTACGTAGTGCACGTATGGTTTATACACCTGAGAAAAAGATCGACGATAAAGAGATTGAGGAAGTCAATCGGGCTTGGTACCCTAAGATATTAATACTATCATACTTGCTTTTATCATAGTAAGAAAGGAAAGATATTATCATTTTTTTTGCAATTGTTTAAGAACTTTACCTTGTCTGATGGGAAATTTTATATAAATCAAAAACCTTGTTTTCAAAGAAAGAAAAGGAACGAAAACCCTATTTTCGACCCATATTATTATTGTAAGACTTGTCACTCACTAAGCTCGTTTAGCTTACCCTCGCTTTTATAATGTTTTCAGGTAATCAGGCAGATTTTTAGAGTCGGACTAGAGTTAGTCGGGACCAGCCAACCTCGTAGGAGTTTATTTATTTTCCGCTGCTAATAAGGTTTATAAACCATGTTAGGTTCGAGACATTTGTGTTACAGTTCTTGTTTAGACAATAATAAGTTGAGGTTGAGTTTGAATTTCGTTGAATTGTGTATCGCCTCGCAGAGTTATTGAATATTATTATTTAAGCTTTTATTTCATCGTTTTTGAATTACAATGTTGGTCCTTCAGTTTCTAGTTTTTTGGCTTAGTCTAGCAAGTGTCAAGACACATGCTATTCTGCCGTGTGACATCATATTTAGGTTTAGGATGTTACACTAATAATATCTATATAATGTTATTATTTATAACACTAGCAGTAACTAATTACAAGAAATAGTCATTTATACTATCGTGCAAACAAACATTAACCAATAATATTATGAACGGGTACAAGGAGACTGGACAATTACTACGGGATGAGACTATTTCCTAATATGGTATTGTAAATACATATTTTTTGTATCATTTGATGTACATATATGGGATCTATCGCATTAATAGCCAGATCTCAATGTCAAAATTAGGGGTGGTTACAGGGCTGATTGGGGCAAGCTCAATTATAACCCAATTCGCAAAATAAATTACGGGACGGATTTAGAGAGTTTGTTAAAATTTAAGTCTCAACTCAACTCAAGTCAACTGTTTACAATTAAAATCACAACACAACCCGCAAAATAAGTTACGAATTAGAGCAGGTTGAGTTCAGGTTGATTTTTAAATTTTTATTTTGGTAATTTATTTTTTATAATTTGCATAATTAAACTAAATTTAAATAAATTGAATCTTTCAAAGAGAAATATAAATTAAAATCAACCACAAAATGTTTAAAACATTCCGAACAAGTAATAAAAATAAAATAATTAACAATAAATTTTGGATTGGAACCCTTTTAGAAAATAATTAAGGATTAGTCCCGAAATCTGAAACTATTTAAGTTTCAGTCCGTTTTCGCAACGACCAATCAGAGCCCGACATGCAGCGCTGCATGCATGTGCGCGTTGCAGCAGATTACTCTCCCAATTACAGCGTTCCCAATTACAGTGTTGCCCCCCTGTAATTTACATATTTATCAATTCAATCCCTTTAGTTTAAATTTAAATATAAAGAGCTATATTATTAGATTGTTTTTATATTAAATCCTAAAAATCAATCATAAGTCATAGCTATTAATTTTTACCCTCTTGAATTTGAACACAAAAAATATTTAATCATCCAAAAAACCCCAAAAAATGATTTAAAGTTGTGAAAATTAGAATAACTAGCGAAAAAAGCTTTAAAGCAAAAAAAAAATCATAAAAATTAGAAAACACTAAAATATTATTAAGTCCATTTCTAAAAACAGTATCAGTTATTTAAAAGCATTTTAAAAACAGTTTTGAGTATTTTCCAAAACAATCTGAGACATTTAAATTAGTTTGAGCCATTTTAGATTCATTTAAAAAACAATATTAGTTAATTTAAGTCATTTAAAAAACGGTATGAATCATTTTTAAAACCAGTATGAGTTAATCTAAGTAATTTAAAAAACAGTTTAACGTAATTAAAGTAATTTAAAAAATAGTATGAGTTAATGTAAATCATTTTAAAAATAGTATGAGTTAATTTAAGTCATTTTAAAAACAGTCTGGGTCGTTTTAAGTAATTTAAAAAAATAGTGTGAGTAATTTTAAAAACAATATGTGTAATCTTAAAAACAGTATGAGTAATTTGAAGTCATTTTTAAAACAATTTGAAGTCATTTTTAAAACAGTCTGAATAATTTGAAGTCATTTTAAAACAGTCTGAGTAATTTGAACTTATTTTAAAAACAATCTAAATAATTTGAAAAAACAGTCTGATTAATTTTACAAACAGTCTAAATAATTTTAAAACACAGTCAGAGTAATTTTAAAAATAGTTTGAGTCGTTTTAATTCATTTTAAAAATTGTATAGATCGTTTTAAGTTATTTTAAAAACAGTCTAAGTGATTTTAAAAACAATTTGAGATATTTTAAGTCATTTTAAAAACAGTCTGAGTTAGTTTAAGTAATTTTAAAAACAATCTAGGTTAATTTAAGTCATTTTAAAAACAATCTGAGTTAATTTCAGTCATTTAAAAAACAGTCTGAATTAAATCGAGGCATTTTAAAAACAACATGCAGTTTAATTTCAGTCATTTAAAAAGCAGTCTGAGTTTAATTTCATTCATTTAAAAAATAGTCTGATTTAATTTAAGTCATTTCAAAAACAGTCCGAGTTAATTTGAGTCATTTAAAAAATAGTCCAAGTTAATTTAAGTCATTTTGAAAATAGTCTGAGTCGGTTAAGAAGCAGACCGAGTTATTTAAAAAAATTATAAGTCATTTTAAAAACTATCTGAATTGTTTTAAAACAATTCAAGTCATTTAAAAAATAGTTTCGGTCATATCAAAAACAGTCGGACTCATTTTAAAAAAACAATTTAAGTCAATTTTTAAAAATCTAAGTAAAAAAACTATTTGAGCCATTTTCAAACCGTTTAAGTCGTTTTAAAGTAGTATAAGTCATTTAAAATAGTCTGAATCATTTAAAAACTAGTTCGAGTCATTTTAAAAACAGTGTAAGTCATTTTAAAATAGTCGAAGCCAATTTATTATCATTTAAAAACTGTCTGAATGACAAATAAACAGTTTGTGGTCGTTTTATTTGTCTTTTTTATTTTATTTTACTCAAACTATTTTATAAATAGCTAAATTAGTAATTACTATGTAGTTTGAGTTATTATTTGTAATCATGACAATAAAGTATTTCATAAATTAATTTAGCTAGTTGGGGGTAGTACTGATAAGATTTCAAACAATTGGACCATTATGTAAATTATCCAAACTATTGGAATTTACAGAAGTAGTCCATCTTCTCCACCGGAATATAGGGAGAGAGAGAGGCGGCGGCTGAGACAAGGCGACGGCTTCATCGTCGTCGTCGCCACCATCTTCGGCGATAAGCGAAATCTGTGGTGTGGAGATTGAGGTAGGGGAGGGAGGGAGGGAGAGGGTGGCTGAGCTTCGTCGGAAGCGGCTGAGCTCCGTCGTCGGAAGCGTCTGAGATCCGTCGTCGGAGGCGGCTGTTCTCCGACAGAGGTAGGCGACGGAGATAGTGCTGGTGTTCTAGAGAGAGAAAGTCATTATAAAAAATGAATAACTTAGATTTGAGCTCCTTTATATATTTAATTAAATTTGGATCAATACTTAAATATTTTTATAAAAAATAGATCAATTCTGAAATAAATTTGTGAGAGTGACCAATTGTTAAATAGTTTTGTTTTCTAAGACCAATCCTTAATTTACTCTAAAATAAATTACGGATTGAGGCGGGACGAGTTTGATTTTTTTTTTATTTACATTCAACCCACCCAACACATCCAAATCCACGCTGGTTGGGTTGCATGTTGAGTTTATGGATTTTTTGTCCACCCCTGATCCAAATGATGCAACCAAATGATATAATGAGATATACTGATGGCCTGTTTGTTAACATATTTTTGATCAAAAATCAGATTCTAAAAAATTCACTGAAAATGTACATTTTAATAATCTAATTTATTTTATAGCATTTTTACCCTAAAAATCCGATCTTTAAAAGTTCGATGATACTTGTATGGTTGTTCACCCACCCGCATTTTTTTTATTTGAAGCATGTTACTATTCATACATGAAATACTCATATTTAAATATAAATTAAGAAAATTATTTAACATTTAAGATACAAATTAAGCTACATAAAATATAATAATGTTTATATTCTCGCTTAATTATTTTTAAATAAAGTATTCTATTTTAATTTTTTGTTGATGAGATATATTACATAACATTATGTGTTGTTTTTCGAAATTGGTAATTACCATATCATACCATACTGCACTTAGTATATACCGAAATGTGATACGATAATGGTATCGAAATTTCATGTACCAAACATGTGTTAGTAATGGTATAACAGAAATAATAACAGTATTATACCACTTCTATCCCTAATAGAAACATAACAATTAATTAAAAAGAATAGAGTTACTATAAAGTAACATAACAATATGCCCATTGCTGTTTTTTGAATTAAACATATTATGATATGATAGTAGAAAAAAAGGTGGGACCAAATTTGGAGAAAAGACGAAGATAAGGATATCAATTATATGGATATGATATTTGAGTATTTTACTTCATAAAAAGACTAATCTTAAATAGAGTCTCACGAGTCACGACTACTACTTATATTGCTAATAAGTACCTAGACTTGTACAGGGGCGGCCTTGGAAGTTTTAACACCCCATTTCCAAAATAAAATAAAATTGCGTCTCAATTTTTTTTTTCATGTCACATCGAAACAAAAAACAGGGAAATGTTGATTCAAAACTATATATAACACTAATCGGAATGGTTGTCATTAAAATTTTGACAGATTAATTGATAGAGTTGTGTTACCTCGTGTGTTCAAACCTTGCTTCCGTTTTTTTTCCCTTCTATTTCTTTAATAAACAAAAAAAAAGTGTGAGGGGGCAGGTCGAACTGCTGTTGATTACGCACGGAGCATCTATGTAACCATTCCACCACTGGTGCAACATGCTAATTTGACTAAATAATATATATACAAAATAAATACACACATATATATATAACCACTGCAAAAGAATTGTGCGCCTCCACAGAACCGCACCTAAGACGCTGGTCTGAGTTATCTTGCATCAGGACCGCCCCTGACTAGTACTAAACCCGAACAAGAAAAAAACGACAATAAAAAAAGCCATGCACTTGAACTGTACTTAATTTCATCGCAAACAAAGACTTAGAATTGAATGCGGCTTTAAGCCATGCACTTGAACTGTAATTTGTTTGAGATGAGAAACCATCATGTACCTGAACTATTATAAACTTGCCTGTAAAAACGCCACAAAAGTCCCACTTATTATACACCTGTGTATCTATATACATACACCGTATCACCGTATTTCGAGTCCCACAAAACACAAAAATATCACTATACTTTGGGTTCAGATTCTAAAAGATCATATACACCACATCACATATAGCCCAGCTTTGGGTCCCAGAATAAGTTTCAGATTAATAAGAAATCCAAACACATAAAAGACAGATTATTAGTGATAATATTGGTACTCCTCACCCTCGTGACAGATCTTCCCAGCTTTGAAGTAAAGGCATGGAATATCTTGAGCCGACCCGGTGTGTTTAAACTTGCATTCTTCCGCATACTGACACTTCCCACCCTCAAAGAAACGGCACACTGAGCGAGGTCCCTATCAACAAAAAATTACAACAAAAAATTATTAACACCTACAAAGAAAAAGTAATCAGTCTGTGTAAATGAGTCGCACAATCATGTATACAGAATTTCAAAAACCAAAAACGGCCTCGTCCACTTGACAGATTAGAGAACAAACACCGACTATAGAACTACATGATGTAAAACTTGATTAAATAACGTAACTAAGGTACAAATCACGTAACTAAGGTACAAAACTGATTAAAAAACAAGTACAAAACTGATTAACACTGCATACTGCAAAAATGATTTAACAATGAGTGTGCGTTTTCTCAATACGTCAGTATTTACTATTCTGATACGACAATAACAATGATGAGATCAGATTTTAAGACCACATACCATGCTCGGACTAAATTTTGAGATCAATTTCTGAAACCACAATCAAGTCCTATATAACAAAAAAATAGCTAAGCAAACAATTGAACATTCTCAGCCCCATTTGACCATTCTTACATCATAATTGGATATCATATCTATACCTAAGCTACTCAAACAACAGTGGACCATTATCACATCACAATATTCAACATAAAAAATAAACATATCAAAGCAAACAAACCACATTTAAAATTAAACAAACAAAAAGTCAATCATATTCTCCAAGTATATCGATTCGTTCCTCATCTTAACCATCGTCTTCTATACCTATCTCCTAATTACACCTACGGAAAGACTCTTAACTTATACTCCCAACTATCATTAGTGTAATAATCGTCTTCTCCAGTACTATTGTTTTCATTCTTGATTTTGTTCACCTTGACTACCACAATAAACTTTTGCAGGCCTATAAATATCCAAATCATCTTGCAAAAGTAAAAAAAAAAAAAGTTTAAACATATTCGGACCTTCTTATGTATTCAAATATAAGATCAAAATCAATCAGACGAATCAAACTTCACTTCAATTCTGGCCAAACTGCTTAGGGTAGGTGGAAACTGTATCTAACCACCAGTGAGCTAATCTATATAAACTTAATTTAAGAAAGTAAAAGAATATGCAAAATCATTTTGGCGACTCACAGATCTCAACACAATGTTAGTGAATCAGAAGAATTCTAAGATTTAATAAAAGTAAAAAGAAAGTTGTACACTTCACTTATTATGTAATTACCGAGTTCAACTACCTTCCTGTTTATCAATCCAGATCACACAAAAAGCAGAATATCAATTCAACGAAGCCCACGTCTTGTACCTCATACCGAAAGTGGTTTTATATTGAAAACAAAGATAACATGTTTTTACTTACAGCAGGTCTAGGTGGATGTGGAGGAGCCTGGAGAAGAGGCGGAGGACCCTGGAAATATTTTTTCTTTTTAGTACCATTACTGTGTACAAATTTATGGAAAATTCATAGTACACCTATTGTATTTCAAAAGACTTAAAGTAATTTCTTATGTCATCCGTAACTTTCTCCTATAATATCTCCCATATTAATTTCACTAAATTAGAATAAATCCCCCTTCTCTCCACGATCGTCTCCACGTAATATGAAAGAACAAAAATTGCACTCACTATATGAGATTGAGTTTGGATGGCTTCAGCATGAGCCTTCTCTGCTGCTAGCGCAGCAAGCCGAGTCTGCTCCTGCTTCCTCATCACTTCAAATACCTGAAAATATTTTACACATCTTGAATCAAGGTAACAATCATGTATACACTGAAATTGCAGCAATCTAATAAATATTTGGGTGCAAGGTTTTAGCCTAAGTTTTTTCCTTTCTACATAAAGCTACAATATAATTCTCTTGCCAACTAGTAGCTGGATTTTCAAAGTTTTCTAGCCTCGAAAATTAACTAGTTCTGAGCAAAATAACATAAAAGACCAGCCTTGAACAAGCCGTACTTTTTACTTATCTGTATCCTAGTAAGATCAATATAAACACAAAGTTATGCAACAGTGACGATTCCGTAATACTGAAATGACTATGTATGACTGAAACGACTGTGTATGTATATATAGAAGTATATATGTATATATATATACACAAACACATATGTCACCTGCTTGGTATATAAGCTGAATTTTGTTCTTTTTTAAATATAAGCAGTAAATGTTATCGCCCAACTTTAAACTCAATAATGTACATTTCTAGCCTAAAAAGCTAAAAATCTTTGAGCTAAATGACCAGTATTTCTTTAACAGCCTTAGATTAGGCAAGCTATTTGCTTAAAAGATGTATCCTAACAAGCTCAATATACATACATAATAATGCAATAATTTGGATTTTTTTCCACAAAATTATCATCTATGCATACTAATAAAAATTATCATCTAAGCTTAACTTTTATCTTTCACATTTAAGCTACAATATAGTAATTTGTTTGCTAACTATAAACTGTATGACTATTACAGTTCTCTAGCCTAACCACTGTTTCATTTCCAGGCTTGAAAAACTCGTATTATTTGCTTTAAAGTTGTATCCTAACAAGCTTAATACATATGCAGTAATGCAATACTGTCGATTCCGAACGTTTGATTATTATCTATACATACTACTAAAAAAATATATATATAGCTGTAGCCTATATACATCACCAGATTGGTAAATGGGGACCTGTTGAATTCTCAAAGAGCTTTTGCCCCTCTCATAGTCCTACTTTTCAAGATTATAAAACATATTATTTCTAAATAAAAATAAGATTTTTTCCCTGTAAAACAAATTAACATTTTTTTGCAAATTGTGCAGTTGCGACAACCCCCCTTAGCCCCTTTACGGCTCTAAAAGGGTACCGAATTTGCATGAAACTAATAATAGTGAAAGAATCAATAGTGAGGGGACGACGTGACCTCGATGGTCACCACTTAGCTCTAGCTTTCAGATAGGCTATATATTGGCTTTTAGCCCAATTGAGTTACAACTTTTTAGCTACCTACAATTTTAATGTTTTCTAAACCTAAAACAAGCTAAGATAAATTGGCTCAACACTGAATCCTACTCATATTATGCAACTATATATATATAGAGAGAGATAGATAGATAGATGATATAGCCCAATTTAGTTAGAAGCCCGTTTCAGAAATTGATCTCAGAATAATTAGATATAATAAACCAATCGATAACATTACCATGCTCATACTAAATTCTGAGATCAATTTCTGAATTCACAATCAAGTCCTATATAATCAAGTCCTATTTCTGAAACATGGTAATAAATTGACTTACATCAGGTATATGCGTAGCAAAGAAAGATACCTGAAATTACAAAACCGCAAAGTGATTAACCACATAATTGAGAGTAAACACAAACTAAAAAACAATTAATAATCAGGACGAAATCAAGTGTAAAAATAAATTATCCAATCACGTAGCTAGGGTTTTGAAAAACCAAATTCATGTTCTAATTGACATATTCAAGCGAAACCAACGATTACGAGATTAGAAAACAAATTTATCAGGTAGCTAGAGTTTAAATTATATAAAGAAAAATTAAGGCAATAATACAGATAAAACTCAAAACCAGGAGTGATCCATTTTACAAATGACATCCCATTATTAAGTCTGTCCTATTTAGCCAAACCCCGGCACTACTTTTTCAAAAAATTAAATTGGTCCATCCTGCATCTCTTTAGTAAATGTTTTTCTTTTGAAACACTTCTTTTCCGCTTGCTATTCTGGTACAGTGTTAAGATTCTAGACATTGCTCCCCTGGAAAAGCATCACACTCTTCGTTTTTTTCCTGATATTTCTTCTAACCTTTCACTTGTAACATGTTATGTCTTAACTTTATTTACTGTAGAATGGTTTTGAGCTAATAATGGTCACTTATAGTTCAGTGGGCATATCCGCTGAGGTAGTGTCCTGTTCCTTCTTTCTGTTGAAAGTTGATCTAAATTCATGTAAATGTTGGGATTATATAGATTGGCTAAACCCTTTCAGGACAAAATTTACAGTTATCTTATCCAGGCTAAGGACATTTGTTGCAAGGACAGAGGGATGAAGACAACGTGCGCGTCGTATGCCTGGTACGTTAACCTAATTTGATGGTCATCTATGATGAAATTTAATCTGAGTTGGCCTACCTTTTATAAACTGAATAATTTAATTAACGAGTAATTACAACCCTAGTTTCATTAAACTATACTGTAACTTATCCTCAATTTCTTATGAATGGTAACTTTCTTAAGAACATGAGCATTCTCCTCAAGCTGGAAATAAATATCATATATATGTTCCAAACTTTTTTTATTTTAAAATCTTATTAGATATATATGTTCCAAACTTGTTCCAGTAATAGCCCAGTATATTGCCTAGCAAAAAACACGATATTCTAACACGACAATAGATGGAAGATCCTTCTATATTCGGTGGCATCTTTTCAAATGTAAGAAAAGCCGATACTATTTCGTAACTTAGAAGTATTGAAAATAGTGATGTTTTCATTTCTCTAGAATACTTGCTTTGTGTTGGATTGGTCTGCCTGTTTTTCCTCTAATTTTTTCAAGCTTCATAAAGCAAAATCAAGGCAATAATTTCATAACCTGATTGGCAGAAACAACAGTACACAACGACTACAAAGCTACAAACCGACTATTAATTATTTTTTATAAGCAAAAAAAAAATCGACTATTAATCGTTCGTTTATCTTGGGTTACACAACCAAATTACGAAAGTAATAATCAATAATCAAGGAAATTTAATTCACAGAATCAATAATTATCACCAAACTACAAAACTACAAAATTAATTTACAGACGAAGCTAATCGAGTATACTAAGCTAAAAAATGTTTTATAATCAGGACAAAAACAAGCAAAAAATAATAATCCAATCGCGTAGGGTTTCAGAAAAAACAAATACATGTCCTAATCGACGGAGCGAAAGCACCGAATACAAGGTTAGAAAACAGATTTGTTAAGTAGCTAGAGTTTACTTTATATAAAGCAAAATCGATAATTATAACTGACACAAAATTGATTAACTATTCAGAATTTAGGGATTAATAAACCAAAGGCACAAAATAAATAATGAAAAAAACAAAATAAGTAATGATAAAATCAACTACAAAACTGCAATCGATTAACAATCGTCTATCTATAGATTTATAACCAATTTCATAGCCTAATCAAAACAATCGAGAACAAAATCAGATACAAAACACCGGTGATATCAAAGCTAAACATCGACTATATACAAGAAAAAGTATCGACAATCGACTAGCTAGGATTTTGATTACTAGAAAACAAAATCATTTATAAATAACTAATAATCGAGTACAATCAGCTAATAAACTGCGTACCTAGGGTTTCAGGTCTCAAAAAATTTAAAAAACTAAATTAATAGTCATCCCCAACTGTGAAACTACAAAATTGAAGTATAAACGGAATTAAATCAAGTATAAAAAGTTAAAAAACTACATAGCTAGGGTTTTAAAACGAAAAAATATAAAACAAAATTAAACTAGAAAATGTAAAAAAAAAAATCACATCTGTTCGGTTTGTCTCAGCTGCCAGCAACATTTCCTTTACATTCATCTGCTCCATCATATATTCATTCATCGTCTTCTCCATTTCTAGTGAGAGAGAGTATATCTATATGTATATATGTATATGTATATAATGTGTATGTATATACTTAGAGGGAGGGAGGGAGAGAGGGGTGAGTCTTTTTTGACCACCCATTCGCTTGTCTGACAACCTCTCTTTGTGGATAAAAGATTACAAATAAACGTCCCATCTTATTTATTTATTTTTTAAATTTATTTAAGCTAATTTCATTACAAAATAAATAAATCTAATATCATTTCATTACATTTCATTTATCTACAAAATAAATAAATTTATCCACTCTATCACACTATTAATTAATACATTCCTCTGTTTTTTTTTCCCACTCAAACTAAATACAAAATTAAAATATTTTATAATCATAATATTATATCAATTTAACACTTTCAAGTAATTTATATTTTGCACTTTTTTATTTATTAATTTTGTTACTTCCGATTAAATAATTAAATTGTTTTCAAAAACCCTACACGTCATTATTTTATTCCACCGTTATCTACCCACACTTATTTCAAATAGAGATTTTTGAAATGAATAATTCCTGATGCAAACCGAACTATTTGAAATGAATAATTCCTATCCATACTTATTTTTGAAATGTAAATAATTGCTAGTACGTCCGTGATTTTTGCTTGATTTGATTTTAAATAGTTTCATGCTTTATTTCAAAATTCGACGAATTCCTCCCAAAATAAATAACCCTCAACACCAATTCATTCAACTCCATTCCATTACAAAATAAATATGTCTAACACCAATTCATTCCACTCCATTCCACTATAAAATAAATAATCATAACACAAATCCATTCCACTAAATATGGAGTCAAAGATCACCTGGTAGTAACAATGGTGGAAAATTTGGTCAAAAGGCGCAGTTTAATAACGGGCCACAAAATCAAAGGTTCAATGCTCGAGCCGGAACTGAGAACCAGAACCAGGGACAAAAACCGGGAAATACGGGGAGACTTTTTTCTTTGACAAAGGAGCAGGCAGAGGCATCAGCAACGGTCGTGCAAGGTACCGTTATTGTGGGTTCGGTACCCGCTAGAGTATTAATTGATTCATGATCTACTCATTCTTTTGCAACTCCAAATTTTATTTGTCAAGCATGTTTAGTTACTGCACCTTTAGTACATCCTTTTATTGTGAGCACGCCTTTAGGAGATGGTGTTATGTTAGAGTCTATATGCAGATCTTGTGTCGTTATAATTAAAGGTATAGATTTATTGGTGGATTTAATTAAGTTTGAAATGAGGGACTTTGATGTGATTCTTGGGATGGATTGGTTATCAACTCATCATGCGACAGTTGATTGCCGAAATAAGCGAGTTGTATTCTCTTTGCCTAATAGTCCAGAGGTTGTTTTTGAAGGGGATAAAAATAATTTGTTTTCTAGTTTCATTTCTTCCTTGCAAGCTCATCGAATGATCAGGAAAGGGTGCAAGGGTGATCTAGCATGTGTTTTAGGAGATGAAAAGGTTGACCAGAAAATCGAGGATTTGCGTATCGTTAATGAGTTTGCTGATGTGTTTCCAGAAGAATTGCCCGGCTTACCTCCTGAACGTGATCTTGTATTCAATATCGACTTGTTACCTGGCACGGCTCCTATCTCTAAAGCTCCTTACAGAATGGCTCCAATCGAATTAAAAGAATTGCAAGCACAGTTACAAGAGCTTCTCGACAATGGATTTATATGACCTAGCGTATCTCCTTGGGGAGCACCTGTTTTATTTGTGAAGAAGAAAGATGGAACGATGAGATTATGCATTGACTATAGGGAATTAAATATGGTGACAATTAAAAATAGGTATCCACTACCGCGTATCAATGACCTGTTTGATCAATTGCAAGTGGCAACAGTGTTCTCTAAAATTGATTTAAGGTCGGGATACCATCAGTTAAGGATCAAAGAAGGAGACATTCCGAAGACAGCTTTTAGGACTCGTTACGGGCACTACGAATTTTTAGTCATGCCGTTTGGTTTGACAAATGCGCAAGCTGCATTCATGGACATGATGAATAGGGTCTTTAAACCTCAACTAGACAATTCAGTGGTTGTGTCTATAGATGATATATTAGTGTACTCTAAAAATTTAGAAGAACATGAGCAACATTTAGGAGACGTCTTGCAAACCCTGAGAGAAAATAAATTGTATGCTAAGTTTAAGAAGTGTGAGTTCTGGTTAGACAAAATTTCATTTTTGGGACATGTTATCAACAAAGATGGTGTTTCTGTTGATCCAAGCAAGGTGGAGGCAGTAACCGGGTGGTCGCGCCCAACCACGGTTACTGAAATACATAGTTTTCTAGGTCTGGCTGGTTACTACAGACGTTTCGTCGAAGGATTTTCCAGAATTTCTTTACCACTTACAAGTCTAACGAAGAAAGGCGTGAAGTTCCAGTGGACAGCCGAATGTGAAACGAGTTTCGAAGAACTGAAGAAGAGATTGGTTTCGGCTCCTATTCTTTCATTGCCCACTCAAGGCGGAGGTTTTGTTATCTACAGTGATGCGTCCAAGCAAGGTTTAGGATGTGTACTGATGCAAAACGAAAAGGTTATAGCCTACGCTTCTCGACAGCTAAAGACGCACGAGAAAAACTACCCTACTCACGACTTGGAGCTTGCTGCTGTGGTTTTTGCTCTCAAAATTTGGCGACATTATTTATATGGAGAATCTTGTGAAATTTATACTGATCACAAGAGTTTGAAATATATCTTCACCCAAAAAGAGCTGAATATGAGACAAAGGCGTTGGTTAGAATTAATTAAGGATTATGAGGGTAATATACTTTACCATCCGGGAAAGGCGAACGTTGTAGCCGATGCACTAAGTAGGAAATCTTCTGGAGCTATTTTGGCATTTCTGACGGTACAACCTCGACTACAAAAGGATTTCATGCAGATGGACATTGAGGTAATCAAGAAAGGAGAGCTGGCACGATGTTGTCAATTAATAGTACATCCCACATTATCGGATAGAATAAAGGAGGCACAACTCACTGATGAGCGATGTAAGGAAGTCCAAGAGAAGATGAAGAATGAAGACGTAACAGATTTTTCTCTGACTTCCGATGGTGTGTTAAAGTTTAAGGGGAGAGTTTATGTTCCTTCCACATGTAACTTGAAAGAAGAAATTTTAGCAGAGGCTCATAGCTCGAAATACAGTATACATCCGGGTAGTACTAAAATGTTTAGAGATTTAAGAGAGAATTTTTGGTGGGATGGTATGAAGGGAGATATAGCAGATTTTGTAGCAAGGTGCCTCGTTTGCCAGCAAGTTAAAATCGAACATCAAAAACCAGCCGGTAAACTTCAATCCCTACCTGTACCTGAGTGGAAATGGGAAAATATAACCATGGATTTTGTGTCAGGTCTGCCTCGTACCAGTGCAGGTAACGACGCCGTGTGGGTGATTGTTGATCGCCTAACGAAGTGTTCACATTTTATCCCGATTAAGATGACTTTTTCTCTCGATAAACTTTCCCAGTTATATATTAAGGAAATCATCCGCTTACACGGTGCACCAGTATCTATAGTTTCTGACCGAGACCCTCGTTTTGTTGCTAATTTTTGAGGTAAATTACATGCTGCCTTGGGAACTACTTTGAGTTTTAGTTCAGCTTATCATCCTCAAACAGATGGTCAGTCTGAGAGAACAATTCAGACTCTTGAAGACATGTTAAGAGCTTGCTCTTTGGAGTGGAAAGGCAACTGGGATGAGCAGTTGGCTTTGGTAGAATTTTCGTATAATAACAGTTTTCACGCAAGCCTAGGAGTAGCGCCTTTTGAGGCACTATATGGGAGGAAGTGTCGATCGCCAGTTTGCTGGTTCGAA
Source organism: Primula vulgaris (assembly GCA_963920805.1). NCBI lineage: Eukaryota > Viridiplantae > Streptophyta > Magnoliopsida > Ericales > Primulaceae > Primula > Primula vulgaris. Next base: position 24,866,537 of record OY987218.1, on the reverse strand, counting down.
GTTGGAGAAAGACAGCTTTTAGGTCCAGATTTAGTGCATGACGCATCGGAGAAAATAGTGTTCATTCGTCAGAGGTTGATCACTGCCCAAAGTCGTCAAAAGAGCTATGCAGATAACCGAAGGAGAGAATTAGAGTTTGAGGCTGGCGATATGGTGTTTCTGAAAGTTTCACCCTGGAAGGGAGTAATCAGGTTCGGTAATAAAGGGAAGTTGAGTCCTCGCTATATTGGTCCTTTCGAGATTTTGGAGAAAATTGGTGTCGTGGCTTATCGCTTGGCTCTGCCACCTAAGCTAGCAGCAGTTCACAATGTTTTTCATATTTCTATGTTACGAAAGTACGTGCATAATCCTGGTCATATAGTGGATTTTGAACCATTAAGAGTTCGCGAAGATATGTCATATGACGAGTTACCAGTAAAGATTTTGGACTCCCAAGACAAAACGCTACGTCGAAAAACTATTAAAATGGTCAAGGTTCTGTGGCGAAACCATACAAAAGAAGAAGCAACGTGGGAACTCGAAGAGGAAATGAGGGAGAAGCATCCAACCTTGTTTGCTTAGCTTTGGAGGTAAGTTTCGAGGGCGAAACTTTTTTTAACCGGGAGAGAGTGTAAGAACCCGTAATTTTATTTTATTTTTCCATATATATTTAATAGTGATAATACCAGTTATTAATTTAGCTTATATTAGGGGGAAAATTAATATTTTAGCAAATAATAGTAGTAATGTATAATTATGTAGAAGTTTAAGGTCTAAATGATAAGTTCTCCTAATGGGTTATGAATAAGATTAAATAGGAAAAAAAAAAAACTGAACTTAAATTCTTAAAATGTAACTGAGAGATAGAATTGGGACTTTTCAGTTACTTGTCTGTTCTTTACTTCCATGTATAAACTTGAGAAAAGAAAGAAGAAAAAAGGGGCAGTGGGAAAAGAAATAAAACACAGATAATCTAGAGAGAGAGAGCTGTGAAGATTGACGAGTATCTTGCTTTTCCTTCACTAAGGTACCATTTGATCCTAATTTCATTTTTATGGTAGGCTTGTAGTTGTTATTAGGTGGAGTATAAGATAGCTAATTGGGTTACCATTGATAGAACTAGTAGAATAAATTGAGTAGCATGTTTATATATATATATATATATCATCCAAGGTGTTGGTTATTAAACCTCAAAATCAAATCAATGGACAGTATATTTGTAAATTGATGATGTAATTATGTATTATGATACTATATGTATTATTTGATAACTTATTGGGGATGATGTTATTTTTAGATGTGTTTAAGGGTAATGAGTTTTGAAACTGTAAACCATGAGCTTGAATTAAAAGATAACAAATAAGCAGCTTATTATGAAAGAACTAGTCCAACACCATTGTTTCCAAATTTAGGTCTCAAACTTTGATTTTAGATTAACTTGATTTCGCAACATGGTATTTTGTATCCAGAATGAGAAAGAAAATGGATATAGTGTTAAGGGATATTGAACTCAAATAAGCTAAATTGAAATAGACTTATCTTACAGTTTACTTGATGCATCTTTTACATGTAAGTTTAATCACATATCGAACCACATCGATAATGAATAAGACGCGTATGATCTTGATGTTCTGGTTATCTATGTTACAGTCACACTTGTTAGATTAGGATAATTGTTAACTTGTTATAAAGATGGATGTTAAGTTAATGAGATTGTTTACTAAAAAAAGAATAAACAAGGATTTATGATAAGAGGGTTTTGATAGTGAAAGAAGTTAATACAACTTATAACATGAACATTATGGGTCTAAATATGTTGGTTTTGTTTTAAAAAGAAAACTCCTGATAACTTAATGAAAGTATTAGATATTTAGACCTGCATATAACCGGATCCAATAGTCATTCTATTCTTGTTAGTTTAGTTATAACAAAGATATAGACTAAAGTACGTAGTATGAATAGTTACAACCAAATTCATAAGGTTGGTTGGGCAGATTACAATGACATTAGCAGCTGCATTTAGTGGTAGTTAAGTTCTCAGATTATTTATAGTGAATCTCATGATGTTTCAGATTATAGCGAAGAATTTCCGGTTATATTCAAGCCATCGGACAGGTGAGTGGTCTTGTCTTACTAGTATAAAACCCCATCATGTATTCGACCGAAATTGCAGACTTTGGCATTATTTTCAGAAATATCTATATATGTAAAAATTGTTTTTCATGTCATTTGTGTAAGAAAGAAATGAGATAACAGAGGTTATGTATAAAGTTTTGAATGATATATTGTTTTATGATTGTATTGGGACCATGAGGAAAAGTCCAACGAAGAATCCCCTAATAAGGAGAAGTGGGGTGACGTTGGCAACTAAACGATTGTACATAGTTTCGTTAACCGGAACATTTTAAGGAATAGACCCAGCCGTCATGCTGCTGTGACCTTACTACGTAGTGCACGTATGGTTTATACACCTGAGAAAAAGATCGACGATAAAGAGATTGAGGAAGTCAATCGGGCTTGGTACCCTAAGATATTAATACTATCATACTTGCTTTTATCATAGTAAGAAAGGAAAGATATTATCATTTTTTTTGCAATTGTTCTTGTTAGTTTAGTTATAACAAAGATATAGACTAAAGTACGTAGTATGAATAGTTACAACCAAATTCATAAGGTTGGTTGGGCAGATTACAATGACATTAGCAGCTGCATTTAGTGGTAGTTAAGTTCTCAGATTATTTATAGTGAATCTCATGATGTTTCAGATTATAGCGAAGAATTTCCGGTTATATTCAAGCCATCGGACAGGTGAGTGGTCTTGTCTTACTAGTATAAAACCCCATCATGTATTCGACCGAAATTGCAGACTTTGGCATTATTTTCAGAAATATCTATATATGTAAAAATTGTTTTTCATGTCATTTGTGTAAGAAAGAAATGAGATAACAGAGGTTATGTATAAAGTTTTGAATGATATATTGTTTTATGATTGTATTGGGACCATGAGGAAAAGTCCAACGAAGAATCCCCTAATAAGGACAAGTGGGGTGACGTTGGCAACTAAACGAATGAGTTTAGTTCTCAACGGTTAACTTAACGATTGTACATAGTTTCGTTAACCGGAACATTTTAAGGAATAGACCCAGCCGTCATGCTACGGTGACCTTACTACGTAGTGCACGTATGGTTTATACACCTGAGAAAAAGATCGACGATAAAGAGATTGAGGAAGTCAATCGGGCTTGGTACCCTAAGATATTAATACTATCATACTTGCTTTTATCATAGTAAGAAAGGAAAGATATTATCATTTTTTTTGCAATTGTTTAAGAACTTTACCTTGTCTGATGGGAAATTTTATATAAATCAAAAACCTTGTTTTCAAAGAAAGAAAAGGAACGAAAACCCTATTTTCGACCCATATTATTATTGTAAGACTTGTCACTCACTAAGCTCGTTTAGCTTACCCTCGTTTTTATAATGTTTTCAGGTAATCAGGCAGATTTTTAGAGTCGGACTAGAGTTAGTCGGGACCAGCCAACCTCGTAGGAGTTTATTTATTTTCCGCTGCTAATAAGGTTTATAAACCATGTTAGGTTCGAGACATTTGTGTTACAGTTCTTGTTTAGACAATAATAAGTTGAGGTTGAGTTTGAATTTCGTTGAATTGTGTATCGCCTCGCAGAGTTATTGAATATTATTATTTAAGCTTTTATTTCATCGTTTTTGAATTACAATGTTGGTCCTTCAGTTTCTAGTTTTTTGGCTTAGTCTAGCACGTGTCAAGACACATGCTATTCTGCCGTGTGACATCATATTTAGGTTTAGGATGTTACACTAATAATATCTATATAATGTTATTATTTATAACACTAGCAGTAACTAATTACAAGAAATAGTCATTTATACTATCGTGCAAACAAACATTAACCAATAATATTATGAACGGGTACAAGGAGACTGGACAATTACTACGGGATGAGACTATTTCCTAATATGGTATTGTAAATACATATTTTTTGTATCATTTGATGTACATATCAGATAACTATCATATATGGGATCTATCGCATTAATAGCCAGATCTCAATGTCAAAATTAGGGGTGGTTACAGGGCTGATTGGGGCAAGCTCAATTATAACCCAATTCGCAAAATAAATTACGGGACGGATTTAGAGAGTTTGTTAAAATTTAAGTCTCAACTCAACTCAAGTCAACTGTTTACAATTAAAATCACAACACAACCCGCAAAATAAGTTACGAATTAGAGCAGGTTGAGTTCAGGTTGATTTTTAAATTTTTATTTTGGTAATTTATTTTTTATAATTTGCATAATTAAACTAAATTTAAATAAATTGAATCTTTCAAACAGAAATATAAATTAAAATCAACCACAAAATGTTTAAAACATTCCGAACAAGTAATAAAAATAAAATAATTAACAATAAATTTTGGATTGGAACCCTTTTAGAAAATAATTAAGGATTAGTCCCGAAATCTGAAACTATTTAAGTTTCAGTCCGTTTTCGCAACGACCAATCAGAGCCCGACATGCAGCGCTGCATGCATGTGCGCGTTGCAGCAGATTACTCTCCCAAAAACAAATTATAAGTCATTTTAAAAACTATCTGAATTGTTTTAAAACAATTCAAGTCATTTAAAAAATAGTTTCGGTCATATCAAAAACAGTCGGACTCATTTTAAAAAAACAATTTAAGTCAATTTTTAAAAATCTAAGTAAAAAAACTATTTGAGCCATTTTCAAACCGTTTAAGTCGTTTTAAAATAGTCTAAGTCATTTAAAATAGTCTGAATCATTTAAAAACTAGTTCGAGTCATTTTAAAAACAGTGTAAGTCATTTTAAAATAGTCGAAGCCAATTTATTATCATTTAAAAACTGTCTGAATGGCAAATAAACAGTTTGTGGTCGTTTTATTTGTCTTTTTTATTTTATTTTACTCAAACTATTTTATAAATAGCTAAATTAGTAATTACTATGTAGTTTGAGTTATTATTTGTAATCATGACAATAAAGTATTTCATAAATTAATTTAGCTAGTTGGGGGTAGTACTGATAAGATTTCAAACAATTGGACCATTATGTAAATTATCCAAACTATTGGAATTTACAGAAGTAGTCCATCTTCTCCACCGGAATATAGGGAGAGAGAGAGGCGGCGGCTGAGACAAGGCGACGGCTTCATCGTCGTCGTCGCCACCATCTTCGGCGATAAGCGAAATCTGTGGTGTGGAGATTGAGGTAGGGGAGGGAGGGAGGGAGAGGGTGGCTGAGCTTCGTCGGAAGCGGCTGAGCTCCGTCGTCGGAAGCGGCTGAGATCCGTCGTCGGAGGCGGCTGTTCTCCGACAGAGGTAGGCGACGGAGATAGTGCTGGTGTTCTAGAGAGAGAAAGTCATTATAATAAATGAATAACTTAGATTTGAGCTCCTTTATATATTTAATTAAATTTGGATCAATACTTAAATATTTTTATAAAAAATAGATCAATTCTGAAATAAATTTGTGAGAGTGACCAATTGTTAAATAGTTTTGTTTTCTAAGACCAATCCTTAATTTACTCTAAAATAAATTACGGATTGAGGCGGGACGAGTTTGATTTTTTTTTTATTTACATTCAACCCACCCAACACATCCAAATCCACGCTGGTTGGGTTGCATGTTGAGTTTATGGATTTTTTGTCCACCCCTGATCCAAATGATGCAACCAAATGATATAATGAGATATACTGATGGCCTGTTTGTTAACATATTTTTGATCAAAAATCAGATTCTAAAAAATTCACTGAAAATGTACATTTTAATAATCTAATTTATTTTATAGCATTTTTACCCTAAAAATCCGATCTTTAAAAGTTAGATGATACTTGTATGGTTGTTCACCCACCCGCATTTTTTTTATTTGAAGCATGTTACTATTCATACATGAAATACTCATATTTAAATATAAATTAAGAAAATTATTTAACATTTAAGATACAAATTAAGCTACATAAAATATAATAATGTTTATATTCTCGCTTAATTATTTTTAAATAAAGTATTCTATTTTAATTTTTTGTTGATGAGATATATTACATAACATTATGTGTTGTTTTTCGAAATTGGTAATTACCATATCATACCATACTGCACTTAGTATATACCGAAATGTGATACGATAATGGTATCGAAATTTCATGTACCAAGCATGTGTTAGTAATGGTATAACAGAAATAATAACAGTATTATACCACTTCTATCCCTAATAGAAACATAACAATTAATTAAAAAGAATAGAGTTACTATAAAGTAACATAACAATATGCCCATTGCTGTTTTTTGAATTAAACATATTATGATATGATAGTAGAAAAAAAGGTGGGACCAAATTTGGGGAAAAGACGAAGATAAGGATATCAATTATATGGATATGATATTTGAGTATTTTACTTCATAAAAAGACTAATCTTAAATAGAGTCTCACGAGTCACGACTACTACTTATATTGCTAATAAGTACCTAGACTTGTACAGGGGCGGCCTTGGAAGTTTTAACACCCCATTTCCAAAATAAAATAAAATTGCGTCTCAATTTTTTTTTTCATGTCACATCGAAACAAAAAACAGGGAAATGTTGATTCAAAACTATATATAACACTAATCGGAATGGTTGTCATTAAAATTTTGACAGATTAATTGATAGAGTTGTGTTACCTCGTGTGTTCAAACCTTGCTTCCGTTTTTTTTCCCTTCTATTTCTTTAATAAACAAAAAAAAAGTGTGAGGGGGCAGGTCGAACTGCTGTTGATTACGCACGGAGCATCTATGTAACCATTCCACCACTGGTGCAACATGCTAATTTGACTAAATAATATATATACAAAATAAATACACACATATATATATAACCACTGCAAAAGAATTGTGCGCCTCCACAGAACCGCACCTAAGACGCTGGTCTGAGTTATCTTGCATCAGGACCGCCCCTGACTAGTACTAAACCCGAACAAGAAAAAAACGACAATAAAAAAAGCCATGCACTTGAACTGTACTTAATTTCATCGCAAACAAAGACTTAGAATTGAATGCGGCTTTAAGCCATGCACTTGAACTGTAATTTGTTTGAGATGAGAAACCATCATGTACCTGAACTATTATAAACTTGCCTGTAAAAACGCCACAAAAGTCCCACTTATTATACACCTGTGTATCTATATACATACACCGTATCACCGTATTTCGAGTCCCACAAAACACAAAAATATCACTATACTTTGGGTTCAGATTCTAAAAGATCATATACACCACATCACATATAGCCCAGCTTTGGGTCCCAGAATAAGTTTCAGATTAATAAGAAATCCAAACACATAAAAGACAGATTATTAGTGATAATATTGGTACTCCTCACCCTCGTGACAGATCTTCCCAGCTTTGAAGTAAAGGCATGGAATATCTTGAGCCGACCCGGTGTGTTTAAACTTGCATTCTTCCGCATACTGACACTTCCCACCCTCAAAGAAACGGCACACTGAGCGAGGTCCCTATCAACAAAAAATTACAACAAAAAATTATTAACACCTACAAAGAAAAAGTAATCAGTCTGTGTAAATGAGTCGCACAATCATGTATACAGAATTTCAAAAACCAAAAACGGCCTCGTCCACTTGACAGATTAGAGAACAAACACCGACTATAGAACTACATGATGTAAAACTTGATTAAATAACGTAACTAAGGTACAAATCACGTAACTAAGGTACAAAACTGATTAAAAAACAAGTACAAAACTGATTAACACTGCATACTGCAAAAATGATTTAACAATGAGTGTGCGTTTTCTCAATACGTCAGTATTTACTATTCTGATACGACAATAACAATGATGAGATCAGATTTTAAGACCACATACCATGCTCGGACTAAATTTTGAGATCAATTTCTGAAACCACAATCAAGTCCTATATAACAAAAAAATAGCTAAGCAAACAATTGAACATTCTCAGCCCCATTTGACCATTCTTACATCATAATTGGATATCATATCTATACCTAAGCTACTCAAACAACAGTGGACCATTATCACATCACAATATTCAACATAAAAAATAAACATATCAAAGCAAACAAACCACATTTAAAATTAAACAAACAAAAAGTCAATCATATTCTCCAAGTATATCGATTCGTTCCTCATCTTAACCATCGTCTTCTATACCTATCTCCTAATTACACCTACGGAAAGACTCTTAACTTATACTCCCAACTATCATTAGTGTAATAATCGTCTTCTCCAGTACTATTGTTTTCATTCTTGATTTTGTTCACCTTGACTACCACAATAAACTTTTGCAGGCCTATAAATATCCAAATCATCTTGCAAAAGTAAAAAAAAAAAAAGTTTAAACATATTCGGACCTTCTTATGTATTCAAATATAAGATCAAAATCAATCAGACGAATCAAACTTCACTTCAATTCTGGCCAAACTGCTTAGGGTAGGTGGAAACTGTATCTAACCACCAGTGAGCTAATCTATATAAACTTAATTTAAGAAAGTAAAAGAATATGCAAAATCATTTTGGCGACTCACAGATCTCAACACAATGTTAGTGAATCAGAAGAATTCTAAGATTTAACAAAAGTAAAAAGAAAGTTGTACAGTTCACTTATTATGTAATTACCGAGTTCAACTACCTTCCTGTTTATCAATCCAGATCACACAAAAACCAGAATATCAATTCAACGAAGCCCACGTCTTGTACCTCATACCGAAAGTGGTTTTATATTGAAAACAAAGATAACATGTTTTTACTTACAGCAGGTCTAGGTGGATGTGGAGGAGCCTGGAGAAGAGGCGGAGGACCCTGGAAATATTTTTTCTTTTTAGTACCATTACTGTGTACAAATTTATGGAAAATTCATAGTACACCTATTGTATTTCAAAAGACTTAAAGTAATTTCTTATGTCATCCGTAACTTTCTCCTATAATATCTCCCATATTAATTTCACTAAATTAGAATAAATCCCCCTTCTCTCCACGATCGTCTCCACGTAATATGAAAGAACAAAAATTGCACTCACTATATGAGATTGAGTTTGGATGGCTTCAGCATGAGCCTTCTCTGCTGCTAGCGCAGCAAGCCGAGTCTGCTCCTGCTTCCTCATCACTTCAAATACCTGAAAATATTTTACACATCTTGAATCAAGGTAACAATCATGTATACACTGAAATTGCAGCAATCTAATAAATATTTGGGTGCAAGGTTTTAGCCTAAGTTTTTTCCTTTCTACATAAAGCTACAATATAATTCTCTTGCCAACTAGTAGCTGGATTTTCAAAGTTTTCTAGCCTCGAAAATTAACTAGTTCTGAGCAAAATAACATAAAAGACCAGCCTTGAACAAGCCGTACTTTTTACTTATCTGTATCCTAGTAAGATCAATATAAACACAAAGTTATGCAACAGTGACGATTCCGTAATACTGAAATGACTATGTATGACTGAAACGACTGTGTATGTATATATAGAAGTATATATGTATATATATATACACAAACACATATGTCACCTGCTTGGTATATAAGCTGAATTTTGTTCTTTTTTAAATATAAGCAGTAAATGTTATCGCCCAACTTTAAACTCAATAATGTACATTTCTAGCCTAAAAAGCTAAAAATCTTTGAGCTAAATGACCAGTATTTCTTTAACAGCCTTAGATTAGGCAAGCTATTTGCTTAAAAGATGTATCCTAACAAGCTCAATATACATACATAATAATGCAATAATTTGGATTTTTTTCCACAAAATTATCATCTATGCATACTAATAAAAATTATCATCTAAGCTTAACTTTTATCTTTCACATTTAAGCTACAATATAGTAATTTGTTTGCTAACTATAAACTGTATGACTATTACAGTTCTCTAGCCTAACCACTGTTTCATTTCCAGGCTTGAAAAACTCGTATTATTTGCTTTAAAGTTGTATCCTAACAAGCTTAATACATATGCAGTAATGCAATACTGTCGATTCCGAACGTTTGATTATTATCTATACATACTACTAAAAAAATATATATATAGCTGTAGCCTATATACATCACCAGATTGGTAAATGGGGACCTGTTGAATTCTCAAAGAGCTTTTGCCCCTCTCATAGTCCTACTTTTCAAGATTATAAAACATATTATTTCTAAATAAAAATAAGATTTTTTCCCTGTAAAACAAATTAACATTTTTTTGCAAATTGTGCAGTTGCGACAACCCCCTTTAGCCCCTTTACGGCTCTAAAAGGGTACCGAATTTGCATGAAACTAATAATAGTAAAAGAATCAATAGTGAGGGGACGACGTGACCTCGATGGTCACCACTTATCTCTAGCTTTCAGATAGGCTATATATTGGCTTCTAGCCCAATTGAGCTACAACTTTTTAGCTACCTACAATTTTAATGTTTTCTAAACCTAAAACAAGCTAAGATAAATTGGCTCAACACTGAATCCTACTCATATTATGCAACTATATATATATATAGAGAGAGAGAGATAGATGATATAGCCCAATTTAGTTAGAAGCCCGTTTCAGAAATTGATCTCAGAATAATTAGATATAATAAACCAATCGATAACATTACCATGCTCATACTAAATTCTGAGATCAATTTCTGAATTCACAATCAAGTCCTATATAATCAAGTCCTATTTCTGAAACAGGGTAATAAATTGACTTACATCAGGTATATGCGTAGCAAAGAAAGATACCTGAAATTACAAAACCGCAAAGTGATTAACCACATAATTGAGAGTAAACACAAACTAAAAAACAATTAATAATCAGGACGAAATCAAGTGTAAAAATAAATTATCCAATCACGTAGCTAGGGTTTTGAAAAACCAAATTCATGTTCTAATTGACATATTCAAGCGAAACCAACGATTACGAGATTAGAAAACAAATTTATCAGGTAGCTAGAGTTTAAATTATATAAAGAAAAATTAAGGCAATAATACAGATAAAACTCAAAACCAGGAGTGATCCATTTTACAAATGACATCCCATTATTAAGTCTGTCCTATTTAGCCAAACCCCGGCACTACTTTTTCAAAAAATTAAATTGGTCCATCCTGCATCTCTTTAGTAAATGTTTTTCTTTTGAAAATAAATAAATTTACCCACTCTATCACAGTATTAATTAATACATTCCTCTGCTTTTTTTTTCCACTCAAACTAAATACAAAATTAAAATATTTTATAATCATAATATTATATCAATTTAACACTTTCAAATAATTTATATTTTGCACTTTTTTATTTATTAATTTTGTTACTTCCGATTAAATAATTAAATTGTTTTCAAAAACACTACACGTCATTATTTTATTCCACCGTTATCTACCCACACTTATTTCAAATAGAGATTTTTGAAATGAATAATTCCTGATGCAAACCGAACTATTTGAAATAAATAATTCCTATCCATACTTATTTTTGAAATGTAAATAATTGCTAGTACGTCCGTGATTTTTGCTTGATTTGATTTTAAATAGTTTCATGCTTTATTTCAAAATTCGACGAATTCCTTCCAAAATAAATAACCCTCAACACCAATTCATTCCACTCCATTCCACTATAAAATAAATAATCATAACACAAATTCATTCCACCCCACCCTATTCCATTACAAAATAAAAAATCATAACACAAATTCATTCCACTACATTACATTACAAAATAAATAATACTAACACAAATTCATTCTACCTCATTACACTTCATTTATCTACAAAATAAATAAATCTAACCAATCTATCACACTACTACTTAATACATTCTTCTACTTTTTTTTCCCACTCAAACTAAACCCAAAATTAAAATATTTCATAATCATAATATTCTATCAAATTAACACTTTCAAGTAAGTTATATTTTGTATTATTTTTATTTATTAATTTTGTTATTTCCGAGTAAATGGTTAAATTAACATTTATTAGCTTGTTTTAATTTTTGTTAATGTCTACTTCAAAAACGTTATTAAATTGTAAAATCAAATTTACTTTATTTAGTTTTTTTTTACACTAAACGTTTAAGCGGCAGTTTGAAGGGAGAGAGAAGGAGCTTACATGGGAGAAGTTCCTTGAGCTTTTCAACGATAAGTACTACCCAGCAAACATTAAGCGAAAGAAACAGATGGAATTTCACAGCCTAGAGCAAGGAAACATGTCGGTGATTGACTACGAAACAAAGTTTGTCGAATTGTCCCGCTTTGCGCCAAATCAGGTTGCTAAAGAGGAAGATCGGATGTTTATGTTCCAGAGGAGTTTACGACCTGAAATTCTCAGCAAAGTGCAAATGTTAGAACCCCAAACTTATGGCGAATCTATCAAAAAGGCGACACTGGCAGAAGACGGACTAGAAATTGAGAAATTGCGACAACAAAGTACTAAGAGGGAAAGGGATCAGCCTCAAGTGGTAGTCAGTAATGGAGCAAGTATTAATAAGAGAATGATGTTTCCTAACCAGCACCAGAGAGGGTCTGGATCAGGACAGATTAACCGGCGACCTTGTCCAAAATGCAGTCGTGTTCACCCTTATGGGACCCAATGCGATGGGCAGCAGCGTCAATGTTATAACTGTGGCGGAGTTGGACATGTTCAACACCAATGCAAACTACCGCCTAAACCGATTTCTCAATCACATCAATCGAACTGGAGTCAAAGATCACCTGGTAGTAACAATGGTGGAAAATTTGGTCAAAAGGCGCAGTTTAATAACGGGCCACAAAATCAAAGGTTCAATGCTCGAGCCGGAACTGAGAACCAGAACCAGGGACAAAAACCGGGAAATACGGGGAGACTTTTTTCTTTGACAAAGGAGCAGGCAGAGGCATCAGCAACGGTCGTGCAAGGTACCGTTATTGTGGGTTCGGTACCCGCTAGAGTATTAATTGATTCATGATCTACTCATTCTTTTGCAACTCCAAATTTTATTTGTCAAGCATGTTTAGTTACTGCACCTTTAGTACATCCTTTTATTGTGAGCACGCCTTTAGGAGATGGTGTTATGTTAGAGTCTATATGCAGATCTTGTGTCGTTATAATTAAAGGTATAGATTTATTGGTGGATTTAATTAAGTTTGAAATGAGGGACTTTGATGTGATTCTTGGGATGGATTGGTTATCAACTCATCATGCGACAGTTGATTGCCGAAATAAGCGAGTTGTATTCTCTTTGCCTAATAGTCCAGAGGTTGTTTTTGAAGGGGATAAAAATAATTTGTTTTCTAGTTTCATTTCTTCCTTGCAAGCTCATCGAATGATCAGGAAAGGGTGCAAGGGTGATCTAGCATGTGTTTTAGGAGATGAAAAGGTTGACCAGAAAATCGAGGATTTGCGTATCGTTAATGAGTTCGCTGATGTGTTTCCAGAAGAATTGCCCGGCTTACCTCCTGAACGTGATCTTGTATTCAATATCGACTTGTTACCTGGCACGGCTCCTATCTCTAAAGCTCCTTACAGAATGGCTCCAATCGAATTAAAAGAATTGCAAGCACAGTTACAAGAGCTTCTCGACAATGGATTTATATGACCTAGCGTATCTCCTTGGGGAGCACCTGTTTTATTTGTGAAGAAGAAAGATGGAACGATGAGATTATGCATTGACTATAGGGAATTAAATATGGTGACAATTAAAAATAGGTATCCACTACCGCGTATCAATGACCTGTTTGATCAATTGCAAGTGGCAACAGTGTTCTCTAAAATTGATTTAAGGTCGGGATACCATCAGTTAAGGATCAAAGAAGGAGACATTCCGAAGACAGCTTTTAGGACTCGTTACGGGCACTACGAATTTTTAGTCATGCCGTTTGGTTTGACAAATGCGCAAGCTGCATTCATGGACATGATGAATAGGGTCTTTAAACCTCAACTAGACAATTCAGTGGTTGTGTCTATAGATGATATATTAGTGTACTCTAAAAATTTAGAAGAACATGAGCAACATTTAGGAGACGTCTTGCAAACCCTGAGAGAAAATAAATTGTATGCTAAGTTTAAGAAGTGTGAGTTCTGGTTAGACAAAATTTCATTTTTGGGACATGTTATCAACAAAGATGGTGTTTCTGTTGATCCAAGCAAGGTGGAGGCAGTAACCGGGTGGTCGCGCCCAACCACGGTTACTGAAATACATAGTTTTCTAGGTCTGGCTGGTTACTACAGACGTTTCGTCGAAGGATTTTCCAGAATTTCTTTACCACTTACAAGTCTAACGAAGAAAGGCGTGAAGTTCCAGTGGACAGCCGAATGTGAAACGAGTTTCGAAGAACTGAAGAAGAGATTGGTTTCGGCTCCTATTCTTTCATTGCCCACTCAAGGCGGAGGTTTTGTTATCTACAGTGATGCGTCCAAGCAAGGTTTAGGATGTGTACTGATGCAAAACGAAAAGGTTATAGCCTACGCTTCTCGACAGCTAAAGACGCACGAGAAAAACTACCCTACTCACGACTTGGAGCTTGCTGCTGTGGTTTTTGCTCTCAAAATTTGGCGACATTATTTACATGGAGAATCTTGTGAAATTTATACTGATCACAAGAGTTTGAAATATATCTTCACCCAAAAAGAGCTGAATATGAGACAAAGGCGTTGGTTAGAATTAATTAAGGATTATGAGGGTAATATACTTTACCATCCGGGAAAGGCGAACGTTGTAGCCGATGCACTAAGTAGGAAATCTTCTGGAGCTATTTTGGCATTTCTGACTGTACAACCTCGACTACAAAAGGATTTCATGCAGATGGACATTGAGGTAATCAAGAAAGGAGAGCTGGCACGATGTTGTCAATTAATAGTACATCCCACATTATCGGATAGAATAAAGGAGGCACAACTCACTGATGAGCGATGTAAGGAAGTCCAAGAGAAGATGAAGAATGAAGACGTAACAGATTTTTCTCTGACTTCCGATGGTGTGTTAAAGTTTAAGGGGAGAGTTTATGTTCCTTCCACATGTAACTTGAAAGAAGAAATTTTAGCAGAGGCTCATAGCTCGAAATACAGTATACATCCGGGTAGTACTAAAATGTTTAGAGATTTAAGAGAGAATTTTTGGTGGGATGGTATGAAGGGAGATATAGCAGATTTTGTAGCAAGGTGCCTCGTTTGCCAGCAAGTTAAAATCGAACATCAAAAACCAGCCGGTAAACTTCAATCCCTACCTGTACCTGAGTGGAAATGGGAAAATATAACCATGGATTTTGTGTCAGGTCTGCCTCGTACCAGTGCAGGTAACGACGCCGTGTGGGTGATTGTTGATCGCCTAACGAAGTGTTCACATTTTATCCCGATTAAGATGACTTTTTCTCTCAATAAACTTTCCCAGTTATATATTAAGGAAATCATCCGCTTACACGGTGCACCAGTATCTATAGTTTCTGACCGAGACCCTCGTTTTGTTGCTAATTTTTGAGGTAAATTACATGCTGCCTTGGGAACTACTTTGAGTTTTAGTTCAGCTTATCATCCTCAAACAGATGGTCAGTCCGAGAGAACAATTCAGACTCTTGAAGACATGTTAAGAGCTTGCTCTTTGGAGTGGAAAGGCAAATGGGATGAGCAGTTGGCTTTGGTAGAATTTTCGTATAATAACAGTTTTCACGCAAGCCTAGGAGTAGCGCCTTTTGAGGCACTATATGGGAGGAAGTGTCGATCGCCAGTTTGCTGGTTTGAAGTTGGAGAAAGACAGCTTTTAGGTCCAGATTTAGTGCATGACGCATCGGAGAAAATAGTGTTCATTCGTCAGAGGTTGATCACTGCCCAAAGTCGTCAAAAGAGCTATGCAGATAACCGAAGGAGAGAATTAGAGTTTGAGGCTGGCGATATGGTGTTTCTGAAAGTTTCACCCTGGAAGGGAGTAATCAGGTTCGGTAATAAAGGGAAGTTGAGTCCTCGCTATATTGGTCCTTTCGAGATTTTGGAGAAAATTGGTGT
Organism: Primula vulgaris; assembly: GCA_963920805.1. Lineage (NCBI taxonomy): Eukaryota > Viridiplantae > Streptophyta > Magnoliopsida > Ericales > Primulaceae > Primula > Primula vulgaris. Next base: position 24,850,574 of record OY987218.1, on the reverse strand, counting down.
CGTGGCTTATCGCTTGGCTCTGCCACCTAAGCTAGCAGCAGTTCACAATGTTTTTCATATTTCTATGTTACGAAAGTACGTGCATAATCCTGGTCATATAGTGGATTTTGAACCATTAAGAGTTCGCGAAGATATGTCATATGACGAGTTACCAGTAAAGATTTTGGACTCCCAAGACAAAACGCTACGTCGAAAAACTATTAAAATGGTCAAGGTTCTGTGGCGAAACCATACAAAAGAAGAAGCAACGTGGGAACTCGAAGAGGAAATGAGGGAGAAGCATCCAACCTTGTTTGCTTAGCTTTGGAGGTAAGTTTCGAGGGCGAAACTTTTTTTAACCGGGAGAGAGTGTAAGAACCCGTAATTTTATTTTATTTTTCCATATATATTTAATAGTGATAATACCAGTTATTAATTTAGCTTATATTAGGGGGAAAATTAATATTTTAGCAAATAATAGTAGTAATGTATAATTATGTAGAAGTTTGAGGTCTAAATGATAAGTTCTCCTAATGGGTTATGAATAAGATTAAATAGGAAAAAAAAAAAAAAACTGAACTTAAATTCTTAAAATGTAACTGAGAGATAGAATTGGGACTTTTCAGTTACTTGTCTGTTCTTTACTTCCATGTATAAACTTGAGAAAAGAAAGAAGAAAAAGGGGGCAGTGGGAAAAGAAATAAAACACAGATAATCTAGAGAGAGAGAGAGCTGTGAAGATTGACGAGTATCTTGCTTTTCCTTCACTAAGGTACCATTTGATCCTAATTTCATTTTTATGGTAGGCTTGTAGTTGTTATTAGGTGGAGTATAAGATAGCTAATTGGGTTACCATTGATAGAACTAGTAGAATAAATTGAGTAGCATGTTTATATATATATATATATATATCATCCAAGGTGTTGGTTATTAAACCTCAAAATCAAATCAATGGACAGTATATTTGTAAATTGATGATGTAATTATGTATTATGATACTATATGTATTATTTGATAACTTATTGGGGATGATGTTATTTTTAGATGTGTTTAAGGGTAATGAGTTTTGAAACTGTAAACCATGAGCTTGAATTAAAAGATAACAAATAAGCAGCTTATTATGAAAGAACTAGTCCAACACCATTGTTTCCAAATTTAGGTCTCAAACTTTGATTTTAGATTAACTTGATTTCGCAACATGGTATTTTATATCCAGAATGAGAAAGAAAATGGATATAGTGTTAAGGGATATTGAACTCAAATAAGCTAAATTGAAATAGCCTTATCTTACAGTTTACTTGATGCATCTTTTACATGTAAGTTTAATCACATATCGAACCACATCGATAATGAATAAGACGCGTATGATCTTGATGTTCTGGTTATCTATGTTACAGTCACACTTGTTAGATTAGGATAATTGTTAACTTGTTATAAAGATGGATGTTAAGTTACTGAGATTGTTTACTAAAAAAAGAATAAACAAAGATTTATGATAAGAGGGTTTTGATAGTGAAAGAAGTTAATACAACTTATAACATGAACATTATGGGTCTAAATATGTTGGTTTTGTTTTAAAAAGAAAACTCCTGATAACTTAATGAAAGTATTAGATATTTAGACCTGCATATAACCGGATCCAATAGTCATTCTATTCTTGTTAGTTTAGTTATAACAAAGATATAGACTAAAGTACGTAGTATGAATAGTTACAACCAAATTCATAAGGTTGGTTGGGCAGATTACAATGACATTAGCAGCTGCATTTAGTGGTAGTTAAGTTCTCAGATTATTTATAGTGAATCTCATGATGTTTCAGATTATAGCGAAGAATTTCCGGTTATATTCAAGCCATCGGACAGGTGAGTGGTCTTGTCTTACTAGTATAAAACCCCATCATGTATTCGACCGAAATTGCAGACTTTGGCATTATTTTCAGAAATATCTATATATGTAAAAATTGTTTTTCATGTCATTTGTGTAAGAAAGAAATGAGATAACAGAGGTTATGTATAAAGTTTTGAATGATATATTGTTTTATGATTGTATTGGGACCATGAGGAAAAGTCCAACGAAGAATCCCCTAATAAGGAGAAGTGGGGTGACGTTGGCAACTAAACGATTGTACATAGTTTCGTTAACCGGAACATTTTAAGGAATAGACCCAGCCGTCATGCTGCTGTGACCTTACTACGTAGTGCACGTATGGTTTATACACCTGAGAAAAAGATCGACGATAAAGAGATTGAGGAAGTCAATCGGGCTTGGTACCCTAAGATATTAATACTATCATACTTGCTTTTATCATAGTAAGAAAGGAAAGATATTATCATTTTTTTTGCAATTGTTCTTGTTAGTTTAGTTATAACAAAGATATAGACTAAAGTACGTAGTATGAATAGTTACAACCAAATTCATAAGGTTGGTTGGGCAGATTACAATGACATTAGCAGCTGCATTTAGTGGTAGTTAAGTTCTCAGATTATTTATAGTGAATCTCATGATGTTTCAGATTATAGCGAAGAATTTCCGGTTATATTCAAGCCATCGGACAGGTGAGTGGTCTTGTCTTACTAGTATAAAACCCCATCATGTATTCGACCGAAATTGCAGACTTTGGCATTATTTTCAGAAATATCTATATATGTAAAAATTGTTTTTCATGTCATTTGTGTAAGAAAGAAATGAGATAACAGAGGTTATGTATAAAGTTTTGAATGATATATTGTTTTATGATTGTATTGGGACCATGAGGAAAAGTCCAACGAAGAATCCCCTAATAAGGAGAAGTGGGGTGACGTTGGCAACTAAACGAATGAGTTTAGTTCTCAACGGTTAACTTAACGATTGTACATAGTTTCGTTAACCGGAACATTTTAAGGAATAGACCCAGCCGTCATGCTACGGTGACCTTACTACGTAGTGCACGTATGGTTTATACACCTGAGAAAAAGATCGACGATAAAGAGATTGAGGAAGTCAATCGGGCTTGGTACCCTAAGATATTAATACTATCATACTTGCTTTTATCATAGTAAGAAAGGAAAGATATTATCATTTTTTTTGCAATTGTTTAAGAACTTTACCTTGTCTGATGGGAAATTTTATATAAATCAAAAACCTTGTTTTCAAAGAAAGAAAAGGAACGAAAACCCTATTTTCGACCCATATTATTATTGTAAGACTTGTCACTCACTAAGCTCGTTTAGCTTACCCTCGTTTTTATAATGTTTTCAGGTAATCAGGCAGATTTTTAGAGTCGGACTAGAGTTAGTCGGGACCAGCCAACCTCGTAGGAGTTTATTTATTTTCCGCTGCTAATAAGGTTTATAAACCATGTTAGGTTCGAGACATTTGTGTTACAGTTCTTGTTTAGACAATAATAAGTTGAGGTTGAGTTTGAATTTCGTTGAATTGTGTATCGCCTCGCAGAGTTATTGAATATTATTATTTAAGCTTTTATTTCATCGTTTTTGAATTACAATGTTGGTCCTTCAGTTTCTAGTTTTTTGGCTTAGTCTAGCACGTGTCAAGACACATGCTATTCTGCCGTGTGACATCATATTTAGGTTTAGGATGTTACACTAATAATATCTATATAATGTTATTATTTATAACACTAGCAGTAACTAATTACAAGAAATAGTCATTTATACTATCGTGCAAACAAACATTAACCAATAATATTATGAACGGGTACAAGGAGACTGGACAATTACTACGGGATGAGACTATTTCCTAATATGGTATTGTAAATACATATTTTTTGTATCATTTGATGTACATATCAGATAACTATCATATATGGGATCTATCGCATTAATAGCCAGATCTCAATGTCAAAATTAGGGGTGGTTACAGGGCTGATTGGGGCAAGCTCAATTATAACCCAATTCGCAAAATAAATTACGGGACGGATTTAGAGAGTTTGTTAAAATTTAAGTCTCAACTCAACTCAAGTCAACTGTTTACAATTAAAATCACAACACAACCCGCAAAATAAGTTACGAATTAGAGCAGGTTGAGTTCAGGTTGATTTTTAAATTTTTATTTTGGTAATTTATTTTTTATAATTTGCATAATTAAACTAAATTTAAATAAATTGAATCTTTCAAACAGAAATATAAATTAAAATCAACCACAAAATGTTTAAAACATTCCGAACAAGTAATAAAAATAAAATAATTAACAATAAATTTTGGATTGGAACCCTTTTAGAAAATAATTAAGGATTAGTCCCGAAATCTGAAACTATTTAAGTTTCAGTCCGTTTTCGCAACGACCAATCAGAGCCCGACATGCAGCGCTGCATGCATGTGCGCGTTGCAGCAGATTACTCTCCCAATTACAGTGTTGCCCCCCTGTAATTTACATATTTATCAATTCAATCCCTTTAGTTTAAATTTAAATATAAAGAGCTATATTATTAGATTGTTTTTATATTAAATCCTAAAAATCAATCATAAGTCATAGCTATTAATTTTTACCCTCTTGAATTTGAACACAAAAAATATTTAATCATCCAAAAAACCCCAAAAAATGATTTAAAGTTGTGAAAATTAGAATAACTAGCAAAAAAAGCTTTAAAGCAAAAAAAAAATCATAAAAATTAGAAAACACTAAAATATTATTAAGTCCATTTCTAAAAACAGTATCAGTTATTTAAAAGCATTTTAAAAACAGTTTTGAGTATTTTCCAAAACAATCTGAGACATTTAAATTAGTTTGAGCCATTTTAGATTCATTTAAAAAACAATATTAGTTAATTTAAGTCATTTAAAAAACGGTATGAATCATTTTTAAAACCAGTATGAGTTAATCTAAGTAATTTAAAAAACAGTTTAACGTAATTAAAGTAATTTAAAAAATAGTATGAGTTAATGTAAATCATTTTAAAAATAGTATGAGTTAATTTAAGTCATTTTAAAAACAGTCTGGGTCGTTTTAAGTAATTTAAAAAAATAGTGTGAGTAATTTTAAAAACAATATGTGTAATCTTAAAAACAGTATGAGTAATTTAAAGTCATTTTTAAAACAATTTGAAGTCATTTTTAAAACAGTCTGAATAATTTGAAGTCATTTTAAAACAGTCTGAGTAATTTGAACTTATTTTAAAAACAATCTAAATAATTTGAAAAAACAGTCTGATTAATTTTACAAACAGTCTAAATAATTTTAAAACACAGTCAGAGTAATTTTAAAAATAGTTTGAGTCGTTTTAATTCATTTTAAAAATTGTATAGATCGTTTTAAGTTATTTTAAAAACAGTCTAAGTGAGTTTAAAAACAATTTGAGATATTTTAAGTCATTTTAAAAACAGTCTGAGTTAGTTTAAGTAATTTTAAAAACAATCTAGGTTAATTTAAGTCATTTTAAAAACAATCTGAGTTAATTTCAGTCATTTAAAAAACAGTCTGAATAAAATCGAGGCATTTTAAAAACAACATGCAGTTTAATTTCAGTCATTTAAAAAGCAGTCTGAGTTTAATTTCATTCATTTAAAAAATAGTCTGATTTAATTTAAGTCATTTTAAAAACAGTCCGAGTTAATTTGAGTCATTTAAAAAATAGTCCAAGTTAATTTAAGTCATTTTGAAAATAGTCTGAGTCGGTTAAGAAGCAGACCGAGTTATTTAAAAAAATTATAAGTCATTTTAAAAACTATCTGAATTGTTTTAAAACAATTCAAGTCATTTAAAAAATAGTTTCGGTCATATCAAAAACAGTCGGACTCATTTTAAAAAAACAATTTAAGTCAATTTTTAAAAATCTAAGTAAAAAAACTATTTGAGCCATTTTCAAACCGTTTAAGTCGTTTTAAAATAGTCTAAGTCATTTAAAACAGTCTGAATCATTTAAAAACTAGTTCGAGTCATTTTAAAAACAGTGTAAGTCATTTTAAAATAGTCGAAGCCAATTTATTATCATTTAAAAACTGTCTGAATGTCAAATAAACAGTTTGTGGTCGTTTTATTTGTCTTTTTTATTTTATTTTACTCAAACTATTTTATAAATAGCTAAATTAGTAATTACTATGTAGTTTGAGTTATTATTTGTAATCATGACAATAAAGTATTTCATAAATTAATTTAGCTAGTTGGGGGTAGTACTGATAAGATTTCAAACAATTGGACCATTATGTAAATTATCCAAACTATTGGAATTTACAGAAGTAGTCCATCTTCTCCACCGGAATATAGAGAGAGAGAGAGGCGGCGGCTGAGACAAGGCGACGGCTTCATCGTCGTCGTCGCCACCATCTTCGGCGATAAGCGAAATCTGTGGTGTGGAGATTGAGGTAGGGGAGGGAGGGAGGGAGAGGGTGGCTGAGCTTCGTCGGAAGCGGCTGAGCTCCGTCGTCGGAAGCGGCTGAGATCCGTCGTCGGAGGCGGCTGTTCTCCGACAGAGGTAGGCGACGGAGATAGTGCTGGTGTTCTAGAGAGAGAAAGTCATTATAAAAAATGAATAACTTAGATTTGAGCTCCTTTATATATTTAATTAAATTTGGATCAATACTTAAATATTTTTATAAAAAATAGATCAATTCTGAAATAAATTTGTGAGAGTGACCAATTGTTAAATAGTTTTGTTTTCTAAGACCAATCCTTAATTTACTCTAAAATAAATTACGGATTGAGGCGGGACGAGTTTGATTTTTTTTTTATTTACATTCAACCCACCCAACACATCCAAATCCACGCTGGTTGGGTTGCATGTTGAGTTTATGGATTTTTTGTCCACCCCTGATCCAAATGATGCAACCAAATGATATAATGAGATATACTGATGGCCTGTTTGTTAACATATTTTTGATCAAAAATCAGATTCTAAAAAATTCACTGAAAATGTACATTTTAATAATCTAATTTATTTTATAGCATTTTTACCCTAAAAATCCGATCTTTAAAAGTTAGATGATACTTGTATGGTTGTTCACCCACCCGCATTTTTTTTATTTGAAGCATGTTACTATTCATACATGAAATACTCATATTTAAATATAAATTAAGAAAATTATTTAACATTTAAGATACAAATTAAGCTACATAAAATATAATAATGTTTATATTCTCGCTTAATTATTTTTAAATAAAGTATTCTATTTTAATTTTTTGTTGATGAGATATATTACATAACATTATGTGTTGTTTTTCGAAATTGGTAATTACCATATCATACCATACTGCACTTAGTATATACCGAAATGTGATACGATAATGGTATCGAAATTTCATGTACCAAGCATGTGTTAGTAATGGTATAACAGAAATAATAACAGTATTATACCACTTCTATCCCTAATAGAAACATAACAATTAATTAAAAAGAATAGAGTTACTATAAAGTAACATAACAATATGCCCATTGCTGTTTTTTGAATTAAACATATTATGATATGATAGTAGAAAAAAAGGTGGGACCAAATTTGGGGAAAAGACGAAGATAAGGATATCAATTATATGGATATGATATTTGAGTATTTTACTTCATAAAAAGACTAATCTTAAATAGAGTCTCACGAGTCACGACTACTACTTATATTGCTAATAAGTACCTAGACTTGTACAGGGGCGGCCTTGGAAGTTTTAACACCCCATTTCCAAAATAAAATAAAATTGCGTCTCAATTTTTTTTTTCATGTCACATCGAAACAAAAAACAGGGAAATGTTGATTCAAAACTATATATAACACTAATCGGAATGGTTGTCATTAAAATTTTGACAGATTAATTGATAGAGTTGTGTTACCTCGTGTGTTCAAACCTTGCTTCCGTTTTTTTTCCCTTCTATTTCTTTAATAAACAAAAAAAAAGTGTGAGGGGGCAGGTCGAACTGCTGTTGATTACGCACGGAGCATCTATGTAACCATTCCACCACTGGTGCAACATGCTAATTTGACTAAATAATATATATACAAAATAAATACACACATATATATATAACCACTGCAAAAGAATTGTGCGCCTCCACAGAACCGCACCTAAGACGCTGGTCTGAGTTATCTTGCATCAGGACCGCCCCTGACTAGTACTAAACCCGAACAAGAAAAAAACGACAATAAAAAAAGCCATGCACTTGAACTGTACTTAATTTCATCGCAAACAAAGACTTGGAATTGAATGCGGCTTTAAGCCATGCACTTGAACTGTAATTTGTTTGAGATGAGAAACCATCATGTACCTGAACTATTATAAACTTGCCTGTAAAAACGCCACAAAAGTCCCACTTATTATACACCTGTGTATCTATATACATACACCGTATCACCGTATTTCGAGTCCCACAAAACACAAAAATATCACTATACTTTGGGTTCAGATTCTAAAAGATCATATACACCACATCACATATAGCCCAGCTTTGGGTCCCAGAATAAGTTTCAGATTAATAAGAAATCCAAACACATAAAAGACAGATTATTAGTGATAATATTGGTACTCCTCACCCTCGTGACAGATCTTCCCAGCTTTGAAGTAAAGGCATGGAATATCTTGAGCCGACCCGGTGTGTTTAAACTTGCATTCTTCCGCATACTGACACTTCCCACCCTCAAAGAAACGGCACACTGAGCGAGGTCCCTATCAACAAAAAATTACAACAAAAAATTATTAACACCTACAAAGAAAAAGTAATCAGTCTGTGTAAATGAGTCGCACAATCATGTATACAGAATTTCAAAAACCAAAAACGGCCTCGTCCACTTGACAGATTAGAGAACAAACACCGACTATAGAACTACATGATGTAAAACTTGATTAAATAACGTAACTAAGGTACAAATCACGTAACTAAGGTACAAAACTGATTAAAAAACAAGTACAAAACTGATTAACACTGCATACTGCAAAAATGATTTAACAATGAGTGTGCGTTTTCTCAATACGTCAGTATTTACTATTCTGATACGACAATAACAATGATGAGATCAGATTTTAAGACCACATACCATGCTCGGACTAAATTTTGAGATCAATTTCTGAAACCACAATCAAGTCCTATATAACAAAAAAATAGCTAAGCAAACAATTGAACATTCTCAGCCCCATTTGACCATTCTTACATCATAATTGGATATCATATCTATACCTAAGCTACTCAAACAACAGTGGACCATTATCACATCACAATATTCAACATAAAAAATAAACATATCAAAGCAAACAAACCACATTTAAAATTAAACAAACAAAAAGTCAATCATATTCTCCAAGTATATCGATTCGTTCCTCATCTTAACCATCGTCTTCTATACCTATCTCCTAATTACACCTACGGAAAGACTCTTAACTTATACTCCCAACTATCATTAGTGTAATAATCGTCTTCTCCAGTACTATTGTTTTCATTCTTGATTTTGTTCACCTTGACTACCACAATAAACTTTTGCAGGCCTATAAATATCCAAATCATCTTGCAAAAGTAAAAAAAAAAAAGTTTAAACATATTCGGACCTTCTTATGTATTCAAATATAAGATCAAAATCAATCAGACGAATCAAACTTCACTTCAATTCTGGCCAAACTGCTTAGGGTAGGTGGAAACTGTATCTAACCACCAGTGAGCTAATCTATATAAACTTAATTTAAGAAAGTAAAAGAATATGCAAAATCATTTTGGCGACTCACAGATCTCAACACAATGTTAGTGAATCAGAAGAATTCTAAGATTTAACAAAAGTAAAAAGAAAGTTGTACACTTCACTTATTATGTAATTACCGAGTTCAACTACCTTCTTGTTTATCAATCCAGATCACACAAAAAGCAGAATATCAATTCAACGAAGCACACGTCTTGTACCTCATACCGAAAGTGGTTTTATATTGAAAACAAAGATAACATGTTTTTACTTACAGCAGGTCTAGGTGGATGTGGAGGAGCCTGGAGAAGAGGCGGAGGACCCTGGAAATATTTTTTCTTTTTAGTACCATTACTGTGTACAAATTTATGGAAAATTCATAGTACACCTATTGTATTTCAAGACTTAAAGTAACTTCTTATGTCATCCGTAACTTTCTCCTATAATATCTCCCATATTAATTTCACTAAATTAGAATAAATCCCCCTTCTCTCCACGATCATCTCCACGTAATATGAAAGAACAAAAATTGCACTCACTATATGAGATTGAGTTTGGATGGCTTCAGCATGAGCCTTCTCTGCTGCTAGCGCAGCAAGCCGAGTCTGCTCCTGCTTCCTCATCACTTCAAATACCTGAAAATATTTTACACATCTTGAATCAAGGTAACAATTATGTATACACTGAAATTGCAGCAATCTAATAAATATTTGGGTGCAAGGTTTTAGCCTAAGTTTTTTCCTTTCTACATAAAGCTACAATATAATTCTCTTGCCAACTAGTAGCTGGATTTTCAAAGTTTTCTAGCCTCGAAAATTAACTAGTTCTGAGCAAAATAACATAAAAGACCAGCCTTGAACAAGCCGTATTTTTTACTTATCTGTATCCTAGTAAGATCAATATAAACACAAAGTTATGCAACAGTGACGATTCCGTAATACTGAAATGACTATGTATGACTGAAACGACTGTGTATGTATATATAGAAGTATATATGTATATATATATACACAAACACATATGTCACCTGCTTGGTATATAAGCTGAATTTTGTTCTTTTTTAAATATAAGCAGTAAATGTTATCGCCCAACTTTAAACTCAATAATGTACATTTCTAGCCTAAAAAGCTAAAAATCTTTGAGCTAAATGACCAGTATTTCTTTAACAGCCTTAGATTAGGCAAGCTATTTGCTTAAAAGATGTATCCTAACAAGCTCAATATACATACATAATAGTGCAATAATTTGGATTTTTTTCCACAAAATTATCATCTATGCATACTAATAAAAATTATCATCTAAGCTTAACTTTTATCTTTACATTTAAGCTACAATATAGTAATTTGTTTGCTAACTATAAACTGTATGACTATTACAGTTCTCTAGCCTAACCACTGTTTCATTTCCAGGCTTGAAAAATTTGTATTATTTGCTTTAAAGTTGTATCCTAACAAGCTTAATACATATGCAGTAATGCAATACTGTCGATTCCGAACGTTTGAAATTATTATCTATACATACTACTAAAAAAATATATATATAGCTGTAGCCTATATACATCACCAGATTGGTGAATGGGGACCTGTTGAATTCTCAAAGAGCTTTTGCCCCTCTCATAGTCCTACTTTTCAAGATTATAAACATATTATTTCTAAATAAAAATAAGATTTTTTCCCTGTAAAACAAATTAACATTTTTTTGCAAATTGTGCAGTTGCGACAACCCCCCTTAGCCCCTTTACGGCTCTAAAAGGGTACCGAATTTGCATGAAACTAATAATAGTGAAAGAATCAATAGTGAGGGGACGACGTGACCTCGATGGTCACCACTTAGCTCTAGCTTTCAGATAGGCTATATATTGGCTTCTAGCCCAATTGAGCTACAACTTTTTAGCTACCTACAATTTTAATGTTTTCTAAACCTAAAACAAGCTAAGATAAATTGGCTCAACACTGAATCCTACTCATATTATGCAACTATATATATATATATAGAGAGAGAGAGAGAGATGATATAGCCCAATTTAGTTAGAAGCCCGTTTCAGAAATTGATCTCAGAATAATTAGATATAATAAACCAATCGATAACATTACCATGCTCATACTAAATTCTGAGATCAATTTCTGAATTCACAATCAAGTCCTATATAATCAAGTCCTATTTCTGAAACAGGGTAATAAATTGACTTACATCAGGTATATGCGTAGCAAAGAAAGATACCTGAAATTACAAAACCGCAAAGTGATTAACCACATAATTGAGAGTAAACACATACTAAAAAACAATTAATAATCAGGACGAAATCAAGTGTAAAAATAAATTATCCAATCACGTAGATAGGGTTTTGAAAAACCAAATTCATGTTCTAATTGACATATTCAAGCGAAACCAACGATTACGAGATTAGAAAACAAATTTATCAGGTAGCTAGAGTTTAAATTATATAAAGCAAAATTAAGGCAATAATACAGATAAAACTCAAAACCAGGAGTGATCCATTTTACAAATGACATCCCATTATTAAGTCTGTCCTATTTAGCCAAACCCCGGCACTACTTTTTCAAAAAATTAAATTGGTCCATCCTGCATCTCTTTAGTAAATGTTTTTCTTTTGAAACACTTCTTTTCCGCTTGCTATTCTGGTACAGTGTTAAGATTCTAGATATTGCTCCCCTGGAAAAGCATCACACTCTTCGTTTTTTTCCTGATATTTCTTCTAACCTTTCACTTGTAACATGTTATGTCTTAACTTTATTTACTGTAGAATGGTTTTGAGCTAATAATGGTCACTTATAGTTCAGTGGGCATATCCCCTGAGGTAGTGTCCTGTTCCTTCTTTCTGTTGAAAGTTGATCTAAATTCATGTAAATGTTGGGATTATATAGATTGGCTAAACCCTTTCAGGACAAAATTTACAGTTATCTTATCCAGGCTAATGACATTTGTTGCAAGGACAGAGGGATGAAGACAACGTGCGCGTCGTATGCCTGGTACGTTAACCTAATTTGATGGTCATCTATGATGAAATTTAATCTGAGTTGGCCTACCTTTTATAAACTGAATAATTTAATTAACGAGTAATTACAACCCTAGTTTCATTAAACTATACTGTAACTTATCCTCAATTTCTTATGAATGGTAACTTTCTTAAGAACATGAGCATTCTCCTCAAGCTGGAAATAAATATCATATATATGTTCCAAACTTTTTTTATTTTAAAATCTTATTAGATATATATGTTCCAAACTTGTTCCAGTAATAGCCCAGTATATTGCCTAGCAAAAAACACGATATTCTAACACGACAATAGATGGAAGATCCTTCTATATTCGGTGGCATCTTTTCAAATGTAAGAAAAGCCGATACTATTTCGTAACTTAGAAGTATTGAAAATAGTGATGTTTTCATTTCTCTAGAATACTTGCTTTGTGTTGGATTGGTCTGCCTGTTTTTCCTCTAATTTTTTCAAGTTTCATAAAGCAAAATCAAGGCAATAATTTCATAACCTGATTGGCAGAAACAACAGTACACAACGACTACAAAGCTACAAACCGACTATTAATTATTTTTTATAAGCAAAAAAAAAATCGACTATTAATCGTTCGTTTATCTTGGGTTACACAACCAAATTACGAAAGTAATAATCAATAATCAAGGAAATTTAATTCACAGAATCAATAATTATCACCAAACTACAAAACTACAAAATTAATTTACAGACGAAGCTAATCGAGTATATTAAGCTAAAAAATGTTTTATAATCAGGACAAAAACAAGCAAAAAATAATAATCCAATCGCGTAGGGTTTCAGAAAAAACAAATACATGTTCTAATCGACGGAGCGAAAGCACCGAATACAAGGTTAGAAAACAGATTTGTTAAGTAGCTAGAGTTTACTTTATATAAAGCAAAATCGATAATTATAACTGACACAAAATTGATTAACTATTCAGAATTTAGGGATTAATAAACCAAAGGCACAAAATAAATAATGAAAAAAACAAAATAAGTAATGATAAAATCAACTACAAAACTGCAATCGATTAACAATCGTCTATCTATAGATTTATAACCAATTTAATAGCCTAATCAAAACAATCGAGAACAAAATCAGATACAAAACACCGGTGATATCAAAGCTAAACATCGACTATATACAAGAAAAAGTATCGACAATCGACTAGCTAGGATTTTGATTACTAGAAAACAAAATCATTTATAAATAACTAATAATCGAGTACAATCAGCTAATAAACTGCGTACCTAGGGTTTCAGGTCTCAAAAAATTTAAAAAACTAAATTAATAGTCATCCCCAACTGTGAAACTACAAAATTGAAGTATAAACGGAATTAAATCAAGTATAAAAAGTTAAAAAACTACATAGCTAGGGTTTTAAAACGAAAAAATATAAAACAAAATTAAACTAGAAAATGTAAAAAAAAAAATCACATCTGTTCGGTTTGTCTCAGCTGCCAGCAACATTTCCTTTACATTCATCTGCTCCATCATATATTCATTCATCGTCTTCTCCATTCCTAGTGAGAGAGAGTATATCTATATGTATATATATATAATGTGTATGTATATACTTAGAGGGAGGGAGAGAGGGGTGAGTCTTTTTTGACCACCCATTCGCTTGTCTGACAACCTCTCTTTGTGGATAAAAGATTACAAATAAACGTCCCATCTTATTTATTTATTTTTTAAATTTATTTAAGCTAAGTTGATTACAAAATAAATAAATCTAATACCATTTCATTACATTTCATTTATCTACAAAATAAATAAATTTATCCACTCTATCACAGTATTAATTAATACATTCCTCTGCTCTTTTTTTTCCACTCAAACTAAATACAAAATTAAAATATTTTATAATCATAATATTATATCAATTTAACACTTTCAAGTAATTTATATTTTGCACTTTTTTATTTATTAATTTTGTTACTTCCGATTAAATAATTAAATTATTTTCAAAAACCCTACACGTCATTATTTTATTCTACCGTTATCTACCCACACTTATTTCAAATAGAGATTTTTGAAATGAATAATTCCTGATGCAAACCGAACTATTTGAAATGAATAATTCCTATCCATACTTATTTTTGAAATGTAAATAATTGCTAGTACGTCCGTGATTTTTGCTTGATTTGATTTTAAATAGTTTCATGCTTTATTTCAAAATTCGACGAATTCCTTCCAAAATAAATAACCCTCAACACCAATTCATTCCACTCCATTCCACTATAAAATAAATAATCATAACACAAATTCATTCCACCCCACCCTATTCCATTACAAAATAAAAAATCATAACACAAATTCATTCCACTACATTACATTACAAAATAAATAATACTAACACAAATTCATTCTACCTCATTACACTTCATTTATCTACAAAATAAATAAATCTAACCAATCTATCACACTACTACTTAATACATTCTTCTACTTTTTTTTCCCACTCAAACTAAACCCAAAATTAAAATATTTCATAATCATAATATTCTATCAAATTAACACTTTCAAGTAAGTTATATTTTGTATTATTTTTATTTATTAATTTTGTTATTTCCGAGTAAATGGTTAAATTAACATTTATTAGCTTGTTTTAATTTTTGTTAATGTCTACTTCAAAAACGTTATTAAATTGTAAAATCAAATTTACTTTATTTAGTTTTTTTTTACACTAAACGTTTAAGCGGCAGTTTGAAGGGAGAGAGAAGGAGCTTACATGGGAGAAGTTCCTTGAGCTTTTCAACGATAAGTACTACCCAGCAAACATTAAGCGAAAGAAACAGATGGAATTTCACAGCCTAGAGCAAGGAAACATGTCGGTGATTGACTACGAAACAAAGTTTGTCGAATTGTCCCGCTTTGCGCCAAATCAGGTTGCTAAAGAGGAAGATCGGATGTTTATGTTCCAGAGGAGTTTACGACCTGAAATTCTCAGCAAAGTGCAAATGTTAGAACCCCAAACTTATGGCGAATCTATCAAAAAGGCGACACTGGCAGAAGACGGACTAGAAATTGAGAAATTGCGACAACAAAGTACTAAGAGGGAAAGGGATCAGCCTCAAGTGGTAGTCAGTAATGGAGCAAGTATTAATAAGAGAATGATGTTTCCTAACCAGCACCAGAGAGGGTCTGGATCAGGACAGATTAACCGGCGACCTTGTCCAAAATGCAGTCGTGTTCACCCTTATGGGACCCAATGCGATGGGCAGCAGCGTCAATGTTATAACTGTGGCGGAGTTGGACATGTTCAACGCCAATGCAAACTACCGCCTAAACCGATTTCTCAATCACATCAATCGAACTGGAGTCAAAGATCACCTGGTAGTAACAATGGTGGAAAATTTGGTCAAAAGGCGCAGTTTAATAACGGGCCACAAAATCAAAGGTTCAATGCTCGAGCCGGAACTGAGAACCAGAACCAGGGACAAAAACCGGGAAATACGGGGAGACTTTTTTCTTTGACAAAGGAGCAGGCAGAGGCATCAGCAACGGTCGTGCAAGGTACCGTTATTGTGGGTTCGGTACCCGCTAGAGTATTAATTGATTCATGATCTACTCATTCTTTTGCAACTCCAAATTTTATTTGTCAAGCATGTTTAGTTACTGCACCTTTAGTACATCCTTTTATTGTGAGCACGCCTTTAGGAGATGGTGTTATGTTAGAGTCTATATGCAGATCTTGTGTCCTTATAATTAAAGGTATAGATTTATTGGTGGATTTAATTAAGTTTGAAATGAGGGACTTTGATGTGATTCTTGGGATGGATTGGTTATCAACTCATCATGCGACAGTTGATTGCCGAAATAAGCGAGTTATATTCTCTTTGCCTAATAGTCCAGAGGTTGTTTTTGAAGGGGATAAAAATAATTTGTTTTCTAGTTTCATTTCTTCCTTGCAAGCTCATCGAATGATCAGGAAAGGGTGCAAGGGTGATCTAGCATGTGTTTTAGGAGATGAAAAGGTTGACCAGAAAATCGAGGATTTGCGTATCGTTAATGAGTTCGCTGATGTGTTTCCAGAAGAATTGCCCGGCTTACCTCCTGAACGTGATCTTGTATTCAATATCGACTTGTTACCTGGCACGGCTCCTATCTCTAAAGCTCCTTACAGAATGGCTCCAATCGAATTAAAAGAATTGCAAGCACAGTTACAAGAGCTTCTCGACAATGGATTTATACGACCTAGCGTATCTCCTTGGGGAGCACCTGTTTTATTTGTGAAGAAGAAAGATGGAACGATGAGATTATGCATTGACTATAGGGAATTAAATATGGTGACAATTAAAAATAGGTATCCACTACCGCGTATCAATGACCTGTTTGATCAATTGCAAGTGGCAACAGTGTTCTCTAAAATTGATTTAAGGTCGGGATACCATCAGTTAAGGATCAAAGAAGGAGACATTCCGAAGACAGCTTTTAGGACTCGTTACGGGCACTACGAATTTTTAGTCATGCCGTTTGGTTTGACAAATGCGCGAGCTGCATTCATGGACATGATGAATAGGGTCTTTAAACCTCAACTAGACAATTCAGTGGTTGTGTCTATAGATGATATATTAGTGTACTCTAAAAATTTAGAAGAACATGAGCAACATTTAGGAGACGTCTTGCAAACCCTGAGAGAAAATAAATTGTATGCTAAGTTTAAGAAGTGTGAGTTCTGGTTAGACAAAATTTCATTTTTGGGACATGTTATCAACAAAGATGGTGTTTCTGTTGATCCAAGCAAGGTGGAGGCAGTAACCGGGTGGTCGCGCCCAACCACGGTTACTGAAATACGTAGTTTTCTAGGTCTGGCTGGTTACTACAGACGTTTCGTCGAAGGATTTTCCAGAATTTCTTTACCACTTACAAGTCTAACGAAGAAAGGCGTGAAGTTCCAGTGGACAGCCGAATGTGAAACGAGTTTCGAAGAACTGAAGAAGAGATTGGTTTCGGCTTCTATTCTTTCATTGCCCACTCAAGGCGGAGGTTTTGTTATCTACAGTGATGCGTCCAAGCAAGGTTTAGGATGTGTACTGATGCAAAACGAAAAGGTTATAGCCTACGCTTCTCGACAGCTAAAGACGCACGAGAAAAACTACCCTACTCACGACTTGGAGCTTGCTGCTGTGGTTTTTGCTCTCAAAATTTGGCGACATTATTTACATGGAGAATCTTGTGAAATTTATACTCATCACAAGAGTTTGAAATATATCTTCACCCAAAAAGAGCTGAATATGAGACAAAGGCGTTGGTTAGAATTAATTAAGGATTATGAGGTTAATATACTCTACCATCCGGGAAAGGTGAACGTTGTAGCCAAAAAAAAAATCATAAAAATTAGAAAACACTAAAATATTATTAAGTCCATTTCTAAAAACAGTATCAGTTATTTAAAAGCATTTTAAAAACAGATTTGAGTATTTTCCAAAACAATCTGAGACATTTAAAGTAGTTTGAGCCAATTTAGATTCATTTAAAAAACAGTATTAGTTAATTTAAGTCATTTAAAAAACGATATGAATCATTTTTAAAACCAGTATGAGTTAATCTAAGTAATTTAAAAAACAGTTTAACGTAATTAAAGTAATTTAAAAAATAGTATGAGTTAATGTAAATCATTTTAAAAATAGTATGAGTTAATTTAAGTCATTTTAAAAACAGTCTGGGTCGTTTTAAGTAATTTAAAAAAATAGTGTGAGTAATTTTAAAAACAATATGTGTAATCTTAAAAACAGTATGAGTAATTTGAAGTCATTTTTAAAACAATTTGAAGTCATTTTTAAAACAGTCTGAATAATTTGAAGTCATTTTAAAACAGTCTGACTAATTTGAACTTATTTTAAAAACAATCTAAATAATTTGAAAAAACAGTCTGATTAATTTTACAAACAGTCTAAATAATTTTAAAACACAGTCAGAGTAATTTTAAAAATAGTTTGAGTCGTTTTAATTCATTTTAAAAACAGTATAGATCGTTTTAAGTTATTTTAAAAACAGTCTAAGTGATTTTAAAAACAATTTGAGATATTTTAAGTAATTTTAAAAACAGTCTGAGTTAGTTTAAGTAATTTTAAAAACAATTTGAGTTAATTTCAGTCATTTAAAAAACAGTCTGAATAAAATCGAGGCATTTTAAAAACAACATGCAGTTTAATTTCAGTCATTTAAAAAGCAGTCTGAGTTTAATTTCATTCATTTAAAAAATAGTCTGATTTAATTTAAGTCATTTAAAAAAAAAGTCCGAGTTAATTTGAGTCATTTAAAAAATAGTCCAAGTTAATTTAAGTCATTTTGAAAATAGTCTGAGTCGGTTAAGAAGCAGACCGAGTTATTTAAAAAAATTATAAGTCATTTTAAAAACTATCTGAATTGTTTTAAAACAATTCAAGTCATTTAAAAAATAGTTTCGGTCATATCAAAAACAGTCGGACTCATTTTAAAAAAACAATTTAAGTCAATTTTTAAAAATCTAAGTAAAAAAACTATTTGAGCCATTTTCAAACCGTTTAAGTCGTTTTAAAATAGTCTAAGTCATTTAAAACAGTCTGAATCATTTAAAAACTAGTTCGAGTCATTTTAAAAACAGTGTAAGTCATTTTAAAATAGTCGAAGCCAATTTATTATCATTTAAAAACTGTCTGAATGGCAAATAAACAGTTTGTGGTCGTTTTATTTGTCTTTTTTATTTTATTTTACTCAAACTATTTTATAAATAGCTAAATTAGTAATTACTATGTAGTTTGAGTTATTATTTGTAATCATGACAATAAAGTATTTCATAAATTAATTTAGCTAGTTGGGGGTAGTACTGATAAGATTTCAAACAATTGGACCATTATGTAAATTATCCAAACTATTAGAATTTACAGAAGTAGTCCATCTTCTCCACCGGAATATATAGAGAGAGAGAGGCGGCGGCTGAGACAAGGCGACGGCTTCATCGTCGTCGTCGCCACCATCTTCGGCGATAAGCGAAATCTGTGGTGTGGAGATTGAGGTAGGGGAGGGAGGGAGGGAGAGGGTGGCTGAGCTTCGTCGGAAGCGGCTGAGCTCCGTCGTCGGAAGCGGCTGAGATCCGTCGTCGGAGGCGGCTGTTCTCCGACAGAGGTAGGCGACGGAGATAGTGCTGGTGTTCTAGAGAGAGAAAGTCATTATAAAAAATGAATAACTTAGATTTGAGCTCCTTTATATATTTAATTAAATTTGGATCAATACTTAAATATTTTTATAAAAAATAGATCAATTCTGAAATAAATTTGTGAGAGTGACCAATTGTTAAATAGTTTTGTTTTCTAAGACCAATCCTTAGTTTACTCTAAAATAAATTACGGATTGAGGCGGGACGAGTTTGATTTTTTTTTTATTTACATTTAACCCACCCAACACATCCAAATCCACGCTGGTTGGGTTGCATGTCGAGTTTATGGATTTTTTGTCCACCCCTGATCCAAATGATGCAACCAAATGATATAATGAGATATACTGATGGCCTATTTGTTAACATATTTTTGATCAAAAATCAGATTCTAAAAAGTTGTTTAAAAAATTCACTGAAAATGTACATTTTAATAATCTAATTTATTTTAGCATTTTTACCCTAAAAATCCGATCTTTAAAAGTTAGATGATACTTGTATGGTTGTTCACCCACCCGCATTTTTTTTATTTGAAGCGTGTTACTATTCATACATGAAATACTCATATTTAAATATAAATTAAGAAAATTATTTAACATTTAAGATACAAATTAAGCTACATAAAATATAATAATGTTTATATTCTCGCTTAATTATTTTTAAATAAAGTATTCTATTTTAATTTTTTGTTGATGAGATATATTACATAACATTATGTGTTGTTTTTCGAAATTGGTAATTACCATATCATACCATACTGCACTTAGTATATACCGAAATGTGATACGATAATGGTATCGAAATTTCATGTACCAAACATGTGCGAGTAATGGTATAATAGAAATAATAACAGTATTATACCACTTCTATCCCTAATAGAAACGATAACAATTAATTAAAAAGAATAGAGTTACTCTAAAGTAACATAACAATATGCCCATTGCTGTTTTTTGAATTAAACATATTATGAGACGATGGTAGAAAAAAAGGTGGGACGAAATTTGGGGAAGAGATGAAGATAAGGATATCAATTATATGGATATGGTATTTGAGTATTTTACTTCATAAAAAGACTAATCTTAAATAGAGTCTCACGAGTCACGACTACTACTTATACCGCTAATTAAGTACCTAGACTAGTAGCAGGGGCGGCCTTGGAAGTCTTAACACCCCATTTTCAAAATAAAATTGCGTCTCAATTTTTTTTTCATGTCACATCGAAACAAAAAACAGGGAAATGTTGATTCAAAACTATATATAACACTAATCGGAATGGTTGTCATTAAAATTTTGATAGCTTAATTGATAGAGTTGTGTTACCTCGTGTGTTCAAACCTTGCTTCCGTTTTTTTTTCCCTTCCTATTTCTTTAATAAACAAAAAAAAAAGTGTGAGGGGGCAGAACATCTATGTAACCATTCCACCACTAGTGCAACTGCTAATTTGACTAAATAATATATATACAAAATAAACACATATATATAACCACTGCAAAAGAATTGTGCGCCTCCACAGAACCGCACCTAAGACGCTGGTCTGAGTTATCTTGCATCAGGACCGCCCCTGACTAATACTAAACCCGAACAAGAAAAAAACGACAATAAAAAAAGCCATGCACTTGAACTGTACTTAACTTCATCTCAAACAAAGACTTAGAATTGAATGCGGCTTTAATCTAGTGATGCTATGATATCTGTAAAAACAAGAAGAAGAAAAAACCATGCACTTGAACTGTAATTTGTTTGAGATGAGAAGCCATCATGTACCTGAACTATTATAAACTTGCCTGTAAAAACACCACAAAAGTCCCACTTATTCTACACGTCTGTATCTATATACATACACCGCTCACCATATTTCGGGTCCCACAAAACACAAAAATATCACTATAGTCTATACTTTGGGTTCAGATTCTAAAAGATCGTATACACCACATCACATACAGCCCAGCTTTGGGTCCCAGAATAAGTTTCAGATTAATAAGAAATCCAAACACATAAAAGACAGATTATTAGTGATAATATTGGCACTCCTCACCCTCGTGACAGATCTTCCCAGCTTCGAAGTAAAAGCATGGAATATCTTGAGCCGACCCGGTGTGTTTAAACTTGCACTCTTCCGCATACTGACACTTCCCACCATCAAAGAAACGACGCACTGAGCGAGGTCCCTATCAACAAAAAATTACAACAAAAAAATATTAACACCTACAAAGAAAAAGTAATCATTCTGTGTAAATGAGTCACACAATCATGTATACAGAATTTCAGAAACCAAAGACGGCCTCGTCCACTTGACAGATTAGAGAACAAACACCGACTATAGAACTACACGATGTAAAGCTTGATTAAATCACGTAACTAAGGTACAAATTGCGTAACTAAGGTACAAAACTGTTAAAAAACGAGTACAAAACTGATTAACACTGCATACTGCAAAAATGATTTAACAATGAGTGTGTGTTTTCTCAATACGTCAGTATTTACTATTCTGAGACGACAATAACAATTATCAGATCAGATTTTGAGACCACATACCATGCTCGGACTAAATTCTGAGATCATTTTCTGAAATCACAATCAAGTCCTATATAACAAAAAAATAGCTAAGCAAACAATTGAACATTCTCAGCCCCATTTGACCATTCTCACATCATAATTGGATATCATATGATTCATATCCATACCTAAGCTACTCAAACAACAGTGGACCATTATCACATCACAATATTCAACATAAAAAATAAACATATCAAAGCAAACAAACCACATTTATAATTAAATAAACAAAAAGTCAATCATATTCTCCAAGTATATCGATTCGCTCCTCATCTTAACCATCGTCTTCTATACCTATCTCCTAATTACACCTACCGAAAGACTCTTAACTTATACTCACAACTATCATTAGTGTAATAATCGTCTTCTCCAGTACTATTGTTTCCATTCTTGATTTTGTTCACCTTGACTACCACAATAAACTTTTGCAGGCCTATAAATATCCAAATCATCTTGCAAAAGTAAAAAAAAGTTTAAACATATTCGGACCTTCTTATGTATTCAAATATAAGATCAAAATCAATCAGACGAATCAAACTTCACTTCAGTTCTGGCCAAACTTCTTAAGGTAGGTGGAAACTGTATCTAACCACCAGTGAGCTAATCTATATAAACTTAATTTAAGAAAGTAAAAGAATATGCAAAATCATTTTGGCGAGTCACAGATCTCAATACAATGTTAGTGAATCAGAAGAATTCTAAGATTTAACAAAAGTAAAAAGAAAGTTGTACACTTCACTTATTATGTAATTACCGAGTCCAACTACCTTCCTGTTTATCAATCCAGATCACACAAAAAGCAGAATATCAATTCAACGAAGCCAAGCTCTTGTACCTCATACCGAAAGTTGTTTTATATTGAAAACAAAGATAACATGTTTTTACTTACAGCAGGTCTAGGTGGATATGGAGGAGTCTGGAGAGGTGGATGCATAGGAGTCTGGAGAAGAGGTGGAGGACCCTGGAAAGAAAATTTTTTCGTTTAGTACTATTACTGTGTACAAATTTATGAAAAATTCATAGTACACCTGTTGTATTTCAAAAGACTTAAAGTAACCTCTTATGTCATCCGTAACTTTCTCCTATAATATCTCCAATATTATTTCACTAAATTAGAATAAATCCCCCTTATCTCTCCAGGATCGTGTCCACGTAATATGAAAGAACAAAAATTGCACTCACTATATGAGATTGAGTTTGGATGGCCTCAGCATGAGACTTCTCTGCCGCTAGCTCAGCAAGCCGAGTCTGCTCCTGCTTCCTAATCACTTCAAATACCTGAACATATTTTACACATCTTGAATCAAGGTAACAATCATGTATACACTGAAATTGCAGCAATCTAATAAATATTTGGGTGCAAGGTTTTAGCCTAAGTTTTTTCCTTTCTACATAAAGCTACAATATAATTCTCTTGCCAACTAGTAGCTGGATTTTCAAAGTTTTCTAGCCTCGAAAATTAACAAGTTCTGAGAAAAATAACATAAAAGACCAGCCTTGAACAAGCCGTATTTTTTACTTAACTGTATCCTAATAAGATCAATATAAACACAAAGTTATGCAACAGTAACGATTCCGTAATACTGAAATGACTATGTATGACTGAAACAACTGTGTATGTATATATAGAAGTATATATGTATATATATACACAAACACATGTCACCTTCTTGGTATATAAGCTGAATTTTTTTCTTTTTTAAATATAAGCAGTAAATGTTACGCCCAACTTTAAACTCAATAATGTACATTTCTAGCCTAAAAAGCTAAAAATCTTTGAGCTAAATGACCAGTATTTTTTTAACAGCCTTAGATTAGGCAAGCTATTTGCTTAAAAGAAGTATCCTAACAAGCTCAATATACATACATAATAATGCAATAATGTGGATTTTTTTCCCACAAAATTATCATCTATGCATACTACTAAAAATTATCATCTAAGCTTAACTTTTATCTTTCACATTTAAGCTACAATATAGTAATTTGTTTACTAACTATAAACTGTATGACTATTACAGTTCTCTAGCCTGACCACTGTTTCATTTCCAGGCTTGAAAAACTCGTATTATTTGCTTTAAAGTTGTATCCTAACAAGCTCAATAAATATGCAGTAATGCAATACTGTCGATTTCGAACATTTGAAATTATTATCTATACATACTACTAAAAAAACTATATATAGTTGTAGCCTATATACATCACCAGATTGGTAAATGGGGGCCTGTTGAATTCTCAAAGAGCTTTTGCCCCTCTCATAGTCCTACTTTTCAAGGTTATAAAACATATTATTTCTTAATAAAAATAAGATTTTTTCCATGTAAAACAAATTAACATTTTTTTGCAAATTGTGTAGTTGCGACAACAACCCTTAGCCCCTTTACGGCTCTAAAGGGGTATCGAATTTGCATAAAACTAATAATAGTGAAAGAATCAATAGTGACGGGACGACGTGACCTCGATGGTCACCACTTAGCTCTAGCTTTCAGATAGGTTATATATTGGTTTCTAGCCCAATTGAGCTGCAACTTTTTAGCTACCTACAATTTTAATGTTTTCTAAACCTAAAACAAGCTAAGATAAATTGGCTCAACACTGAATCTTACTCATATTATGCAACTATATATATATACATTTATATATATAGAGAGAGAGAGACATAGATGATATAGCCAAATTTAGTTAGAAGCCCGTTTCAGAAGTTGATCTCAGAATAATCAGAATAATTAGATATAATAAACCAATCGATAACATTACCATGCTCATACTAAATTTTGAGATCAATTTCTGAATTCACAATCAAGTCCTATATAATCAAGTCTTATTTCTGAAACAGGGTAATAAATTGACTTACATCAGGTATAGGCGTAGCAAAGAAAGATACTTGAAATTACAAAACCGCAAAGTGATTAACCACATAATTGAGAGTAAACACAAACTAAAAAATAATTAATAATCAGGACGAAATCAAGTGTAAAAATAAATTATGCAATCACGTAGCTAGGGTTTTGAAAAACCAAATTCATGTTCTAATTGACATATTCAAGCGAAACCAAGGATTACGAGATTAGAAAACAAATTTATCAGGTAGCTAGAGTTTAAATTATATAAAGCAAAATCAAGGCAATAATACAGATAAAACTCAAAACCAGGAGTGATCCATTTTACATATGACATCCCATTATTAAGTCTGTCCTATTTAGCCAAACCCCGGCACTACTTTTTTAAAAATTTAAATTGGTCCATCCTGCATCTCTTTAGTAAATGTTTTTCTTTTGAAATACTTCTTTTCCGCTTGCTATTCTGGTACAGTATTAAGATTCTAGATATTGCTCCCCTGGAAAAGCATCACACTCTTCGTTTTTTTTCCTGATATTTCTTCTAAGCTTTCGCTTGTAACATGTTATTTCTAGGTAGCGTCCTGTTCCTTCTTTCTGTTGAAAGTTAATCTTATAAATTCATGTAAATGTTGGGATTATATAGATTGGCTAAACCCTTTCAGGACAAAATTTACAGTTATCTTATCCAGACTAATGACATTTGTTGCAAGGACAGAGGGATGAAGACAACGTGTGCGTCGTATGCCTGGTACGTTAACCTAATTTGATGGTCATCTATGATGAAATTTAATCTTAGTTGGCCTACCTTTTATAAACTGAATAATTTAATTAATGAGTAATTACAACCCTAGTTTCATTAAACTATACTGTAACTTATCCTCAATTTCTTATGAACGGTAACTTTCTTAAGAACATGAGCACTCTCCTCAGGCTGGAAATAAATATCATACATATGTTCCAAACTTTTTTTTATTTTAAAATCTTATTAGATATATATGTTCCAAACTTGTTCCAGTAATAGCCCAGTATATTGCCTAGCAAAAAACACGATATTCTAGCACGATAATAGATGGAAGATCCTTCTATATTCTGTGGCATCTTTTCAAATGTAAGAAAAGCCGATACTATTTCGTAACTTAGAAGTATTGAAAATAGTGCTTATATGACATCCATGTTTTCATTTCTCTAGAATACTTGCTTTGTGTTGAATTGGTCTGCCTGTTTTTCCTCTAATTTTTTCAGGCTTCATAAAGCAAAATCAAGGCAATAATTTCATAACCTGATTGGCAGAAACAACAGTACACAACGACTACAAAGCTACAAATCGACTATTAATTATTTTTTATAAGCAAAAAAAAAAATCGACTATTAATCGTTCGTTTATCTTGGGTTACACAACCAAATTACGCAAGTAATAATCAATAATCAAGGAAATTTAATTCACAGAATCAATAATCATCACCAAACTACAAAACTACAAAATTAATTTACAGACGAAGCTAATCGAGTATATTAAGCTAAAAAATGTTTTATAATAAGGACAAAAACAAGTATAAAAAATAATAATCCAATCACGTAGGGTTTCAGAAAAAACAAATACATGTTCTAATCGACGGAGCGAAAGCACCGAATACGAGGTTAGAAATCGATAATTATAACCGACACAAAATTGATTAACTATTCAGAATTTAGGGATTAATAAACCAAAGGCACAAAATAAATAATGAAAAAAACAAAATAAGTGTTGATAAAATCAACTATAAAACTGCAATCGATTAACAATCGTCTATCTATAGATTTATAACCAATTTCATAGCCTAATCAAAACAATCGAGAACAAAATCAGATACAAAACACCGGTGATATCAAAGCTAAACATCGACTATATACAAGAAAAAGTATCGACAATCGACTAGCTAGGATTTTGATTACTAGAAAACAAAATCATTTATAAATAACTAATAATCTAGTACAATCAGCTAATAAACTGTGTACTTAGGGTTTCAGGTCTCAAAAAAATTAAAAAACTAAATTAATAGTCATCCCCAACTACGAAACTACAAAATTGAAGTATAAACGGAACTAAATCAAGTATAAAAAGTTAAAAAACTACACAGCTAGAGTTTTAAAACGAAAAATTATAAAACTGTTGTAAGATATTATTGGACTATTGGGCCTTACTCATAGTGGGCCTAAGTTGAGCTTTCTATCTTGTATAACCCTAACCTCTAGTATATAAAGAAGGTTAGGGTCCCCTTGTATTGATACATTCTGATGAATAAAGACCTACTGTTCCCTCTCTCTATGTTCTCTCTATGTCTCATATATAATATATATACTGAGCTAATAAGAGTCACAACACGTTATCAGCACGATGCTCGCGGAGATTAAGATATACGCTCGCGGATATTGGAGATTTTTGGTAAACGCACAGATATTGGGTATTTATAAACCTTGAGGTTTATCCTGGTTTTTTTAGGATTTTGCTATATCGATCTTCACCAACATACCGTGCGGAAGGTACATGGTTTTTTTTTTTCAAAACCTCATTTTTGTCTGAAAAAAATTGCATGAATAAATCGTTCTTAAATCAAATTGATTAAGATGGTATGTGTTACTGCCTGTATGTAGAAACGTAATAGGTTTTATAACCATTAGATAACAAAACTCCATGTTACATACTGTAAACGTTTCCATGTGCTCTCTGGATTAGTGATAAAACATGCTTATATGATTTATTTGAATACCACACCACGGGTTAAATTTTGTACCCTACTGCATGATTAGATAGATTCTAAAATATATTTACTGCATGTTTATATATATATGTGGTTAATCTAAATAGATATTGTCTATATTGCTAATATTATTGCCATATATAAAATGCGAAAATCTTATATTTTCACATTTAAGTTGGAAAAATTATGAACCTTCCCCAACTAGGCTCACCTATTTGGATACGATGTCTAGGAAAGATATAGGCGGAAGTCGATATCCTAATGAGGTCGGGTTTTAAGTGGCATTCGTGCCCTCCACCCTCACCGTCTTTCCTGGTCGTTTTTCAAGTAGAGCTACCGAAAGGGGTTGACTAAATAATAATTTCCCCGAGTGTGTTTATATAGTGATGTATGTTTCGCCGAATTGGTGTTTCAGTATCGACCTGTCGTTCGATCAATGAGAACCGATTCACATGAGAAGCAAAACTAATGTTTTCGAACCTGTCGTTTCGAAAAAACATTTGTGCTTGTGCAAACCATAAACATATAAACCAGTCGTTTTATATGATAAATAATCCAGAACTCCCAACACATGTTGGATGCCATATATGATGAGAAAAATCGTAAAACATACTTGCGAAATGACTGTTTAAACGTTGATTTTAATCCGTCACCACATGTTACTCACCCTGATGTGTGAAAATGTGATGCCCAATTTTATTTTTTTTGATGTCATCTTTGATGAGTAAAACACGAGTTTGTTGTTACCATCAGGATGAATGTTAAGACGTTGATTTTATTCCGCCACCACATTTGAGACGTGATGACGTCTATGGTGAACAAATGTCTGAAATTGACATATTGGAGCAATCCTTCACCAAAATACTAGCTTGGAAATTGTATTCCATAAGCAGTATCGTGAATTTATATTCACCATGTTCCTTTATCACCCATGTGTTATTGGATAAGAAAATTACCCCGGTGAGTAGTTTTAATCCAATTGGGTCAATGGCGAATTGTTTGCCTGATATTCATGCTCTTCGTGTATATTTTTTTCCACGAATCGAGAACCGAGACAAGTGTTATTTGTCTCGAACAGTCGCGATCCCGATGAATCGCCTAGCCAAGCGAGATTTTAGACAATCGTCAAAATCGAAAACTTGTGGCTCCAAGACAGTAATTGAAAGGAACAATATGGCCCGCTGTCACAAAGTAAGAGATAATGCTCAATGAGGCAACTCTATGCTATAAAGACAAAGGTCATGCACGGTTACCCCTTAAATAGTTCAAAACTATTACAAAGGTAAAAAAAAACCCGATGCTAATGTGGTTAAAGCTAACTGAAAGGAAACTCTTGAGACCCCCGGTTTTGTGGCTCAAATGAGTTTGTGACCTTTCTTTATTGATTTTGATTGAGCCATTTTTTTTCGCTCATCTGGATTATGTTTTTCCATTTGGATTATGATTTTTCCATTTGGACATACTTTTGGATTATGGTTTGCCTGTTTACGAAATTTCTCGAAATAATTTAAAGTGTTTTGAGCAAATTCCTTTTGACAAATGTGACCAAACTTTAAATTTTGAAATTTTAGGCAATACTTGTGGGGTAGTTGATTTTTTTGGAAATAGTGGGTAATAGTGTACCACATAATTTCACCAACTACTTGCCTAAAAGAGTCCTTTGTGACAATGATTATGGACCTATCGTTCCAAATCGAAATCTTTGGTAAAACCAAATTGATTTGTCAAATATGAGGTCTTATACTCATGTAGGTCCTGTCGTACCTTGTTGAGTTATAAAATATTCGAGAAAACCAGTGCTATCAGGTAATAGCTCATGAAAGAATTAAAATTTCTTTACATAGCCTTCATTCAATACGATCAAAAGCGTATTTTAGAGGGGTTGAAATGTCTTTCAAGTGGTTTCTACCACAATTTTTAAAAGCATTTAAAGTTACCTTATCATTTCGCGTGTCGTCGAAATGATAAATGATTTAGATGCTAAGACATGATTGTCTATACTATCATTCGCCTGTTGCCGATTGATTAGAGCATTTTGATATTGTGGAATTGACCGGATGAGATATTCCCAGGTCAAAAGACGATGCTTGATTTATAATCGCATCGCATTTGGATTCTCTCTGAGAATATATTTCGCGATTAATCCGAAATTCATGCCATTAATGCTCACTTTGAAAGACTAGTATGTGTAAAGATCATGAAATGAACTCGTAGAATTCTTGTAAAGAATTGAAGAAGTTATTGTGGACTTATCCAACCATAAGACGGACCATAAATATAAATGGTTATGGTTGATGCATCGACAATATGGTCACATTTTAATGTTGTCCACATAAATGCAACACTTTCCAAACTTTTAGCCCTATCATTAAGTTGATGGCCCATGATCCGGATTATCCTGAAAAGTCTAGCCGACTTGATAATTCGTTCGATTTGAATTACTTGAGTTTGGAAATTGAAATTGAACATCCTGTCGATTATGTTCAGACCCAAATGGACTCACGGAAAGTTTGATGATGCGACTGCAAATGATTGCACGCATTTCTTGGTCTTGCGCACCAAGATTTATATTTCCGTGTGGGGTTATGCTATTTTGCTGCATTGGTCCGTTATGAGGCCCATAGACACTCAAACACCATATGCGTACCAGCTGGTTACTGGTTATGAGCCAGAAGTCTCATATTAACGCGTGTTTAGAGTGATTAATTAATATTTTGATTGAGCCGTTCTAGCGTTCAAAATATGGACCTCTGAAGGGGACATAAGTCGATTATGAATCTCCTGCCTATCATTTGATAGAGTAACCTTGGCAAGCGATCTCTTTACCGCATGATATGCGAAAGTGACATCGCTAAAACTGTTCTCCCCGTCGTTAGGGGGAGATTTGCACATTACCGTTGATAAGGAACGACGTGAAGTAACGTGGCATAACCCACTCAGTCTTAGCTTGATCCCAAAACTGCACTTAGTGATAAGTGCATAGACTCCCTCAAGTCTAACTAAATGTCAAACACATTTAATGACTTTATGAGATGTCACGAGATCATTTATACCTGCTGAAAAATACTTGCAAGGATAGACGTCCCTATCGGACGCCGTGTTCCTGTCGTAACACGTTGCTTTGGCCGAACCCGCCAAGCAAAGGACGTTGCCGTCGGCCGTCAGTCTGTCGTCCTTCCCAAGATACGAGGAAGTTGACCGGTTCCAAATTCGTTCAGCCCCAGAGGTGGTGAACTGAAACTCGTTTGTCGCACGAGATTATAAAGGATCAAGGAGATGTGTGATTTCCTCCTCATCTTAAGAATCTCGAAATATCTGTCAATCATGATATCTTAGACGATATTGAAGCGAAACGAGATTGTCATTGATTACTTGTTCATATATTCGGTGACGACTGATAATATGAACAAATTATGACAGAGAACCATGTACCGTTGCCTGAAGTCAACGTAGAATAGACTGGACTAATGGAAACTTGCAATCCAAGTAGACTCCTTAGCGAAAGTGTGTTCGGACCTGTAGCTCTAACACCACCAATGTTAAACGAGTTTGTTTATTTGGTTATTCGTAAGGAAAAGTGATGAGAATAATGAGATTGTAGAATGCTCGCCTAGTAGCGCAAGGCTTCTCTCACACCTTGGAATTGATTACGAGATGGTTTATTTCCTCGTAATTGACGTTATAACGGTCCTCTACTTTATCAGTTTAGTAGTTTCCGGAAAACTGATTATGCAGCATGTGATTGTGGTCACGATCTTATCTCTGTGGGGATTTGGACTAGAGATGTGGATGAAAGTCCCTGTGTGACTTCATAATGCTTGAATCAAGTAGTTCCTGACCACGGAACACGATCTCAATTGACTGAGACGTTCACTATATGGATTAATATAATCCGAGCGGATGTGGTATACCCGCCTAAGTGAGTACTTGATTAGCTTGGGATACTTGAACAAGTATTATGCCCTTGCGTGTTTTATTACGCGATCCATTTTGGATTTGCCTTCGAGATGAAGGATCTTGGGAAGACACGGTAGTGACTCGGCCCGATGATCGAGTCCCGTAAAGATTGAATCTAAGTCCATGATTCAGACTACACCCAGAAGGTGTTATGACGTTTTAGTCATCATGACGCTAGTCGTCAGATTCTCTCATGATCGTTCGATCACTAGACATTGATATAGACCCAGTCCGTCCCTGATGAGACGATGAAGAGATATTGAATCATGATGTTCATATCTAAGTACAATATGCGCATCATTGTACTTGGTCTAATGTGCTAGGACGAACATCTTGTCTGCTGTGAATGGTATAGCTCGACACAGCATCGCGCTAACACGCTGCCATCGAAATGGCACTAAAGACACATTCCATTACCTTAAGGTAACTGTGGATGAGGGCTTGTCTTATCCCATTTGCTTCATCGAGTGTACCTACCCCCTTTGGTACTCGAATTAACGCAACCCTTTTTCAGTTATACCGATGCCGGTTACTTATCAGACCCGCATAAGGGATATTCCTAACATGGTATGTCTTTACCATTAGGAATAAGGCAACATCTTGGAGGTCTTGTAATGACTCCAAACGAATCATTCTGATCTACTCGTGCTCTATGAGACGACTAGAGAGTGTATATGGCTTCGAGCTCGTATTAGCCATATTTGAATTACATATGCTCTGTCTCACGATCCAGATAAAACACTTGTCTTATTTTAGGACAACTTGTTGTTATCGATCAAGAGAGACATGACTAGATTATGCTATTTAACATTTCTTGCCGAAATAAATCTTCACATATGAAGTTTAAGAGCATCATGTCGAATGCTCGTTCTATTCCATGTTAGATTTTCTTGCATCCAGCCGTGTGCAAGTAAATGAAGCATCCAGTCGAATGCTCGTACTCTTTCTTGAAATATGAAATCCTTGCACCCTGTCATGTGCAAGTGAGGGAGAGCATCCAGGTGAATGCTTATTACCCTAATTACTACTTAGTCGAAATCCTCGCACCCTGTCGTGTGCAAGTGAGGGGGAGCATCCAGTCGCATGTTCATGTACTCTTTTTGTCCTTAGACCAAGGTTTTCTCCCACTGGGTTTTCCTTGGCAAGGTTTTTAGCGAGACACGTTCCCATCTTATCTCACTTAAGATTGACAAAATTACGGGGAGTATCCTGTTGTATACTTCTTACCACTGTGTACTCTTTTGTCCTTCGATCAGAGATTTTCCCATTGGGTTTGCTCTGGCAAGGTTTTGATGAGGCACACTATTTTGTG
This sequence comes from Primula vulgaris, assembly GCA_963920805.1. Lineage (NCBI taxonomy): Eukaryota > Viridiplantae > Streptophyta > Magnoliopsida > Ericales > Primulaceae > Primula > Primula vulgaris. Next base: position 24,817,465 of record OY987218.1, on the reverse strand, counting down.
GTTAGTTACTTACATGATATTTTGGCCTATATCATTCGGCTACACAGTTTCTCCTAGGTATCGGTTTTGTCCCACACTGGGTTTTCCGTCCCTACGGTTTTTATGTGTTTAGCACTGCGAATGAACTCGACTCAGATCGACTGCATGAAGACGAAGAATTCAAGAAGTCCAAAGGGGGAGTGTTGTAAGATATTATTTGACTATTGGGCCTTACTCATAGTGGGCCTAAGTTGGGCTTTCTATCTTGTATAACCCTAACCTCTAGTATATAAAGAAGGTTAGGGTTCCCTTGTATTGATACATTCTGATGAATAAAGAACTACTGTTCCCTCTCTCTATGTTCTCTCTATGTCTCATATATAATATATATACTGAGCTAATAAGAGTCACAACAAAAACAAAATTAAACTAGAAAATGTAATTAAAAAAAAAACTCACAAATGTTCGGTTTGTCTCAGCTGCCAGCAACATTTCCTTTACATTCATCTGCTCCATCATATGTTCATTCATCGTCTTCTCCATTTCTAGTGAGAGAGAGTATATCTATATGTATATATGTATATATGTATATATGTATATGTATATAATGTGTATGTATATATTTAGAGGGAGAGAGAGAGTCGGTTAAATGAATTGAGTAGAGAAAATATGCGGGATTTATTGTGTTTTAAGAGAAGATATTTCATGAACACCCCTTATGTTTGTTTTACTTTTTAATTAACTCCACCAGTTTCATTCGTGAGGTAATTTTAATCCTAAATCTTTTGTTTTGGTTTCGGGTTTGTGAAAGTTGGAATGAAAAGGGATATTTTGATCGATTTATTCTTTATTTTATTTTTTTATTTGAATAATTCGTTCCACTTTTATCAAACCAAAAAACAAATAAAATAACTAAAGATAAAATTGCTTTACGAATTAAACCATTGGAGTCAATTGATAAGGAAAACATTTCTAAGGGGTATTTCTGAAACTATCTTTAAATTTAAAAAAGAAATACTTTCCGTACATTCTCCCGCGAATACATTGGAGTTTGAATTGATATATATATATATTCTTTTTTATTTATTTTTTGAGTTTGAATTTATATGCAATGATGTCATTATATTTTAAAGAGCAGTACCATTCAGTATATAATATATAGACACTTAAACAACATATTTTTTTGAAGACTTATATTTCAATATATCCATATGCAAGCCAATACACACAAAAAAAGGTCCAATCGGTCAAATTTCCGATGAATCAAACACAAAATTATAAAAACCGTTAACAGAACTAAAAACTTTCACGTTTCTACCGCAATCAGGACGTTAAGAAAAAAGCTGATTATTAATTCCGTCCATGTTTGAACTTTTTTTTGATAGCAGAGTAGGAGTATAATGTATACTTAAATTTTAAAAGCAAGAAAATTACTATGAATTTTCACAAGTTTTTATCACATGTGTCCACTTACAACGGTGAAATAATGATACAATCAGGGCGAAAGGATTGGAAGCCACGATTGGTATACGGGGTATCAAAATTTAGAATATAAAAATAATGAGTGTCAAATCATCGTTTTTAAGGTATTTTAGTGAAAATACATGCTTAAAAATTAAAAAAAATCACGATTTTCGGAATTATGTTGGTGCCGTCGCCCCCGATGATCTGTACTTAGCTTCGTCCCCGGTTACAATAGCACCTTAATTGATTAAATATTTACAAATTATTGTAAGTTGCAATTTGGCTAAAACGTAAATTAAATTAATTTTTTAACCAATTTAAGATACTACCCATTAATCCCAAACTAGTTTAGAGTACCAGACAAATAGCACACGAAATGGAAATGTCTTCTTTAACTGGTCTGTACTTTGGTGCAATTACTTCCTTTTTTATCGCACATTATTACATTTAAATAAGTTTTATTCACCTTCTTACATTAGTAATTAAGCAGTCTATTAATTATTTACAATCTTACCAAATATTATTCAAACAACTCCCAAGGTGTAATTAGTGAACCTAATAAGAAATTAAGAATAGACTTGCAAAAACATACAACTATCATAATGTTTGGGTAATTTCCAATGCAGAATAATAAAATGGGTATCAAGCGGAGTAAAAAAATTTAAGCTTAACGGTCTGTTTGGCATCAGCTTTTTCGGTTAAAAAGTTGGTTTAAAAAAATAGTAGCAAAAAAGTTTGCTTTAAAAAACATGTAAGGGGTGTTTGGTAAAAATTTAAAAAAACTTACTTTCAGCATTTGATGTTTGATAATATACTTTTCTCTTTTCAATCAAAATTGAGTTATAAAATATTTATTTTGATAACTTTTTAAAATATCATGTCGAAACAAGCAACACGTCAAGCATACGAATAAAACTGTAGTTGAGATGAGATCAATATTCATTTAAATTCTGAAAATGATGGCGAGAAAGCTATCAAAAACTTCAAAATGTGTGACTTTTTTGCTTTTAGCTTTTCTAGTTATATTCTTTCAAAATCTAGATTTTTAAAACCTAAAAAAAGCAGTGATACCAAACGCAACTGACTTTTTAAAAGCAAGAAGCTAAAAAGCTAAAAAAAAATTTGATGCCAAACATATACCAAATTATGCATTATATATTTTGTCTAAGATACATGATTGAAAAGATAATTAGCTTAGAATATCAATTATCAAGTGAATTGGATCATATAATTAAATTCTGTTATAAGGTGTTATCCATAACATACATATATCGAGATCAACTACCAAAAAAAGGAGGAACGAAACTTCGAATTACCTCACCTGCCAATGATATATACTAGTATATATAAAGAGAGAGTGTGTGCACATCTCGCGGTTGGACATGTTGTATGTTCAGGGGCGGTTTAGGGGAGCGGCAAATGAAACGATGCTATATAGAGCGCAACTAATTGAGACGCAAATATTTTTGGTGAAAAAAGGCGTTTTGGTCTTAAAACTACAGAAAAAAGTAAACATTCAATTACAGAACGCGTTCGTTCACGAGTTAGTTCTACGGTTTTTGTTATTTTAAACATGTTTACGAGTTGACTTTGTTGTTTGGTATTTTTTTTTCCAGTTTAAATTTTGTTGGTATTACGGGGAGGAAAAATAGGACGCAAAAAAAACAATCGTAGCTGGGATGCTAATAACTCTAGGGCCCCTTATAAGTTGGTATCCATTGTTAGGGGTCGAACAGGCGAACAATAAGAAAGACAGAAAGATAAACCGAGCACACACACTTTGATAACGGAGTTCACCCAAATTGGCTATTTCTCCGGGCCGCTACACGTGGCACTTAATATTATTATAATGAGGATTACAATCGTAATCTAGCTCAACACAAGCTATGGTTCTCTCGCAAATAGAACTCTCTCACTTATAATATGTATAAGTTATTGGTGTAGATAAATAGAACCCTTAGTGGCTCATATTACAATTCTAAATGATGTGGGATAATTAGAAAACATGGTCAAACCTCATTTGGCTCCACAACTCAACAATCTCCCACTTGGAGTCAAATGTCGAGTGCTTCAAAAGAACTCCAATTATCCCCGACCACCGAACTCATTGTGCTCCACCGAGCAGAATGCTCCCATCGGTATCCTTGTATAGTAATTGGTACTCTGCCGTCATCGACGAGTTACTCATTCTTCTAGTGTAGCGGCGACCCTGAGCCTCAAGCTCGGAGTCCTACTGAGGTTGCACACAGCCTCAGTTTGTCGATTGTAACAGCCTTCGTTAGCATATCGGCGGGGTTCTTAGCGCCCTCAATCTTTTCTAGCGCGAAGATTCCATCTTCCAGAACAGCCCGGATAAAATGGTAACGAATCTGTATGTGCTTTGTGCGTGAATGGAATACAGGGTTCTTAGCTAGCTGAACTGCACTTTGACTATCACAATGCAGAACTCCCTTGTCGGTCCTCTGACCGAGCTCCTCTAAGAAACCTTGCAACCAAATCATCTCTTTGCTTGCTTCCGTCACCGCGACGTACTCAGCCTCTGTGGTCGACAATGCAACAATCTTTTGTAGCTTAGATGTCCAACTCACAGCAGTACCACCGTAGGTACAAACACATCCCGTTGTGCTCTTTCGGCTGTCCAGATCACCGGCCATGTCAGCATCCACATAGCCGTGCAGGCCTTCCGAGGTCTTTCGGAAACATAATGTCAAACTCACGGTACCCGAGAGATATCTCAATATCCACTTCACAGCTTCCCAATGGTGCTTTCCTGGGTTACTCATGTAACGACTGACAACTCCCACTGCATGGGCAATGTCCGGTCTTGTACACACCATAGCGTACATCAAGCTACCAATTGCTGAAGCGTAGGGTATGTTCGACATACGATCCTTTCCTTCCTCGTCCAAGGGTGATTGTTCCTTCGACAAGCTAAAGTGTGCGGCTAGCGGTGAGCCTACAGCTTTGGCATCACTCATGCTAAATCGTGCCAGCACTTTCTTCACATACTCGGCTTGCGATAGAATCAGGGACCCATCCCTTCCTCGAGATATCCTCATACCGAGGATCTGATTTGCGGCACCCAAATCCTTCATCTCGAACTGTTTTGCCTACTGTTGCTTCACCTTGTTAATCTCAACAAGGTTCGACCCGGCGAGCAACATGTCATCTACGTACAACAGTAGTATGACATACGAAGAGTTCTCAAATCTCTTCACGAAACAGCAGTGATCACTATCACTTCTTTCGAACCCGGTATCCGCCATGAAACTGTCAAACTTCTTGTACCACTGCCGTGGTGCTTGTTTTAACCCGTACAAGCTCTTCCGCAGTTTGCAGACCAGTTTCTCTTTTCCCTTTTCGGCAAACCCTTCAGGTTGGAGCATGTAAATTTCTTCTTCTAGATCTCCATGGAGAAAGACAGTTTTCACATCTAACTGCTCAAGATGAAGATTCGCATTTACAACAATGCTCAACAATAGCCGAATAGTCGTCATCTTTACGACTGGTGAAAAGATCTCGGTGTAGTCAATTCCTGCCTTTTGCTGGAACCCTTTGACTACTAGGCGTGTCTTATACCGTTTCGTGCCATCTTGTTCCTCCTTCAGTCGGAACACCCATTTGTTGCTCAGTGCCCTCTTCCCATTGGGCAGTTCGGCTAACTGCCAAGTCACATTCTTCTCGAGTGACTTCATCTCATCCTTCATCGCGAGCTCACACTTGCTCGAGTCTTTCAGCTCCAGAGCTTCTTCTCTACTTTCGGGCTCTCCTACATCACTGAGCAGTATGTAATGCAGGGAAGGAGAGTATCGGGCAGGAGGTCTCCTCACGCGCTGACCTCGGCCCAAATCAGGTCGGGGAGTTTGGGGCAGCTCCTCTTCCTCTTCAGCATCTACTGGTCGGTTGTCGAGCACCACTGGCTCATCTTCAGTGTCATTTTCCAAGTCCAATCTTGGAAACGCATTCATGTCGACCATACCACTTTTCTCGGACGGGAGCGCATCTTCTTCCACCACTGCACTTTGTCGATCTTTGTACAAAATGCCTTCGTTGAAGATGACATCCTTACTGCGAATGATCCTTTTTGCTTGATCATTCCAGAAGCGATATCCGAACTCAGCTCCACCGTACCCCACAAAGTAACACACTTTGGATTTCGAATCAAGCTTGGTACGTTCATTTATGTCGACATGGATATATGACAGACAACCGAACAATCGCAAGTGTTCATACGAGATAGGCTCTCCTATCCACACTTCCTTGGGAATTCTCCTCTCTAATGGCACTGAGGGTCCGCGGTTAATGAGGTAAACCGCCGTGCTTACTGCATGTGCCCACAAGGCTTTGGGCAACCCACTTTGCAGTCTCATACTCCTAGCACGCTCATTGATTGTTCGGTTCATTCGCTCGGCCACGCCATTCTGCTGTGGCGTTCTTCGGATGGTCTTCTCCATTCGAATGCCTCTTCGAGCACAGAACTCTGCGAACTTCGCATCAATGTACTCTCCGCCGTTATCGGACCTCAAACACTTGAGTTTATTCCCGGTCTCTAGTTCGACCATGGCCTTCCATTCTTGAAATTTCTTAAACACCTCAGACTTGTGTTTCAAGAAATAGACCCATGTTTTCCTCGTCGAATCATCGATGAAGGTCACATAGTACTGAGCTCCTCCCAGTGAGGTTACTGGAGATGGTCCCCATACGTCTGAGTGGACCAGTGCTAGCTTCTCCTCCTTGGGAACTTTTCCACCCTTCCGGAAGCTTACTTTCTTCTGCTTCCCGAAGATGCAACCTTCGCACATGTCGAGGTTGACAGACTTCAAGCCTGGAAGTTTGCTGTTCTTCGCTAACACCTTCATCCCCTTCTCACTCATGTGACCCAAACGTCGATGCCACAGTTCCGAGCAGTCATGCGACACAGCTGTCGCCACTGTACACTCCTCATCGGTCGTCATGTACAGTGTACCGACCTTGCTCCCTCGGGCTATCACCATAGCTCCTCGTGAAACTTTCCAAGCTCCACAGCTAAACGAAATGGAGTGCCTTTCGGCATCGACTTGACCTACTGAGATCAGATTCTTGGTCAACCTCGGGACATGCCTCACTTTCGTTAGCTTCCATACCGATCCATTTGGAATGCGAATCTTCACATCGCCCATTCCAACAACCTCCAACGCTTCTCCGTCGGCTAGATACACTTTACCGAAATTACCCGTATGGTAATTTTCGAATAAATCCTTCTGAGCGGTCGTGTGAAATGATGTCCCAGAGTCTAGAATCCACGATTCTATATTTCTCTGTTCGGTAAGCAACAAAGAGTCACCCGAATCCTCGTCGCTCGCAACATTAACCACGTGATCACGGCCGGTACCCTTCTTCGGCTGCTTGCACTCATGACTGAAGTGCCCCATACCCTGGCAGTTATAGCATCGAAGATTCTTCTTACTTCGACCGTTACCTTTCCCGCCTCGGCTTTGCCCTCTTCTACCTCGGGATTGCGAACGTCCTCTAACGTCCCATACCCTGGCCTTACCCCGGTCTCTTGAACCCACGTTCAAGGCTGCTCCATCATTTGAGCATTCACCCATATCCAATCTCCTAAGTTCCTCAGCGAGTATTTGATCTCGGATGCCGTTGTAAGTCAGTTTCTCCTTTCCAATTGAGTTGCTAACAGCAGCTCGCATGAATTCCCAACTGTTCGATAAAGATGCTAGCAGTATAAGGGCTCTCACTTCGTCTTCAAAAGTTATCTCCACCGCATCCAACTGATTTACGGTGTCGATGAACTTGTTCACGTGACTCGCGACAGGTGTCCCCTCAGCCATGCGTAGGTTGAACAACTTACGCATGAGATGTACCTTGTTGTTCGCGGATGGTTTCTCATACATGTTGGTGAGGATCTTCATCATCCCCATCGTCTTCGTCTCTCTTGCGACGTTATGTGCTACACTCCTAGATAGTGTTAGGCGGATCACTCCCAACACTTGTCGGTCTAAGAGTTTCCACGCCTCCTCGGTGGTCGTGGTCGGCCTTTCCTCAAGGAGAAGTGGCTGATGCATCTTCCTCCCGTAGAGGTAGTCCTCTATCTGCATTCTCCAGAATGCGAAGTCTTTCCCGTCGAACTTCTCGATCCCGTGTGCGGTCCTGTCTTCTTTCGCCATCGATCAACCGTGCTCTGATACCACTTGTTAGGGGTCGAACAGGCGAACAATAAGAAAGACAGAAAGATAAACCGAGCACACACACTTTGATAACGGAGTTCACCCAAATTGGCTACTTCTCCGGGCCGCTACACGTGGCACTTAATATTATTATAATGAGGATTACAATCGTAATCTAGCTCAACACAAGCTATGGTTCTCTCGCAAATAGAACTCTCTCACTTATAATATGTATAAGTTATTGGTGTAGGTGTAATTAAAATACAAGATATTGGGGCATATAAATAGAACCCTTAGTGGCTCATATTACAATTCTAAGTGATGTGGGATAATTAGAAAACATGGCCAAAGCTCATTTGGCTCCACAACTCAACATCCATAAACTTTCGTATGATAAGAACAACGAGTATGAAGCTCTTGATACTTTTTCAGGGAGCAATGTCTAGAGTCGTAATATTCTACCGTTTTGGAAGAGTCCTGGATCGTCATACGTTTTCCTTTTTATAAGCCTTTGGATCTGCATATATTTTTTTTTACCTATAACTAACGTTCAAGGAAAATAAATATCCTAATTGTGGGATACAGAATTATGCAGATTCGACGGCAAGTGCATAATACAACAGTACCACATTATGGGATGTCTACCGGCCAACTTCAATTTTCCCCTAAGCTTATATATAAGTTTAAAAAACATAAATTCTTTCGCATAGCTCCCTGTCCCGTGGATGCATATAATGATGCTCTTGAGAGCTTTAATTGTGTAAGATTTACAGAATCAACAAATTTATGAAAATATTAATCAAACATTCCACTACAGCAGCAGAGACATAACGACTCTTACCTTTTCTTCATAAAGTCGACATACGTCTATATCCCTTAAAGACCCAAAAGTAGAGAGATTATTACGGTGTCAAGGATTTATGTTGAAATAATAACTAGAAGCAAGTAAGCAACACATTCTACCACAATATATGGACAAAAAGTTGGGTTTTTTTCTGGAGAAAAACAGTTATTAAGTATCAGATGCAAGAGAAACAAAGAGTGCTTACATCAATTCGTTGAGAATAGATCACGTCACCATCTCTTGAAACTTGTTTACCCATGAGAATGATGTATACAGTTCTAAAACTTATGGTTACAGTTCTACAACTTTTGTTTATGAATCTTGCCAAGATCTAACACTATAGAGGACAAAAAATATTACATGCAGATGAAAGTATCTTACTGGAAATATTGGAGCCCTAACATTAAAAATAAAAACAGCTCTTTAGAGACTAAAGAGCTGTCACTTGTCAATGCTCGTCTTCAGAGGAAAATTTCATTTCAGACACTCAGAAATCAAATAGAGATACACGAAAATGCGAATAAAGTTGCCAAACCAACTGGCACCTTTAACTATTACATTTTCTTCGTTAAAAATTCTAATGTATGTGCTTATGATTGATGACTAAGTAAGATGGTTGTAAATTTGATAATATATGCTTGCAAGTTTTTTGGTGGGAAATTGAAGTGGTGATAACAAAACTCAAGGTTTGCCTGCTCTACAACCTCAATTGGTACAACTAATTTCTAGGTAATATGAGCTGAACTATATGCTGAGTAAAATTAAATCGGTAAATAACTAAATATCAAAATTCAATATTTGACTGAACTAGTGATCTAAACCTTATAAGATACAACTTTCTAGCTAGCAAATGTGATCAATGTCAATTTTTAGAGGTTTGTGCACTGATCGAGATACATTATTTTTAACGGCGTTTGTTAGAAAGTCGATCGTGTTGTGTCAAGGGATCTTTCGCTTATGAATGGATTAATTTGTGTTACAAATGATAGTAAAAATTATTGTTTACTACACCAACCTATTGGTGGTTAAGAATTTGCATAGTCATCTTGCAACATTAACAATTTACATACCCACCTATAAAAAATTTATTAATCAACACACTTTAGTTGATTTATGTTAACTTTTTAAGAGAAGTTTGGTCACGTGTGATCACGTTACCGCTTCCAATTATGATTTAAAGGTAAAACTAACATCGCATATGACCAAAAATCAGCTAAAAGGTTAACATAAATCAACTAAAATGTGTTGATTGATAGATCTCTTATATGTGAGTATGTAAATTGTTAATGTTATAAGCTGGGTATGCAAATTCTTAACCACCAGTAGATTGGTAAAGTAAACTATAATTATCCCTAAATGATATGACACCAGTTTCAAGTAAAGTTAAAAACCATATAAAGTGGTTCATAAAAGAGAGTAACTGAGTAAATATGTAAGAACCATTACCATTTCTCTGTTTGTTAATGGCTTCTTGTTTAAGCTGCTTATCTAAGACTTTATCTGCCATGAAACATTCTCCGGCGGTTCCCAACCTTGCCCAAATATTCTGTTTCCTATTTTGGCTGAGCCTTAATTAAATGTTCCACCAAGGTAATTCCTCGGAAGACGACACATGAAAGATTAATTTATCGACCCAATGGATGCAATTCACAGAACATGAGAGAACCGACACACCTGAAAGGTTAATTTCGGGAAAAATGCTGAAATGGTACCCAACTTATTACCTTTTACTGATTTGGTACTCAACCTAACATATTTTTTAATTTGATATCCAGCCTATATATTTTCGTTCCAATTAAAAGACTCAACCCACATACGATCATTTTAACTTAATTAACTCAAACATATTAAGTAGTAGTTTCACTTTAAATTCTTTAATACAACAATTGAATGTTTATCATAGCTTAATCAATAGTAGATGAGACTTAGTATGCGTTAAAAACTGATGATTGAAGGCAGACTGAGTCAATTAATTGGACTGAATACGTATAGATTTGGTACCAAATTAGAAAAAATATTAGGTTGAGTAACAAATTAGAGCGAAACGTATAGGTTGGATACCGAATTAGAAAAAAATGTTAGGTTGTATATCAGATCGCTAAAAATTGATAGATTGTGTATCATTTTAGCAAATTTTTCATCAATTTCAAATTTTCAATTAACACATGTTAGAAAGTAGTCAAAACAATGAATCCTTAAGTGATATTCAGAGTACAAGCTTCCTTAGGTGCAAATTTTGAGCTGATTTTTTTAGTTAGAAATTGTACTTTATTTGGAATTTATGACTTGAAAGTGTAAAAGTTTAAGTTGAATGAACTTGGCTTTTTTCTCAGCCTTAAATATGATCGTCAAATATACTATTTACCTCTATTTTCACATCGTCATCTCCATATTGAACATTGACACGAGCGCACCATGTCGAGGCAAGACTGAGGTTCATTTATCAACTAATGCTTTCACTGGATTTTTTTTGGCTAAAAAATTACTCAAACAGATCATCGAACATCGAACGTAAATTTATATGAAAATAGAATCGGAGGTTAATTGCAAAAGTTTGATAATTTATGAGATTTAATTACAAGAATGGATACTTCATGGAGATTATTTGAATTTTACCCTAAAAAATCAAATTAGATCAAACAGCTACCTTCTCTCTCTCTCTCTCTCTCTCTCTCTAACTACCTTTTCTTTCTCTCTCTCTCTCTAACAATGTCACGGCGGAGCCAGATGACGGAGATACGCACGATCTCCACCGCCGACCTCGGCACTAATCATCAAAACTTTCTAACCGCGCTCGACACCCACTCGATCGCGATCGCGAACCGGTCCACCGTCCTGATAATCGACCTAAACCGTCCGGGTCGGGTTAAGATCCGACCCGAGTTGTCCCCAATCGAGGCCGAGTATGTTTCGGCGGTAGAGTGGCTCGTGTTTGGCGACACGAGGGCACTCGCGATAGGGACCTCCGCCGGGTTTTTGTTGGTTTATTCTCTTCACGGTGTGCTTATTCATAGACAGGTGCTTTTTAATAATTTGCGAATTATTAATTTGTACGCAACTCTTACACTATTTCATACCTTCTCTGTACCTTAACTAGTAGATACGTTTGAGAAATAGTTAAGTTTAAGAGAGTGGAATGGTTATTTTTGTCAAGTTACGATAATACTAAGCATCCGTTTAGTAACAGATTTTTTTAGCTGATTTTTAGATTTTTGATTTAATAAATTTGTGGCTGCTTGGATAGTCGGATTATTTAGCTTCTAAAAAGCAGATTTTCAGTCTAAATAAGCTAAAAGAAATCCAAATATCCAGATTTTTGGTGGATTTTTTAAACAGATTTTTAAAATATGATTTTCAACCAAATAATCTGATACCAAACATAGCCTAAGACCGATAAGAAGACAAGTAGTGTCACATCAAAGAAAATTTGTGTTTGGAATGTATAGGGTAAAATGATAACTTTAAGAAGATTTGTTTACTAAAATAGGAAAGGGAGCAGTTATTGAGGGACGTCTAAGATGGAATAGTGGTCAATTATTTAGGGTCCGAAGGAGTACATTCCTTGTGAGAGGAGTACACGTGTGCTTATTCATAGACAGGTGCATTTCACTTATTTTACGAATAATTAATTTGCACTCGTACACTCACTATGAGAGCAGCGAGGACAAGAATGAAATTTTGTCCTCTAGTGTTTTCGTGGTTGTTTGTGATGACTGATATCATTACCTCTTATTTAAGTTAAGCCCTTTTGCATTTTTCTTAAAGTTGCAAACTTTGTTGAATTGTGTATAAGTTAATACTTTTCATATTTTGCTTAAAGGTGTAGACTTTGTTGAGTTGTGTATAAGTTCATCCTTTTTCCCCCTTTGTTAACTGATACGTGTATGCACATTGTTCTGAAAGGCGAAATCAGGTGGAAATTAACGTCTAGTAAATTAGGTGGGATTAGGCGTTAGGCGACCATTTCCGCCTGGAACCCTTCTTCTTCTTTTTGAACATTGTGTATGTGTATGCAATTATTGTGTTAGGCAGTGACGAAACTAGAACTGTTTTTTTTCCCGTAATTGTGAGGTGGTGTAAAGCTAAAATCAACAAAAGAATTCAAGATACATGGTTAAAGTTCAATTTTTTCTTCATACTGCGTGTCGTTGAAACTTTTAAGAATGGAATGGAGATTTAGCACAGCAGACAGTCGGAAAGGATAATCATGTGAATTTGAATTTATTTAAATGGATGAGCACTATAATGAACTTAGTTTGGGACTTGAGAGTTAGAGGAACATATGCCGTACTCCATATAATACAACTGGATGGTAGAGCTCTTTACAGATTGTAGGCTGTAGTATATAGGCAGTGTTATAAGATTTTTAACGACCACATTCTGTAAAAAAAAAAATACCTAATTTTTATGTCTTGATATCATTAGATTCTAATTCGTTCCCGATATTTCGAACAAAAAGCTCAAATTAGATCCTAACGAATAATAGCTCTTTGTTTGCAATTGTACGATGGATAAGAGAAAAGAGCAAATGCTTCTAATGCTTTAATCACAGATTTTTCTTCTTTTTCTGATATTGGAATTAGTATCTACTTGTCTGTGTTCTATGGTTGCACGAGCAGGGTAAAAATCATAAAGTCGGATTTTTTATTCATGACTGTTCTGTGACTAAAACATACTTCATTGAACTTATTAGTCCATAATGCCTCTGACAGATTGTCCACCCTGGGTGTATTCTTAAATTGCGAGTACGTGGCACTAATAGAGATCTTATACAAGATGCTTCGGCTGAGGAAATTTGTGTTGTAATGCCTGGTGTGATTGCTCGTTTTGATGGATCTCACATTCAGGTAGTCAAAATAGCCACTGCTTCATTATTCTGAGAAAAAACATTATTTTCCGAAATGTACCTTTTGAGGTTCTTTACTTTAGAGTAAACTATCTAGTATTAATTCCTCTAAAGATGCTTCAACCGTTAATTACATTCCTTAACTTTGTTTTCTGCTATTTAGCTTCTCATATCTTGTCAATAGTCAATGTTACAAGTACTGTTTTTGACGTAGAAAATTTATAACTGGAAGAAGATTATGTGGAAAGTGTGAGTTAGTCTTGTGCCATATCATCTTAGAAGTAAAAGAAAAAGCAGGTGCTCAATATTTGATGAGTTTCTCAAGAAAAACATGTAGGGCTTATACGCTTGTAGCTCTCTTCCTCCATTTTTATTCTCTCTGAACCATGTATACACACTGCTTGGTATTTAAAATCAGCTTTTGCCCATTTGTTTGGTATGGTATGCATAATTATAAATCTCTTTCCTATTTCTGTGTTGTGAGGCTGATCTAAAAATCGTTATCTGTAATTATGATGAAGTAAAACAATGTTTTAGAATGTAAGAAAATTGGTGGTTCTATGTAATTACAATGTAAAAGATTTGATTGCTTTTGCTAGTTATATTACCTTGCAAATATTGAATTGTGATTTTTAGAAGGCGGCATCAAACTTACGGCTATGCCTTAGGATCGTATTACTATGCATTTAGATCAAGGTTTCAAAAAGCGTTAGGCGGGGATGAGGCGGAGAGGTGCCTTCTAACCACCTAGGCGCCGCCTAGACGGGAAAATGACTTGAATGCTTTTCTTGGATTTTGATGCAACATACACGTTGTAAATAGTATTATCATGTTAAATCAAGTATTTAAAGTCTATTAGCTTAACGATATACCATAACAAAGCAATAAATATTATGATAATAATGTTCGAGCAGTTTAACATCAGCAAAAAAATGTCATTAAAGTGTCTCAAACACCAACTTTAAAAAAAATGCAAATATAATCCAAAATCAACAAGATATCAAAACTAAATATTGGTATTAGTTTAGAAGCCTAATCATCTTCAGGCTCATCGTATACCTGCAGAGGCTGCAATAAAAAAAATAGGTTTAAGATATGTTTTACTTTATTTTATTTTATTGCTCTATATATATTTTTTCTAACCTATTTTAACCTATTCTAACCTTTTGACCCATTAGAATTTGTGTTGACCCAATTTAAGAATTATTGAAAAATGCCTAGCAAAAGTCGGAGCGGCGAGGCACCGCCTACCGTCTAGGCGCCGCCTAGGCGGCCGCCTCAGCCGATTTTTAAAACAGTGATTTAGATAGTTATCAGGAAACTCAGATTGGGGTGGAATTGATACGGTGCGTATTCAAAACTCTTGGGGAAATTAAGTAAAAACGTTTCAGATACTCAGTCAGAACTCTGAAACACTTAAAAAATACTTTTCCGAAACAAAGTGAAATTTGAGCAATTCATTAGGAAACTTATCGCATATTATTTTGCTAATATCTCTTTGAGAAAATGATATAGAGAAATAAAACTAAAAGTAAAAATCATATTTCATCGAATTATTTATTTTTAACCATCTTTAGTTATTATGTTACATTAATACTAGAAATTAGGTTATGATCATACTTTTATTTCGGAGAAGTGTGGTACATGCTTCCTATATATTTGGTTATTGATTTTTAATTCTACCAACCTTTCCCGTTTCCACAAAATTTTGTCCTGAGTTTCCCGTTTCCATTTCCCGTCCACTTCTGTTTCCCAAGTGGGCAACTGTGATTTATATAATAGACTACATCAACTAGAGATGATTAATTGGTGAATTAAAGGATGAAATTGACTTACTAGCCTATGTTGGATGGACATTAAATAGTTTACTTTCTTATGTGATTTAAAAACTTTAGCATTTCGTTACAATGTTGACACAAATACTAACGTCATTCAAAGTGCAATGTAGACTTTGTTGAATCGATGGCGTCAAGAAACAAGTTCTCAGTTTGTGGATGAAAGTCGAGATGGCTTTAATGGAAATTCTCATGGAAGACTACCTTACCAACTTTGGGATGTTAGCAAATACGGGACATGTGCCGATGCAGCAATAACTGGCCTAATGCCCCCTCCTTTGATGGAATTGCAGGTCCTCTTTTGTTTACTTGTCCAAGTTCATGCATGAAGTTTTGGTGCAGTTACAAACTTTTTTTTTATTCTTTTTTGTTTACTACCAAACCATGGTGGGTTGGATGGGTGGCAGTCATAAACTTAATACTTTTTTGTTAAATTCTTTCCACTAAACGTATAAACTCAGACTCGGTACTAGCTTAAGTATTCAATAGATTTTTAGGAGAGGTGCCTTTTCTACAGTGCAGTGTCTGTGTTTTTAGCCGTGATTTGCTCAAGAACCTATGTACCTATATTGTTGAACGTGGTAGCTAAAAAATGTGTTATCTTGGATTTTCTGGTGATTTTGTCCGCCTTCCTGAAGTTATTAACGTATTTGAATTCAGCTCCTTTTCTTGTTGGGCAGTCAAGTCAACGTTACTACTGTGCAGTCACTATAGGAAATGATGCCGTGATTTCAGCTTACAGGTAAGTATCAGGAGTTGCATTACGACAACCTTCTCATTCCCTCTCTTCTCTCTCTCTCTCTAACTGGATTTAACCTTTGCTTTTTTGCAAAAGACTTTCAGAAGACCGAGGTAGGTCTTTGGTGGGAGCGATTCTGTCTAAAGTTGTGCCAGTAACATTCTCAACAATATCCTCCTTTTCCAAATTAATTTGGTGGAGGGACACAGAGTCGGTGAAAAAGCCAGAAGCAAAACCCCAGCCGTTTGCTCGAGGTGACGACAAATTCCTTTTTTCTGAAGAACCTTTGATATTGTTTTATTTTACTACTGATAGTACGTACAGTCAAATTTTATCATCGAAAAGGTTTTATGATGAAAGAAGTCCGTGAATTTTAGTCAATGTAGTAATCAGTATTGAAACAAATCCTTTTGAGTTTTTTAACTGATTGGTCAAGTTTACTACGGCAACCCGGTTGTGTTATGAATATATTACTCTTTACTGTATTATATCATACTGCTCTTTTTCCCCCTAAACACCTCTTAACTTGACAAGAAACACCTTTTTAAACCTGTTTTGGCAGCTTCTCCGCTTACATGTTTGAAGGATCACCCAAGGAAGGGTGAGAAGCTCACCTTATCACCTAGCGGAACTTTGGCAGCTATAACAGATTCTCTTGGTCGTATATTGCTATTAGATACTCAGGCACTTGTAGTAGTTCGGCTATGGAAGGTAAATCTTAAAAAATCATGTCATTTATACTCATAAGCGACTGAGAAGATACTTCTTCTTCTTCCCTTACCTCTGAAATTATCTTTGCTGTTTTACAGGGATATCGTGAAGCGAGCTGCTTGTTTATGGAAATGCTAATGAATAAAGATGCCACGACTTCTAGTTCGACGTATTATGATGGCGTCAAGGGTGATTATTGCCTTTGCTTAGCAATTCATGCTCCCCGAAAAGGAGTTATTGAGGTAATTTTCTCGTGCATTCAGCAATTTTTATCTCTAGTATGTTGTTTTCTTTTTAGCTTGATAGGAGTATTTGTTTAGGGAATACTGGTGATAATATTGTTAAAAAAAGTTTTTAGTGCCTTTGGGAAGAATATGAAGTTTGTCACTCGAGGGCAAGTCATATGCATACTGAATGACAATTCCTTATTGATAAACTGTTTTTTCGGTAACACTAGTTTATTCACTTTTATTTTTGTCGTGGTTTGTTGAACTCCTTAACAAGCTATATTAGTAAACATATTTATACGAGTTTATGCCTTAAATAAAATGTAGGTTTGGCAGATGAGAACGGGACCTCGTCTTCTTACTATTCCTTGTGCTAGAGGAAGCAAAATATTGCAACCCACTTATAGATTTGAATCCTTGTCATCGTCATCTCATTCTTATGCACCTTTGGAAGTTTTCTTACTGAACGGCGAATCGGGTCAACTATCAGTTATAAACCGATCTCTTAAATAAATGGTTACACTGTACTGTACACTTGTTGCTTCATACAAACTCAGTTTAAGAAGGTCAGCTACCGGTACATAAGGAATTGACAAGGGCTTTGGGTCTGTTTGAATTAAGCATAGGGAGTAAATTTTTTGACATTATTTTTTGCCCTCATGAGCAGAATATAAATGTAATTATGTTAGATGCTTCAAGTGTTAGTGGAGTATATACGACCATAAGCATTTCATATTAAATATATGTTGGTACTTGGTATAATGGTATCGACTCTGCTCTTGGATCACCTTTGGAAATATCCTTGAAGAGTTGTGAAAGGAAACAAAATACTGTTGATACCATTTTTTTCATTCGAACAACAGTCTTATATATTTTTATGTTAACAAAAAGAGCTTATATGTCAAAGAAGCTACGGATTTATTCAAACACTTCTACCTCCAAATGATGACGTGTGAAGTGCGGGAGTGAACATATCTTTACTCAATTTTTCTATCCTGTTGATTTTTAAAGTAGCCTCAGGCTCATATTGTCTGATTTTTCAAACCATTTGGTTTGTGTAGAGTAGAGTAATACTTCACATGTCCGGCAGAAATAAAATTACCTATTTTTACCTGTATTTCATGCCGCATAAACACTTGAAAGAATCTTTATTTCTTCCAGATAAAATTACACCCTTCAACTACTATTACACATCCCCTATAGAATCTTGATAGTCCCTCACCGTCGAGGCGTCATTAGTTTAAGAGAACTTGTACCGATGGGTTGCCTCCATTACACTTTGCAATCCATATTTTCACCAGAAGAACAAATATAGTGACAGATTTATGAGAACCAATGATTTGAAATGATAATGGAACCCCCAATGTATATCACCCTAAAACTTATATTGATAGTACTAAGATTAATTAAAATTCGCGTCCCAGAGTTTCCTCGTCTTTCCTAAAGTTTGCTGGTAAAGTGAGTTAAATTCCTTGCGGTTGCAGACCATACAGTATACAACCAGAAACGTTTAGGAAGTAAAAGAAAAAGAAATCGTTGAATTCCCGCAATTCCATTATGAGTGATCAGTCTCAAAATACGTACATTTCAAGTTTAAAAAAAAGCTGTACATAAATTGTCTGCGTGACAAATTTGATTATATGATAAAATTTCAAAATTGTTATTTCTGTGATGCAGATGTATAATGCAAAACAAATACAAAAGAACAGGAGCATAGCCTCTTTTAGTCTTCTCTCCCGAAGTGTAATTAGCTAAATAGGCTAGTGTGAGACGCATAAGCCGCGAGCTCGTGATCTAATCTCATGAAAACCCTCATCTAAGGAGTATGAAGTGTGGCAACTAGTTGAAAATCATGTTTCTTCCCTACAGTCATCCCGATTAGGGGTGGAATCGGGGCGAGACCTAACCCGAAAAACTTAAACCGTGTCCCGATTCGATAGTTTTCGGATGTCATTTAAAAGTCCCGATTCCGACCCGAAAATGATTGAGTCCCGGTAATATGGATTTATGATAATTCGGGATCACTAAAGGTCGGGACGGGATTTTCTGATATTTCATACTTCTAAAAAAAATGTTAAAAAGTTATAACATAACTAGCAATTTTGTTAAAAAGTTCGTAGATTTAAACAAAATCAAAAAGTGGATCAAAAAGTAGGACAATACTATGTTGATATCGTATTCGTTTATAATATTGATTATCAAACAAGACAAGTAATTATAATTATTTTAAAATTAAATAAATAATAACATAATTCAAACTAAAAGAAGGAAACAAATGTTATAATTTTGGTTATTAAAGATTAAGATAAATACACAACATATGCAACAAGAAACTCATACGAAAATAAAAGTGTGTTATTTAGTAAATAGAGTAGATGTAAGAGTAACTTCAATTTTTTTAATAAATATAAACTGTTACTATTCATAATATAAGATTTTTTTAAAAAAATCTTTTTTTTATGTATAATAATTCTATGGGTCGGGGTCGGGAAATCCATTGGGATTGGAAATAAAAATACGATCCCGAACCGAATTACTTTGGGATGGGACAAAAATCCGATACGTCGGATCGGAAAAAAATTAGGTCGGAACCGGATCGGATGTTGTATCGGGTCGGGATTTCAGGATTTCCCGACCCTAATCCCATGGCCTCTGGCATGTCAAGTTCTTCTAGATTCACGCCATTCGGGAGCTTCCAATCAAAATGATATACCAATTTAGCAAGTGGATATTCGACATATGCAATGCCATACGCTATGCATGGGCATATCCTTCTACCACTTCCAAACGAGATATACAAAAAATTGGTCCCACGAAAATAGATCGATGAATATTTGAACCCGTTTCGCTCCAATCGTTCAGCATCAACCCAATATCTTGGATTCATACTGATCACACAATTGTTGATAATGACCTTGGTTTTGATTGGTATTTTGTACGCGTTGTTAAGGCATGTTTGATGTTTCCCGTACATCCAAAGTGCGATTTTTCACTAGGTTAAGAAAAATATGAAAATAGAGCAAAACATAAAGGATACTAGTAGACCTGCTCACCTGATGGGCGTGAATCGAATAAAAAATCTATAAGCCGTTATGGTAGATAATTTGTGAGAAGATGCTGTTAAAAGGAAAGTTAATAATTATATAACAATTACTATTTTATAATTTTATAAATTAATAGTACTTTTTTTTGTAAATAATTGTTTCAATGCTTTACAAGGACTATTCACATAAAGTAATATTATAGATACATGAGATAAGGTTGTTCGGTCAAGTCTATCAGCAAATCTTTACTATATTTCCTATATGGGAAAATGATCCAACAATATACAAGGATCAGAATTTAAAGGTTTCAACCTGACTCGATCCAACCCGTTGCGTGTCGGGTAAAAGTGTAATTCTATTCGGGTCGGGTCGGGCTTAAATGAATAAAAATGCAACTTAAAAAGTATAAGTTAACACTCTCATATTTTTATCTCTCTCATATACATTAAAATCCCCCTGTTATAATAATACAAAACATACATTTAAATGATGGGTAAAAAATACAACTTAACATTCTCTCTGTCATATAAAAAACATTTGTATAAACGTGCTCTACACTTTTTAAGGGTGTGACAACCAATAGAATAATTTAGTGTGAATTTAAATATAGTTATTTTTGGGTTCTCACATATGTGTTGAATTTTTAGTGATTGTCACACCCATATTTTTAGTAGACCTGGTCTACAATAGTGTTACCTCTATCGTATACATTAAACTCTCCATTTTATAGTTCAAATGGATAAAGTGCAATTTAACAAATTTTCTCTCTCTCTTATGTACATTAAATTCTATCTGTTATAGTAATACAGAACATATATTTCGGTAAATTTATTTAAAAAAATCTTATATACAATTAATTTATTAATTAATGAAACGATATTTATATTAAATGTGAATGAAATTTATTCATGTTAATTAATAACTAATATGTTATCGTCTTTATTTATAGAAGAATTTACGGTAAAACAAATCATCATATCATTAATATACATTTATAATATAATTTTACATATAATGTTTTAATTCACGAAATTAATTTAGTAAACATGGAAATGTGAAACAGAATAATGCAAAATTTAAATTCGTAAATTAATGTGAAAGAGTATTTAATATCATGTTTTTTATATTATCTTTTTAAATCAAATGATTTTTTTTACTTTATCTAACACATTTTCTTTGAAATATTTGACATTTATGGGATTTATTTTTTAAAAGAGAAAAAAAGAATTTTTTAAAAACGGGTCAAATAGGCTGGGGTTGGGTCGAGTCGGGTCAAATGTGTAAAAATGTGAGTTTGTTATCGGCTCGGGTTAAAACACGCGAAATTGATATCAGTGACCGTATACAACAGTTAATAACATTCAAGAAAATTGCGCTCGGTTCTCTTATAAATTTTAGTGAACTAGCTTATAAGCTGTTAAAAGAAATATTATTTATTCTACACTAATTTTTCTTTATCACTCTTGCATTTCCCGTCACGTAGTGTGGTGTTTTCCTCGAGACAGTCATCATATTTGACGTTTATAAAACAGTCACCTTAACCACCGTTAGATTAAAAAATAGATGGTTAGATAATATTTTTCAATAACTCATTTATTTTTTCTATTTTCATCAAATTAGAATTTGATAAATAAAAAATAAATTGTACAACACACTAAAAACCCAAATAAAAATATAAAACCCTAGGAAGTCCTAACCTAAATTTAAATATTAATCAAAATTTAATTTTTTTTTATACATTTGACACATTTTTATGCTAACGATTTGTGAACTAGTCATATAGCTTGACTGTTTCATAGTAATTCCCGTTTTCCTTCATTACTCATGCATGGCCTCCTTTTATATGCAAATTTGGCTCCATAGAGTTCGGGATCCGAATATCCCATTCACAATTGAATTATATATGGACGGTGCGTATCATTCTATTATAATAAGCCAACCCAAGAGAAATGAGACTGCCCAATTTTTCCAAAAATACTCTCACTATGTTTTAATAATTACCAATATATCTAATCTAATTAATTAATAATTTGTTCTACTATATTTTTCTAATTACGGATGTATGCTAAATTAATTAACAATTCGTTTTAACCCGCATAACTAAAATAAATGATACCAAATCTGAATATTATGTTCAAAATAAAATATATTACGAGATTTATGACATTACGCATCTCACACGCAACGCATGACTAAATTTTACTAGTCTTACATATGCATAGCCACTTTAGGAATAGTAATGTTTATCTCCGTTGACTTTTGAAAGCCCCCACGGGATTCATTTTTCTAACAATCTTTAACTTAGAGACATGATGACAATCGCGTCTCCATAGTCAACTAATGCAGCAGCTCTTTCCTGGTCTCGTCATTCCTTACGACTAACTAGAGCGAGACCTAGCTCCATTTCATCTGTATCTTTCGGTAACCAAAATCTGAACATCGAGTTTTTAGATTATGACGTTCCTTCATCTGCTGCCATCGCTGCCACTTGAATCTGACTCCCTTGATTGTATATATGAACTTTTACATTTTTTATACAAATTTCCAAAAACACCAACCTCTAAAAAATACAGAATTCGTAGATTTGCTAAAAAAAGTTTATATCTGAAAATAAATTATATTTCTTATTAACTCTTTTTTCTTGTACCCCCTTGTACTTCTCTTGTGATGTGGTGCTTTGTAATCACACATGGCCTCCTTTTTTTTTTTTTTTAGTAATCACACATGGCTTCCTTTTATTATATGCAAAATTGGTTTCATGGAAATAGGGGGGAATCAATTCAAAATTGAGTTACATGGACGGTGCATATGTTACATAATATATACGATGTGTTAGGATCGGTACCCGATTCGTAAACAGTCAGCTCGTATCCCGATCTGATTACTTTTGAAAGTGAAAAAAAAACGACCCCGATTCGACAAAAGTCGGGACCCAACTTTTTCGGGACCTGAATTTTCGGGATTTCGTAGGATCGGGATAGGTTTATCCCAAATCTCCCGACATATCTTTTTTATTTTAGGACAAGGTCATTTTTTATCAATAATTTTTATTTGATAAATCTAAACTTGTTATTAACACGAAACATAATCATAGTTTAAAAATAACACTCCTAATAAATACAAAAAGAAATGAATATGTAATAGAAAAAATAGTGTGAAACTACAAATAATGGAGTAGATAAAAAAATTAATACATTTTTTATCAGATTCTTTTATTATTTAGTTTTATTCATACAATCAACAATAATCATACTAAATGAGATACATTATCATTATAATTTTTATAATAGAAAAATAATGATCACTTATCTTTTTAAGTAACAATAAAACTTTTTAATTTAATTATATTTTTTATTTTAATAATTTCATATATTAAAAAGTACAAATTTATATTATAATTATCTTAATTATAACTAATATATGAAACAAAACCAGTCGTAACTTAGATTGCATGCTAGAATACAATGTTAGATTCTCATAAATTACATTTGATATAAATTAAATTACATTTTAGTATTACAATAAAAAAATCAGGTTATATAATATAAAATAAAAATAATAATTAGAAATTCGGATCGGGTCGGTACATCCGACGAAATCAAAATAGACATCCGATTCCGAAATTTGTAGGATCGAGACAAAACCCGACGTTTTCGATCACGTGAGGATCCAGATTCGGTATTTTTTCCCAGCCCTACATGAATACTACCAATGGTCTCCATTGACTTTTGGAAGTCTAGTGCCATGTCACATCAACATTCATCTCACAAAAGCTATTTTTTCCCAGCCCTATACGTCACCATTACATGAATACTACCAATGGTCTCCATTCACTTTTGGAAGCCTAGTGTCATGTCACATCAACATTCATCTCACAAAAGCTACATAGCCCTATACGTCCCCACCACATGAATACTACCAATGGTCTCCATTGACTATTGGAAGGGGAGATTCTCTTTTGAGGACTCAGATTACTCATCTGAGTCTTCATTTTAATTATTTGAGCATCTGGTTAACAATCACGTCACATCTTATTTTTTTTTATTTTTTAAATTCATTTCACTCAATTTTATTACAAAATAAATAACTCTAACACCCTTTTATTACATATCTTTACACTTCATTTATCTACAAAATAAATAAATTTAGTCACTCCATCACACTATTAATTAATACATTACTCTGTTTTTTTTTTCCGTTTAAACTAAATACAAAATTAAAATATTTTATAATCATAATATTATATCAAGTTAACACTTTCAAGTAATTTATATTTTGCACTTTTTTATTTATTAATTTTGTTACTTCTGAGTAAATAATTAAATTGTCCCCAAAAACCCTACAGGTCATTATTTTCTTTCATCTTTTCCTATCCACATTTAATCGGGTTAAATTGAAAGTGGTTAAATAAATATGGGTAGGTAAATGTTTTATGTGGGTAGGTAAATATGGAAGAAAACAATCACATGTATGGTTTTTGGGGACAATTTAATTATTTACTCGGAAGTAACAAAATTAATAAATAAAAAAGTGCAAAATATAAATTAATTGAAAGTGTTAACTTGATATAATATTATGATTATAAAATATTTTAATTTTGTATTTAGTTTAAACGGAAAAAAAAAACAGAGGAACGTATTAATTAATAGTGTGATGGAGTGGCTAAATTTATTTATTTTGTAGATAAATAAAGTGTAATAAAATATAATAAAGTGGTGTTAGAGTTATTTATTTTGTAATAAAATTGAGTGGAATAAATTGAAAAAATAAATAAAAATAAGATATGGCGTGGACCTGGTTTTTAACCAGATCCTCAAATAAGTAATTTGAGGAGTCAAAAAGACTCGCCCTATTGGAAGCCTTAGTGCCATGTCACATCAACATTCATCTCACAAAAGCTATCTTTCGGTATTTTTTTCCGGGCTGGATTAATTAACTACATTAAATCTTTAAAAACACGTAAACCGTAGAAAAAATCTACGGTTTACAGTGATTAACTGTAAACCGTAGATTTAATCTACGGTTTGTATTAATTAATACAAACCGTAGATTGATTTTTTCTACGGTTTACGCCAGTTTTTTGCTTAAAAAAAATAAAAAAATCTGAGAATTAAAATTAAAAAACTGAATAATTTTTTCAAAATAAATATGATTTTTTTAATAAAAAAACTAAATGCCTTATTTTTAAAATTTGACATAAAATAAATTACCAATATTCTAACAATCTCTCAAAATAAACACAAAATTTACACAAATTTACACAAATAAAGTTGATTTGATAAATTTTATGTTTTTGGTTCATGTTATATTTTTGTGAAGTGTATAAGTTGATATTTATTGAATCATTAACTAAATCGTCAATTTTTGTGAAGTACCTTTGGTTTGTTTTTAACACTTATATAACGCAATATGAAACATTAACTAAGTCGTTAATTTGGTGTCAATCATCAATTTTGTTGAATGAAACAATCATAAATTATATAAATTTCATAAAAAAAATTAACTAAATATGCAAACATGAATATGAAGTTATAAATTTCATAAAACAAATTTATTAAACAAAATTTACAACGAAATTTACAACAAAATTTCATAGAACTAAATTTCAGAAAACAAATTTATTAAACATTTGTTTACATCATATAAATTTACAACAATTTAGAAAAAATAGTAATTTACATAAAATTAAAAATAAAAAACTGATTATGGACTTAGGTCTATAGCTTCATCTTCATTTGCTTTTTTCTTTCCCGATTTCTTTTCCAGCGCCATATATAACTTGAAATTAGGTCGAAAAAGTTCCTTCCATGGCGCAGCTGTCTCAGTGCGTGTTTGTTCCAACCGTGCTATAATTCCTGGCATTGGGAAGATCCCTTCTTCTTTAGGAATAACCTGAGCATAGTGACAACTGTTGACGAACACCATTACAGTCGGGATGTAATGTGTCGTTCTCCGAGGCGGACCAGTATAAAGAGGTAAAAAGGTACTGTTCCACACGTTTACCCCTCCATCACTATTTTGCCATAAGGACAACAATACAATTGGAATATTGTAATAAGAAGCAATTAAAAACCCATAAGACGGAAATCTCATCCATTTGTCAGAAGGTGCGGGATTTGTAGCATGATAAAAATTTAAACTTGATAAAATATAATCATACCGGTAATCAAAGCCAAAATTCTCAAACAGCTCATAATAAACACCTTTCATTTGCTGCAGCTCTTGAAACAACTCACATCTTACCGCATACCAATCATCTTCCCCATGCTGTTTACCCGTCACATTTGCAAGTACCCGGAACCCACAGTTACCATCCCCACGCACATCATAAACCGTTTCGATGTAACTATGTAACATGACCCATATTTGGTCACTGTACAGGAAGGTTGGCCTATTGGGGGTGGGTTTAGGGTTCTGGTTTCGCGGCCTCCTAGTTGGGTTTGCCCTTACCTCCGGTGTTTCATCCGCCTTGCCTTTGCCCTTGTCCCTACTAGCACCAGCACCCTCTTCCTCCACATACTCCCATCCCGACTTATCCCTCTTACTAGATTTGTCTCCTTTTCTAGGTCTCCCCCTATTTACTCTCACTTCGGGGTCACTGATGGATGTTCTGGCTGGTACGGTTATCTCTCGGAGTTGTGTTTTCATACGCCGTTTTTCAACATTACTTTTCCTAGCATAAACACTTTTAAACTCTTCTAGATCACCCTCTACCCCATAATCATCGGTGTTCCCATTATCATCAATTACGTCTAATTTTTTCCAGAATGGATGAATATATTCTAGAGGAAGAGGCTTCCCGAATAAAATATGTTCACTCATAATATGATGACAAGGTAAACCGTGAGACAATTTGAAACCGCAAGAACAATTCTCATCAGCCTGGCCACTACATTTTTTATGTTCTTGAAATAATAAATCAAAGGCATAGTGTGTGATATACGACCTAAGATTTATAAATAGAGGTGTTCGTTCAGAATGTGGAAAATAAGACTTGCATTTATCCAACTTCATCTTAATATCCTCAAACTGTTTTTCTAGAATTCTATTCACCTCTACCCAAACAGTTTCAAGCGTGCCAGTATTTAGGGTTTAGGGTTTAGGGTTTTTAATTTAGGGTTTAGGGTTTAGGGTTTGTAATTTAGGGTTTAGGGTTTAGGGTTTTTAATTTAGGGTTTAGGGTTTAGGGTTTTTAATTTAGGGTTTAGGGTGTAGGGTTTTTAATTTAGGGTTTAGGGTTTACGGTTTGTAAAAACTCAATATTGGTCCTATCAATTAAAATAAAGAATATTTTTTACAAACATACAAATCAAACATACGAATCAAATTAAACTTACGAAATTATAACGTACAAATCAAACATAGAAATCAAATACAAAAACAGTGCATTTATTTTTTTTTGTAACGACTAAATGTTTTAAAGTTGGACATAGGGAGCATCTTTCCCGCCGATGTTAATCTATCCGATGACGGCTCAGCAGACTCTTCGATTTCGTTTAGCTCCGTACGCCGTCTCTGTCGCTGCTGCGATTCCGGATGCGGAGCACGCTCGTGGGATGTAATTGTCAACCCCCGACTCCAACTGTCGGTGGACTGATGACTAGGATGATGCTCGTACGAACCAAATGATTGTCTATGATGATCGAACGGAACATCGGTCTAAACGTAGTCCGACCCAGCAAAAGAAGAACGACGACGATGATCGCTTGAACTCGGACCCTGACCCTGATCTGTAGTCGGGTGTCGACCTCCAGTCGATCTTCTACCCCCGCTACTAGATTCGCCTCTTTCGTCGGGACGCCGACAACTTGAAGCCCTAGTGTAAGTTCGTGGGTCGTAACGTAGGTCGTCATCACCATCGTCGTCGTCGTCGTCATCCCCCTCCGACTGTTCATCAGCTGACCCATACGGATTCATACCCATTTGAGCGAACTCCGCACGTAGTAAGTCCACGTCCCTTTTAGATTTCAGCCGTTTGAACGATTTGAAACTGCGGCGCAACATCGCTTTCTGAAAAAAAAAACAATCAAAAACGATTTATTAGTATTGAAATATACAGAAAAAGAAGTAACGATTTATTAGTAAAAAACGATTTAGTAGTTACCATTTTATTGAAGACACCCGTATTCTCCCGGAAACCATGAGGGGGCGGGGCAAGTTCAGGTGGGTTTATGAAGATGCGGGTCCTCTCTCTATACCATCTCATGTAATCCGGTGACGTCCCTGACCCATATTCGCCGTTAATAAGACGGGTGTGGCGGTCATTCCACACGGCTATAAATTCTCCGGTTAGTAAAGGCCAGTCGTGTTTTTGCCCAGTCCCATATCTTCTATCCTTGCCGTGACCCTGTCTTGGTTTCCAAATATATGTAGGGACCCGCTGCACAAAACCGAACTGTCTCATGAACCTGTCCGCGGGGTGGTACTCAATCTTCTCATTACAAATGAGAGGCACAGAACAATGCCACATATAACGGCCCCGCGTGCAGTATTCCGGATACTGATTGAGATCCCCGTAAGGTTGCCACACTATCTGTAATCATCAAATTAGAATATATAAACAATGGTTTAAAAATAGACGAGTAATAAATTCTGCGAACATAAGACAAATGCAAACATATACAACATATAATACGTAAGTTACATGTAATACGAAAATTAAAATTTACCTGTTCAGGCGACATATTGTCAAACTGGTCACGTATGTGGACCACATTATGTCCGTAGACATATGGCGTAAGGTTAGTTTGCCTCCACATCTTCCATCTGTAATATACAAACAAAAACCGATAAACAATAAATATAACCGGCAGCTAAGTAAATGATAGATGACACAATAATATAAAAAAGCAAATCCAATTCAAAAACTAAATAAATATCATACCTGTAACCGAGGGGGAACCTAGGCAAGCCCTCCGGTGGCTCGACATCTTCCGGCAGCTCTTCACACGGTCTAACCGGCAGTAGTCTGCTAATCGCCCACATATCCAGAAACATCACCGCCCCGCTTACTCCGGTTGTCTTACAACGTACCACCCTGCATAGATTAGCCTCTAACCAGGCCAGAAGAGCTGATCCCCAACTATACTCAGCACATGTGTCAAAATCCTCCAGAAATGGCAGAGGCCAGAGTGGAATCTGATCACTGCTCTTATCCGAAAACACATGTGCAGCCAGTAATAATAGCATGGCAGCCCTAGACTGATATAGTAAACGCTCCTCACTAGGGTTGGGGGGTAATTCACCGAAGGTCTGTAACATCCAATCAAGTCTAACTGTCAGACAGTTTAGATCGACTTGATTGTCAGCCGGCCTAACACCCAACAAACTCTCCATCATAGCCAACCTGCTCGCCTTCGTGTCATTCCGCTCCGACCGGGTCACAGCAAGACCATCCACCCTCAGACCAAGCATAATCTCTACATCCTGTAAAGATATCCCCAACTCTCCCCCGACAAAATGGAACGTGTGCGACTCATCACGCCACCTATCAACTAAGGCTGTAATCAACCCTCGGTCTACGGTATAATTACCTATACTGTAAATACCGTAAAAACCAGCCCTAATGATATTTTGAACTACCCTTTCAGGCGTCGGTATCTGCCAACTATAATTATAAACCCTAATCTTATTGGCATCTCCTCTACCCGCTTCTCTGCCAGCATCCCAAGTCTGATTAGAAATGTGACCAGTCTGTCGTAAAATACCCAACCTCCCTTTAATATGTGGACCTGGGTCTGCCATCCTAACTATGATAACCAAATATAACTCAATTAATGATAACCAAAAAATGATAACATAACCAATTAATGATAACCAAAAAATGATAACATAACCAATTAATGATAACCAAACAATGATAACTCAATGATAACCAATTAATGATAACCAAACAATGATAACTCAATTATAACCAATTAATGATAACAAAACAATGATAACCAAACACACATTTTTTCATAAACCAAACAATAATAATTTAATTTTTTAATCATAACCAAACACACATTTTTTCATAAACCAAACAATAATAATTTAATTTTTTAATCATAACCAAACACACATTTTTTCATTAAACCAAACAATAATAATTTAATTTTTTAATCATAACCAAACACACATTTTTTCATTAAACCAAACAATAATAATTTAATTTTTTAATCATAACCAAACACACATTTTTTCATAAACCAAACAATAATAATTTAATTTTTTAATCATAACCAAACACACATTTTTTCATAAACCAAACAATAATAATTTAATTTTTTAATCATAACCAAACACACATTTTTTCATAAACCAAACAATAATAATTTAATTTTTTAATCATAACCAAACACACATTTTTTCATAAACCAAACAATAATAATTTAATTTTTTAATCATAACCAAACACACATTTTTTCATAAACCAAACAATAATAATTTAATTTTTTAATCATAACCAAACACACATTTTTTCATAAACCAAACAATAATAATTTAATTTTTTAATCATAACCAAACACACATTTTTTCATAAACCAAACAATAATAATTTAATTTTTTAATCATAACCAAACACACATTTTTTCATAAACCAAACAATAATAATTTAATTTTTTAATCATAACCAAACACACATTTTTTCATAAACCAAACAATAATAATTTAATTTTTTAATCATAACCAAACACATTTAATAATAACCAAACACATTTAATCATAAACCAAACAATAATAACTCAATTTTTTAATCATAACCAAACACATTATCAACAATTCAAATTAACCAAACAAAATAAACAAACATGCAAAAATGGGACAAATATCAACAATTATTAAAATTTCTATAATTAATATAAACAAACAACAAACAATTATATATAGCTAAGTGAATTATGGTTTTGCATATTTTATATATTTTTTCCTATTTTACAAATTAAAATTACAAAAAATAAAAAAACATGCAAAAATGGGACAAATATCAACAATTATTAAAATTTCTATAATTAATATAAACAAACAACAAACAATTATATATAGCTAAGTGAATTATGGATTTGCATATTTTATATATTTTTTCCTATTTTACAAATTAAAATTACACAAAATACATAATAAATTAGAGAATAAAAGATATACCCTCAATTATGGATAAGTTTGATTGATGATTTGGGGTTTTTTGTTAATAAATTTGATAGTTAATGTGGTTGATTGATTTGGGTGATTTTTTGGGTTGAAAATTGGGGGTTTTTGAGAGAAAGAGAGAGAGTGTAGAATAAAATTTTATTTTTTTAAAAAAAAACGAAAGTTTCTGTTTTTTCCAGGGACTGTCTGTGTAATTTTCGCGCAGGGACTGACTGTGTAATTTTGAAAAGCAGGGACTGACTGTGTAATTTTGAAAAAAATTACACAGACCGTAGATTAAATCTACGGTCTGTGCGTTTTAAAAGAAAAAATGCAGTACAATAAGTGCACCTCATTTTTTTCCAACCCCTATACGGGGCTGTCTCTTTTGAGCAGTCATTTCACTGAAATGATACCCCATATTGCTCAAATGAGGACCTGATTAAAAACCAGGTCCATGTCACATCTTATTTTTATTTATTTTTTCAATTTATTCCATTCAATTTCATTACAAAATAAATAACTCTAACACCACTTCATTACATCTCATTACACTTCATTTATTTACAAAATAAATAAATTTACCCACTCTATCACACTATTAATTAATACATTCATCTATTTTTTTTTCCACTCAAACTAAATACAAAATTAAAATATTTTATAATCATAATATTATATCAAGTTAACACTTTCAAGTAATTTATATTTTACACTTTTTTATTTATTAATTTTGTTACTTCCGAGAAAATAATTAAATCAAATAATGCCCAATATGTACCACTTTTGAAATTATATTACTCCTAGCTACCTCCATAATTTCATATTTACTATAGCTACCACTTTTTAATTATTTACTTTATTTACCAAAACGCCATACACATATTTCATAAAAAATGGAAAAAAAACACATAAAATTATATAAAATGCAAAAAATATCAAAATAAATGAAAAAAAATCACAAAAAATCACAAAAAATGAAAAATAATAAAAAAAATCATAAAGAAAATAAAAAAATCACAAAAAAAAAAAAAAATGAAAAAATCACAAAATTTAAAAAAAATTACAAAAAAAATTACAAAAAAAACTATAAAAAATTACAAAAATCACAAAATATTATAAAAATAAAAAAAAATAAAAAATTTATAAAAAATCACAAAAATCACAAAAATGAAAAAAAAATTATAAAAATAAAAAAAAAAATTATAAAAATTATAAAAGATGAAAAAAATGAAAAAAATCACAAAATATTAAAAAAATGAAAAAAAATCACATAAAATTATAAAAAATGAAAAAATATTATAAAAATAATAAAAAATTTATAAAAAATGAAAAAAATCACAAAAAATTATTAAAAAAATCACAAAAATCCCAAAATTATAAAAAATTATATATTTTTTGTAATTTTTTAAAAAGTTTATGATTTTTTAATTTTTTTATAATTGTTTTTTTTGTGATTTTTGTTATTTTTTTTATAATGTTTTGTGATTTTTTGTGATTTTTGTGATTTTTTTTTAATTTTTTGTGATTTTTTATAAGTTTTTATAATTCTTTATGATTTTTTGTGATTTTTTTCATTTTTATAAATTTTTTGTAATGAAAACACTACACGTCATTATTTTATTCCAATTTTACAAGTTAACCGGGTTAACTTGAAAGTGGTTAAATGTGGGTAGATAAAGGTGGAAGAAAATAATGACGTGTAAGGTTTTTGGGGACAATTTAATTATTTACTCGGAATTAACAAAATTAATAAATAAAAAAGTGCAAAATATAAATTAATTGAAAGTGTTAACTTGATATAATATTATGATTATAAAATATATTTAATTTTGTATTTAGTTTGAGTGGAAAAAAAATCAGAGGAATGTATTAATTAATAGTGTGATAGAGTGGGTAAATTTATTTATTTTGTAAATAAATGAAGTGTAATGAGATGTAATAAAGTGGTGTTAGCGTTATTTATTTTGTAATAAAATTTAATGAAATGAATTGAAAAAATAAATAAAAATAAGATTTGACGTGGACCTGATTTTTAACCAGATCCTCAAATAAGTAAAATGAAGACTCAGATGAGTAATCTGAGTCCTCAAAAGAGAATCTCCCCCCTATACGTCACCACTACATGAATACTCTCCATTGACTTTTGAAAGCTTACTGCCATATCACATCAACATTCATCTAAATTTTTTTTTAGACGAATCACAAAAGCTACCTATTAGCTTTGAAAGACACTAAATTTTAGTATATTGGTTCAAATGTGCTGTTATTAGCACATGACCTAATACATAGAGGACAAGTGTACCTTAAACATGAATACTCTCCATTGACTTTTGAAAGCTTAGTGCCATGTCACATCAACATTCATCATACAAAAGCTAAATTTTTTTTAGACGAATCACAAAAGCTACCTATTAGCTTTGAAAGGGAAACAGCGTCTCTGACTCAAGAGTCAGAGTGACTCAGAGTCACAACCATTGGATATTCCTACAGTACATTTCATATTTTAACTGTAACAATATTTAATGGCTGTGCACTCTGAGTCACCTTGACTCAGAGTCAGACACGCTGCATCTTTCAAATCCTTTGAAAGACACTAAATTTTAGTATATTGGTTCAAATGTGCTGTTATTAGCACATGACCTAATACATAGAGGACAAGTGTACCTTAAATAACGATTACCAACCAAGCTAGTTAAGAGAGAACCATCCTGTATTTTTCCTCTATACCTTTTAATATTCTACCATTTCATTTTTCACCCCCATTTCTTTATTTTCTTACTCTTTAATGCCCTTCAATATTTCTTTCCTTTAAAAATATCAGTTAATTTTATTGATACGTCAACTAGGGGTGGGACTTTTTCTAAAATATGGAACCGGACCAAAACCCAAATCGAAACTAAATCGTTTGATTTGATTTTGTTTTTTAAAATTGCAAACCGGAACTGAACAAGAAGTTCGGTTTGGTTACGGTTCATAGTTTTATAACCGATAAAAAACCAAAACTGAAATATCACAAAAACCTGAAATATAACCAAAAACCGAAATATATCCCAAATTAAAAATATTAATATAAAATCAAATTAATCTCTAGTTACACATTGAAAAAAAATAGTTTACACCTCATTTCGACATATAGTATAAAATAATAAAATAGTTTATATCTGAAAATAAATATTATTTCTTATTAACTCTTTTTTCTTGTTCCCCCTTGTACTTCTCTTGTGATGTGGTGCTTTGTGTTGGAAAAATTATTGGAAAACATGTTTTTAAACAAGTTTGTTCCAAGTGGTCAGGGACCATCTTTAAGTCAATTTTCGATGCGACTACTCAGTTTTTCTGAGGCCATACTCAAAGCGTTTGAGTAGCTCGTACGACGAGCTTCGCAACGGTATATGGCATGACCTATTCGGAGGAAGGGTGTGAATTAGCTGTACTTAGCTGTAGTTTTTCTATTCTGTTTGTACCTTTCTATAATTTCTTTAAAGTTCTGTTTTTGCTGTAATTTTAATTCTGTAATTTAATTCAGTAATTAGAATAGTTTCAATTCGATCCTGTAATTTCAATTTCAAACAGAACAGTCCGGCTGTTAAGTTTATACTTTCCAGTCCGGCAGTTTCTATTTATTGCAATTCAATACATCAGATTATTAATTAATAATTATCTGATAACGTTTGCTTTAATTACTTTTCAGTACCTACATGTTGTAATCAGTAATTTCTATTCCAATTGGAAATTAATAAAGATTACACTGGTTTTGTTTAATTCTTGTTTAGTCATTTATTATTGTTTAATTGTTATTTCGTACACGGAAACCAACAATTTTAACCGATCACCTGTTATTTCTTTCGTGTATTAATACAATTATTTATTTTAAAAGGAATAATGCTTTTTTTTTTCAATTTTAAATTATATTAGAAATTGAATTACAAAGAAAAATTCCAAACAATTTTATTTTTATTTTTTTAATCTTGTTGATACCAACCGTATTGGTATTCAATAAGAATCGTTTAATCCTTTTAATATCAACCGTATTGATATTCAAAAGAATAAAAAGTTTAATTTTATTGTTTGTTTAAGAATTCTTTTACAAACCCAAATATCAGTTTTGGTGTTTGTTTATAGAATTTATTGTACACATATCTCATACGTTTTGTGTTGTCGTTTCAGATGACAAACACGTCGCCTATTCAGTTGTCTATCGGAAGTGAGCATGACCCAGTGGTTGGTGGATATGTCCATAACACTGGGGGCGATGCGATTGTGGGGGCTAACGCCGATGACGTAGCTGCAGCGGCTGAGGCTGCCGCGGCTGAGGCCATGGCGGATGCTACGGCCAAAGCTGAGGCTGCGGCCGAAGCAGGGACTACAGTCAAGGCCGCGGCCAAGGCTGCGGCTAGAGCCAAGGCTGCTGCCAAGGGCAAGGCACCGATGTATTCGGCTGTGCCTACTTTGCCGACTTCTCATCTGGAGAAACCGGAAAAATTCAGGGGAGACAACTTTAAACGTTGGCAGCAAAAGATGTTGTTTTATCTCACGACCCTGAATCTGACCAGGTTTCTTAAGGAGACTGCTCCCGTCCTAAGCGAGGACGAGCAGTCGTTCTCTGCGGTTGAGGCATGGAGACATGCCGACTACCTATGCAAGAACTATATCCTGTGTGCTCTAGATGACACGTTGTTCAGTGTTTTCGAGCCCAAAGCTACTGCAAAGGAGCTGTGGAAAACTCTCGAAAATAAGTACAAAGTGAATAACGCTGGCACAAAGAGATTTGTTGTCACGGACTTTCATGAGTACCGTATAACTGACAACAGGGGTGTCCAACTCATTTACCATCGCCTGGAGGCTGAGGGGCTAGTGATTAATAAGCCTTTCCAGGTGGCACTCATGATTGAGAAATTACCACCATCATGGAAAGACTTTCAAAACTACCTGAAGCACAAGCGAAAGGAAATGAAGCTTGAGGGGCTCATTGAGAAGCTCAATATCGAGGTGAGCAACCGTTGCTCCGTGAGGAGAGTCGATGGAGCTAACATCCTGATGGCAAAGGCCAATCTGGTCGAAAGCTCCAACGTCAAACGGAAACGTTTTGACAACGGATGCACTGCTGTTGTCGCAAAGAAATTTGCGGGAATCTGCTTTGTGTGTAACAAGACCGGTCATCGTGCCACAGACTGTTATGACAATAAAGGCGCTGTTAAGCCCAAGCCCCTCCCCCCGAGGAACTTCAAGGGCAAGGGGAAGAGGAAAGCTCCAGCTCAGGCACATCTGGCCGAAGGAGGACGAGATGATGACCACTTTACTGCTGTGGTCTCTGAGGTGAATCTCGTGGGGAGCAACCCCAAAGAGTGGTGGCTGGATACCGGCGCCACAAGCCACATCTGCTCAACACGGTGGATGTTTAAGACTTACGAGGCAGTAGAGGGAGAAAGCTGCTTCATGGGAAATTCTGCTACTTCCAAGGTGGAAGGAAAAAGAATGGTGGTGATGAAGATGACCACGGAAAAAGTGCTGAGGTTGACCAATGTGATCCATGTTCCGGATATCCGTAAGAATCTGGTATTCGGATCAGTGATGGTGAAGAACGGGTTCAAGCTAGTCTTAGAATCCGATAAAATTGTAATCACCAAAAATGGTGTCTATGTAGGTCGTGGCTATATGACCAACGGCATGTTGAAATTAAACGTAGGGACACCTGCTTCCAATAAAGGTACTAAAGCTGAGGCTAGCACTAGTGATGTAATGACTGTTGCCCAAGAGGCCAATAAAATTTCTAATTTTGATTATTTATTTGAGTCATTTCATTTGTGGCATGGTAGATTAGGTCACGTGAATTATAATTCTTTAAAAAAATTAATATCACGAAAAATAATACCAAATTTCATTTTTAATAAGCAACACAAATGTGAGATTTGTGTAGAGACAAAATTAACGAAGTCATCGTTTCAACATGTTGAACGAGAAAGTGAACCTCTCGGTCTAATACACACGGATGTATGCAACTTAAAGTTTATACAAACACGAGGAGGGAAAAAGTACTTTATCACCTTCATAGATGATTGTACTAGATACTGTTATGTTTAGTTAATGAGAAGTAAAGACGAAGCAGTAGAGAAATTCGTTCTTTATAAGACCGAAGCTGACAATCAACTCAATAGAAAAATTAAAACATTGAGAAGTGATAGAGGCGGTGAATTTGAATCACCGTTTGAGTAGATATGCGCTGAAAGCGGCATTATACATCAAACCACAGCCCCATACACTCCCGAGCAAAATGGGGTTGCTGAGCGTAAAAATAGAACGCTAAAAGAAATGATGAATGCTATGCTAATCAGTTCTGGGTTACCCTAGAACATGTGGGGGGAAGAGATACTTTCCGCAAACTATGTTTTAAACAAGTTACCACATAAGAAGCGAGAAAAGACTCCATATGAATTATGGAAAGGTCATCAACCCAGTTATAAGAACCTGCAGGTTTGGAGTTGTCTCACGAATGTCCTAGTTCCCACTCCTAAGAAGATGAGAATTGGTCCTAAAACGGTGGACTGTGTGTTCATCGGATATGCACATAATAGTAGTGCATATCGGTTTCTCGTACACAAGTCGGATAATCCCGATATGCACGTAGATACGTATATGGAAAGCCGAGAGGCCTCTTTCTTTGAGGATATCTTTCCCCGTAAATTACCTACATCTGTACCAACTCAAAAATATAACATTCTGAAATAAAACACAGCAGCATATATCATCTCTCAAAAATCAGCATTACATTTTAGAACCAGAGAGAACCACCCACCAACAGCTCGACCTTGACTCGTCGCCAGTTTCCGGCGAGTCATCCGAGACGTTGTACCTTGGGATCGAAGCGCCAACGCAACCAGAAACATCAAGGTGGTTGGGCGAATATCGGTTAAGGACATACTGTTAAACAGTAACCTCGTCTTTTCTATTCTGTCCATTTCAATTTCCGCATTTAAATTCTGCTATTTATATTCTGTCATTTCAATTCTGTTTTTTTTTAATTCAGTATTTTAATTTCCTGTACTTAGCTGTAGTTTTTCTATTCTGTTTGTACCTTTCTGTAATTTCTTTAAAGTTCTGTTTTTGCTGTAATTTTAATTCTGTAATTTAATTCAGTAATTAGAATAGTTTCAATTCGGTCCTGTAATTTCAATTTCAAACAGAACAGTCCGGCTGTTAAGTTTATACTTTCCAGTCCGGCAGTTTCTATTTATTGCAATTCAATACATCAGATTATTAATTAATAATTATCTGATAACGTTTGCTTTAATTACTTTTCAGTACCTAAATGTTGTAATCAGTAATTTCTATTCCAATTGGAAATTAATAAAAATTACGCTGGTTTTGTTTAATTCTTGTTTAGTCCTTTATTATTATTTAATTGTTATTTCGTATACGGAAACCAACATTTTGTTCCTTCACACATGGCCTCCTTTTATTTTTTAATCACACATGCCTTCCTTTTATTATATGCAAAATTGGTTTCATGGAAATAGGGGACTCAATTCAAATCTGAGTTACATGACGGTGCCATATGTTACTTAGTAATGGTTTCCATTGACTTTTGGAAGCCCAGTGTCATGTCACACGACTCACACCGACATTCACCTCACAAAAGATAGATTATTCGCTTTGAAAGACACTTTTAGACTACTATGTTTTGAGTGTTTGTTTAAACATGCTTGTAATCAGAATCTCAAATTTCTAGGAATATTTTTAGCACCCAACTTCTTTAAAAAGTTCAATGCCGTGCATTTTTTCCAATCCATATTCTGCATAAAACTTTAATCAAACTGCAAACATATTCTACCCATCTTAATGATCATAATCACCTTGAAAATTTTCAATAGCCACTTATCTAATCATCCCTGTTTGAAGGTATGAAAGGATTCAAAATTTTCACCAAGTATATCAATTCTTTTTTTGTCAATGTAATTGAAGTATAGACTATGCACAGACTCTTATCCAAATTAAATTTGAATCCATTGCTCTTAATATATAAAATCAACATTAATTTTGATTGACCATCTTAGGCGAGTAAGTAGCTTACTCTTAGCAATATAAAAACAAAAGTATACAATTTATTTCTCAGCACGCTTTCCATCGTTACCGCCAAAGCTTAATTAGGGTGCACCCTTCCGTTCAACTTTAATTATTGGATTAAGATATACAAAATAGTATAGTAGTTTACAGGTTGCCAACTTGCAAACCCCAATATATTTGAAATATTTTTAAACACTCATGTTGAGAAAATAAAATCAATGTAAATTGCATGGTTGCGTCAACCACGGCACCCCCATATACAGCTCTGCCTACTCTTCTGCGTCGTTGACTCGTTTCCATCACTTTTTTTTAATCCCTTTTTGCATCTTTAATTTGTCTACTTATTCTTCTTGATCTCAGCCTTCCTAGCATCTCAAACTTCTTTCTTTTTTGTTAGTCTCTTTTAAATAACCTCCTGCAAGGTGACCTCCGATAGAAATTTAATGCTTGGTAACCTATATTAACTTGGGCATGTTACTTTGATTTGATTTGTGTCTTGAGTTAAAAATTTAGCGATGTCTTACAAACTCTTTATAAACTGTTAATTTATTGTTTTATGCTGAATAGAAAAGAGCGACATTTCACGTGATTTCACACATTAACTACACTTGTTACAACAAGATAAATATAGTTTTCTATAATGACGGGCAATTTAACATGGTTTTGCCGTGTTATTGTGTCAACTTTAAACCAATATTTAAGTGGTGTACACTTAAAGTTTTGAGTCCCTTATTGTAAGTTTTGTCAAATACGATGTGACAAACTTCAAAACGGTATATTACACGAGCAAAACGAGTTAACGGTATGAATGAAAATTGGGTTAGAAAATACTATGTCGAAATGGGTGTAACTTCCAAAGTGAGAAGTTGGAAAGACTTGTGGGATTAATCTCACATTGGAAGATAACAGTCCCAATAAGTGGTTTATATACAATTTCAATTTTAATGATTTTAATTGTTCACACACACTATTGAGTAGCAATGCCACCGATGCGTTAGACCCGGGCTTGAAAGCTAGTTGCTCTTGCACTGTTGATGGCGTAGTTGACCTAATGTTTTGCTGTGCTGCATATAGGGGACTGGTAGAGCCCAAGGCCGGAGACGCATATATGCTGAAGTTTATTTAAAGGAAAACGGTTAACTGTCCATTTCGTTTGTGCTCTTTTATTTCCTGCAATTTAAATTCCAGTTATTTACTTTAATGTAATTTAATTTCAATCCCTTACTTTTTATTATTTACATTTTAGTCCTTTAGTTTCTGTAACTTCCATTTCAATCCATTACTATTCTATAATTTCATTCCAGTCATGTATTTGCTTTATTCTGCAATATAACTTTTCAGTTTTCCTTTTATTTTGTTAAATCCATAAGTTTTACTTTATTACAAACAGATCCAGTGACTGGTAAAACAAATTTTAGAATATTTTGATCAAAATACATAGTAAAATCTACTTTTTCATCATTTTTTTGTATCGAAATGGGTGGACCGATGTCTCCATCTATTTCCTTCCTCACTTAGGTTTTGTTTGGTTCCGGAACATAATTATGGGCTTATAGTCCCGAACTCCCGGGATAATGACTTCAAATGAGTGTATTTGAAGTCTGGACCGTATATGTAGTTCGAACATAAAAAAATCAAAAATCAAACACGTTTTTTTATGGGATACGATATGATACTTCATTTCATCACACCCCACAAAAGCTGCAACTAAATAATAAAAACCCGTATCCAAAGGTAACCTACTTTATATGAGCGAGGATTCGGGTACTGCTAGTGATCATAATATATTAGGGACTCGAACATCCAGACAACCCACTTGATTTCATTGGTGATGTGATGCAAATGAGATTAAACAAGCTTTGCAAAATTTTGACCACATTAAAGAAAGTATATAAAGGAAAAAATATGTTTAGTGTATTGTACTAACATATGTTTTGTGAGTTTTTTAACTACGAACTGTCAAACTTAACCGTTTACGTACTAATTTACCAAAAAAATCATAGTTAGGGTACTGTCGTCAATTGAATTATATGGAAGTTAGTTTAATTTTCAGTTTGATCCTATACTTTATATTATATATGGAATTAACCCTGAATTTTCAAAAAAGTCACATTTTTAGTATATGTAAGATGAACTTTAACTTTTTCAAGCTTTTGCATTCTCATGTTACACAATAAACCAAATAAAATTTTAAATGACACTAAATGTACTTTTTTCCCTTTTCTATATTATAAGTCAGCCTTTATTATGGGCCCCTAAAGAATTAAATATATTGTGAGTAATGACTATTATATAATAAGTCAAAGTGCCCTCTCTTTGACTTATAACTGCCCATAATTAAAAATAATGAGAGAAATTATCGTTAATAAATAAAACGAAAAAGTGCCCTCTCTTTCTCTGTGTCTCTTCTATCTTTCTCTTTCTGTCTCTTCTATCTTTCTCTTTCTCTTTCTCTTTCTCCCTTTTCACTATGGAAGTCCAATTTGGAATAATTATACCGAGTTTACTTGTAATTGTATTGATGATGTACGGTTGGAAAGTGTTAAATTTCGTCTGGTTTAGGCCTAAAAAACTCGAAAAATTACTTAGAGCACAGGGACTTAAAGGGACGTCTTATAAGTTCATGTTTGGAGATTCAACTTGTATGTTAAAAATGTGGATTGAGTCTAGACAAAACCCTATCAACTTTCATGATGATATTGTGCCACGAGTCCTATCTTTCAAGCATCATCTCATTAATAAGCATGGTGAGTTCTTAACTCAATATTTGAAAAGATGTAAAAAAAATTGTTATTCACTCAAATTTAAACTTTAATTTAAGTTTCTATATATGTTCTTCTCTTTTTCAAAAGACGGTGGATTTTTTCACTTTCCATGATCAAATCATGCTCGAATCGTAATTTTTTTTATGAACCGTAAATTTGACTTATGAACAGTAAGTCAGATTTACGGTTTTGACTGTAAAATTACCAAATTTCTCCTGCGTTAAAAATATGAAATTTTCCAAAGGGATTGGTCGATCGATCGGACTTGATAGCCGATCAATCGGTCAAGCCCTCTGAAAAAAATTTCAGAGGCCTAATTAACTCAAAAAAATATTTACGGATCGTAATCGTGACTTACGGTATGATAAAAGGTAAATAAGTTAATTTGTTTCGAGTAACATGATAAAATGCAGTTTCGAGTACTAATCATTTAAAAAAATAGTTAATTTTGTTTAAAATGAAATTTGGCTACTTAACTTAAAAAAATATTTACGGATCGTAATCGTGACTGACGGTTTGATAAAAGCTCAATAAGTTAATTTGTTTCGAGTAACATGATAAAATATCGTTTCGAGTACTAATCATTTAAAAAAATGGTTGATTTGTTTAAAATAAAATTTGGCTACTTAACTCAAAAAAAATATTTACGGATCGTAATCGTGACTTATCGAAATAAATAATTTACGGATCGTAATCGTGACTTATCGAAATAATTTGGCTACACAATATTCAACCTCGAAAAAAAATAATAATTACGGTTTAGATTGTGATTTTACCAAATTGCCCCTGCGTTGAAATCTGAAAATTTTTCAGAGGCGTTGACCGATCGATCGTAAGTAGTCAAAACCAATTTGGTAATTTTACTGTCAAAACCGTAAGTAGTCAAACCGTAAATTTGACTTACGGTTCGTAAAAATAAATTACGGTTTGAACGTGAAAACAGATAAATTGCAGTAAAAATCCAAGCTATTTTCAAAGCAAAAACATACTCCATATATTTACTTCACCG
Organism: Primula vulgaris; assembly: GCA_963920805.1. Taxonomy (NCBI): domain Eukaryota; kingdom Viridiplantae; phylum Streptophyta; class Magnoliopsida; order Ericales; family Primulaceae; genus Primula; species Primula vulgaris. Next base: position 24,774,665 of record OY987218.1, on the reverse strand, counting down.
GTGGAATAGGCTTCCATGACAGTCGTAATTCGCAATGGTATATAAAAAAAAATTCAATAATGAGACGACACTGTATCAAAATATACGTAAAAATACATGCCTACGATGTAGTGACTATAAAGTGCCGTTTTGTGTATAACTTGATCCAACATAAACCAATTACCATTGCATCACGCACAAGACTGGTATCACTATAATTTTCCCCTCCAAATGAATACAACTTTTAAAAAGAAAATTATTTAAAAGACACCAAAAATAAATGTTTTGTTTTCCTCATGAGATAACTAAATTATCAAAATGCATTTTGAGATTAATAATTTCGTGTTCCTAGACCGGAACGACTCTTAGGTTTTTGGTTGTCAAAAATGTATTCTTTTGATCACATTAATCAATGTGCTAAAAGGGGAGTGATATCGATACGGATATATATCGTATAAGGAGAATATGTGCATTTTGGGCTCATTTGCTTCTTATTGAGGGCATGCATGCATGTCCCTTGATTAACTAATTGTTTTTATCCCCTGAAGTGATATAGGTTTATATGTAACCTAGATGGTTGTATGCATGTAAAATGTGTTTTGGAGAATGGTTCAATTTTTACCGATATTAGATCGGAAATATTAAGGTTACACCGAACATGGGAAGAGCGCTTTGTCACATGGGAACAATTCTTATGGCCTTTATGTATTAAAAAAATCGAGAATTAGATAACTTGCATGGAACACCCTCTCCAGCTCCTATAATATTTTATTGGTTCTCTCATTTATTTGTGTGTGTAGTATAATTTTTAAATATTCACTGCAAAAAAGTTTAATTTCGCGTCAGATTTCTGACAGACGTAAATGACTGAACTTATTTTTGTAGTGATTTATAAATATCATTATCACGTAATTATCTTACAATTTTGAGGTTTTCATCCTCTCTCATCATTCAATAATGATGTTTCCTTTACCTGGGATTATCTTCTAAAATTGATTTGAATGCTAGCTACAGTATAAAAAACAATTTTTAAATAAATGGCTGCTCCAATATTGAATTGTCAAGATCAGGAGTGGAAGTAGTATTAAGAAGACAGGATTTGCCAGCACCGAAAAATTCAAGTCAGACTGTCTTGAATTTTTTAGGCAGCCAAATCCTTTTTTTTTTTTTGAAATAATATAATTTTTTATGTTATATTTTTGGATTCATTAATATGTGTTAGTGTTTTAGTATGTGGCAAGTGTTTTAGTATGTGACACATCCTAAATAATAATGAATTAAATTCACGGTAGTGTTAATCATTAAATTACATTATTTCAAAAAAAATATATACATTTTGGTGTCTGAAAAATTGAAGGCAGCAAAAATCATCCGTATTAAGACTCACATTCTTCTAACAAAAAACGTAATTATTGCAGGCAAGAATTCATTTTGTTGGATTGGTCCAAACCCAATGGTCCTTGTGTTGGATCCTGCATTATTAAGTGAGATAATGACGAAGAATTTTATTTACGCAAAGCCAGAATTAAGTCCCCTCCAAGATTTTTTATTGAAAGGTGTTGTACTTTACAATGGTGATCTGTGGTTGAAGCATAGAAAAATAATGGACCCAGCATTTCACCTACAAAAGTTGAAGGTAAAAGTTCAGTTAACTTGATTGTCAATTAGAATTTATGGGTTGCATAGTTGCAATAGAGCAATTCATTGTCAATTAGAACCATTGTTTTAAAAAACATCATATATTGCGCTATAGTTTGTGAAATAGCATTTTTCGATCGAAAAACACTATGATAAACCGCTATTTTGATGGAAAAACGCTAAATTCACGCTATAGGGACGCTATAACGTAAATAGCGCGCTATAATAGACACTATTTACACTATAGTGGGTGCAGTCCAATTTTAATTTTTTTGTCAAAATTTTAATGAAATTATTGGACGCTAAAGAGAATCAAAGCTCAAATCTCTTCCAAACAAAATAAATGCTCTGACATATCAACTACAATCATTTTATAATTATTAGCTATAACTTTTTATATATATGTATTTAGGCAAAAAAAAAAATACACCGCAAAGCGCTATGTATCAACGCTATTTGTGCTTTTAACGTTTCTGTCGAAACTACGCTAGCGATAACGTTACTTAAAACATTGATTAAAACAGGGTTGGGAAACTGGTTCCAACAAATAAACTTGTTTTGGTACTAATTAATCTTGTCTTCTGCTTTAAAAAAAATGGTCTATCTCCTCGTAATTATTTAATTTTCAATCTTTTTATGTAATGGTTATAAAATTAGAGTCAAATTCTGGTTTTTTTCTACCCAAAATTATCGCTTTCTCTCACTAGATCAAATCAATTCCTCTTCTATTTGTGTCCTTCATCATTCCGTGGACGATGACGGAGCTCCGCATACATCATGCAACTTACTCTCTCCCTCTCTCTTTCTAATTAGAACCGCTAATCCATCACCACCTCCCACCCCTTTTTTGTTGTTATGTCTCTCTCATTTCTCAAAATTCTTTTTCTCTCGTCCCTTATCTGCATCCCTATGTCCGCAACCAACGATAAAACATTCTTTCTCCCTATTCTTTGCCTTAATCCCCTCCCCCTCTCTGTCTCTTTTTGTCTCTCTTGAATTTAGCGGTTCTCTCTTTGTCTTTTATTGGTACACGGAGGAGAAAACAACGAAGGCCATGCGACATCTGATGTACAATGACGCGATAGTAGGGGGTTTTCTTTTACTTTAAGTGTCCAAAAACGTTTACGGATGTGTTCAATGCGTGTCCGTGCGTGTCTGTATGATCAACGGGCCAGTAAGTCAACAACACGGAAATTGAAGCGTCCGACACGTGGAATGAAGTGTCGGACTAGTGGCGGATACGGACACGACACTTTTATCTTTTTTGGAGTGTTCGTGCATCGATGTGACTAAAACTTCCGAAACAATAGCCATTTCTTTATTACTTTCGCAGCGAGTTATTAAGTCAACAACACGGGTCGGTAAGTCAACAACCACGGACGAAACCACATAGGGGCAAGGGGTGTAAGCTCCCGCCCTTGATTCGGTAGAAAAATATATGAAAAAATAATTTTTATTAATTTTAAACATTTATTTGTAAAAACAGTTAATAGATAAAATTAAATGCAAGTTATAACAAACCCATTTATGTAGTGGAAAAGTATTTCTTTACTTAACAAGTGGTCACAAGTTCAAATATTATGTGCAATTAATTTATGTTTTAATTATTATTATTTTCTCCTAAATGTTATTATTTATACACTTTTAACTTGTTAGACTTCATTGTAACATTTTTAAATTTTATTTTGACTTTAGTTTTTTTTTCGCTTAAAAAAGTTCAAACATAAGATGCTTTTAATATAATATGTTAAGTATTGATTATTTTGTTTTACAAAATAAAAGTTGCTACATTACAAAATTATTTATTACAACAACATTATTATCAACACATGATTGACCTAATATATCTAATTGCTTAATAAGTTTTCACATGATTCAATAATTTACTTAAGATACAAGTATATAGAATTTTATAAACTAATATATTTTTATTGATGTTTAGGGGTTTTAGTCATGAGTCTTAATATAAATTTTTAAAAAAATTACATCATGTATTTATATATATTGATACGAGTCGATAAAAAAATATGATTTGCCCCCGTTACTGAAAAATGATTTGATTCATCTCTGTCAACAACACGGGAAAGTTTCGCTTAAAATCTTTGTACCTTTTCTTGAACCATTTGTTCCTCTGAAGTCTGAGCTATCCACTGCTATTATCTATTGAAATACTATCATTTCCTTGTTTTATCAAACAACTACTTCTTGCTTATGTCTTTTTCTCTTTATCACATCAACCTTTATTTAAATTACTTAAATATCTATTTTTACTCTTTGATTTTTAACGTTAACTTCAAAACTAACTTTTTTGATCCAATCGTTCGAACTCTCAAATTAATCAACTGAGAACAAACATAGAGAGAATATTTTTATTCACGTCATAGAGAGAATATTTTTATTCACGTGTCTTGATGTCCACAATGCTAAATTTCAACCCTTAACATTTTATATCTTTTAATAAACCGTTTACATTTACACAAAATTCAACATTTCCTATTAATTTTCTTATAATAACCCTTATTATTATTATTATTTTTTATTATCATTTAATAATCATAACAATATTACAACTACAAAAATATGGACCCCACAATAATTTGTTACTATTATATTCATCTAGTGAATCATATACATTTGTAATATATAAATAAAATTTTGTGTTTTCTGAAATTTAGGTAATTTATAGGGTTGTTGATACATGTCATTTTTTATAACATAATACTCAAATTTTAGCAAAAAATATGTTTTGAGATAGCAGATGTGGATACTCTTAGATACTAAAATTTAGGGAGCAATATAAGTCCATAGACTTTAATTAGGACAATGAAAAGTACATGCATGAAATCATGAACAAACACTAATAAAAGATTTACAAAGGAAAATCTAAATTTTCGTAGATACAATTTTATTCAAGCTTAAAGAAAAAAAAATTAATTATGAATTTTGTAAATTCTAAAAAGAGACATAAGTTGGTAAAAAATGACTTTGAAAAATTGACTTTTATGAAAAAAATAATTCTTTGAAAGGTGACTTTTCCCAAAAGCGCCATTCTTCAGAAGGAAACCAAACTTTTTGAAACGATATTTTTCTGATTTATTTTATAAGACTTTTTAGACATTATGTCGCTTTTTTAAAAACCCGCTTCCTAATGAAACACACACATATTAATGTAATTTGACAAAAAACATGGGGATAAATTTACAAGTTATTACAAATATACCCTAAACTGGAACTTGATATTAACTTAACTTTTTAATTGAAGCCAATACCTAAATTGGTGGGGAAAAGGTATCCAACCGATTAGTGTCAATAAGATGGGTTAGTAATAATTATAAGTAAATAGGATGATATAATAACTATCTATTTTTTCCTGTTTTTATATTTCTTTTGAAGAAAAGCAACAGTACCAATTATTGTTGTTAAGGGTAATTCATTAAGAAATGAACATCAAGTACTTTTATAGCAATCATTTACAAGAAAAATTAAATACAAAACCTACTTAACCAAAATATTCTCAATAGTCAATACTATTGATGATCTAGTACAAGTATTAACACAAGCTCTAAAAGGTTAAATAAATTAAGCAGAAGATACATGGGCACAAAATGTCATCAACACAATATCTTGTTAAGTATCATGTTTACATATTTGTTACGTTTTTAAAAGCTATGTACTGATTATGTAATACTTAGAAACTAATGAACTGTTTAGTAAAGTGTTAGTTAGAGAGCTGTCAGCTGGAAACCTGTGACAAGTCAGTATATAAACATTGTTACGCAACTGTAATTGGTCACATAGAATATGTCAATATCACTAAAAAAAATACCCAAATAGCGACGAGATTGGTGACGTTATTTTTTGTTACGAGCTTATTAGCGACGGTTTTTGTGACGGATTTGTGGCAGTTTAGTCAATTTGCGATAGATTTGTGAATTTTTTTTAAATTAGTGACAGGTTTGTGACAATTTTTGACTCTCACTAAATCAGACATTATTTTGTAGTGTATATAATATAATGTTTTTTTTCTATGTTCTCATCCATTTTTCTCTCTCTAGTTTTCTTTTTTTCACCTTAACAATGGTGATGATGATGAAGATTATTATGGTATCAAAGCGTTGATTTAGGGTTTTTTCTCGATGTTCATTCTCAAACCTGTGGTATATGTTATTTCTTGTTTTTTCCTTTAATCTTGATCTTAATTGGAAAATTAGGGTTTTTTTTGGCTATATTTGGGTATTTCTTGTTATTTTCGAGTTCTATTTGCGATATATTTGGAATTCGATAGGTGTATTATCTGGAATTAATCGGTTTTAGCTGAAGATTTGGTATTGTTGAATTGGGTAAAGTGATATTCTGGGTTATGTCTTTGAACATAATCGAATGAGGGTTCATCTTTGACTAGTTCCTGGTTTATTTTCTCTCGTTCTTTGACAAGTTCCGTCTATTAAGCACTTTCTTGAAGAAAAATAACACAAAGTGGGAACTATAATGTTAACACGGATGTAAATAGTCCTTACTATGTTAACATGAGTGATACGAGTGGTAATAGCTTGGTTAATCTACCACTGAATGGTGCTAATTTTCACACATGGAAGGGCGCAATGGAGATTATGTTGGAAAAACCATGTTTAACATGGTAGTTTCCGAATGGTCACGAGACCATCTTTGAGTCAAGATTTCAACTAACAGCCGTTGTCTTTTGACACCATACTTAAGACGGTTGAGTAGATGGTATAACAAGGTTCGTAACGGCATGTCGAATGACCTATTCGGAGAATGGGAGTGAATGGAAATTGGCGTAAAAAATTGGGGTTGAGAAAGAGAAAAACTCTTAATGCTAGAAAATGGGTTTAATGAGGATAACTCATTGGGAATTGTCCCACATTAGAAAATGAAGAGTCGTTTTTACAATATATATACAAAGCTATCCCATGTGGATATTAAGTTGTGTGTCCACATACACATGTGTGTATTGTGTACCACACACGCGCTTGCTCATCGGCAAAAGCGAGCCTGTTCGTGAAAAACGTGCCTGTTTGGGAAAATCTTCCAGCAAAGCTATAACTGTTGAAATAAATATGAATTCATTGCAGAGTTAATACTGCAGTTTCGAATTTCGAAAAACTGACAGTATTAAAATGACTTTGATGGCTGAGATACTCAACTAGCCTATAAATAGGCAGACCCCCCACATGTCAAAGATACAATATTCTTAAATCAAACACAGTAGCATATATCATTTCTCTAAACATAAGCATTACATTTTAGCCAGAGAGAGCCACCCACCAACAGCTCGATCTTGACTCGTCGTCAGTTTTCGGCGAGTCATCCGAGACGTTGTACATTGGGATCGAAACGCCAAACATAACACAGAAACATCAAAGGTGGTTAGACGAATATCGGTTAAGGGCATACTGTTAAACAGTAGCATCATCTATTTATTTTCTTTCCTTTTTTATTTCATTTCATTTCTGTAATTTAATTTCAGTATTTCAATTTCCTGTCCTTAGCCGTAACATTTAAATTCTGTTTTATCTTTCTGTAATTTATTTAAAGTACTGTTTCAATTTTGTAATCAGATTAGTTTCATTTCAACCCTATGATTTATTTACAGAAACAGTCCAGCAGTTTAGTAATTATACTATTCTGTCTGGCATTTTTTTTTAATTAACAAACAGTCCAGAAGTTTAGTTTCATACTATTATGTCTGACAGTTTCGTTTAATTACAAACCAGTTCAGCAGTTTAATGACTTATATTATTCTGTCTGAAATTTTAATTAATTGCATTTACATTCTGTAAGTGTCAGAATTTTGTAATAGAGTCATATTCCATTATAGAAATAAAATTGTTTATTTCTTTTCAGTCCTTGCACTTTTAATTATTGATTTTACGTACACCAAAACCAACAGATTATCATTGAGGTAAAGCATAAAAGTGGTTTCATTGATGGTACTTTGCCTTATCCATCTGTTGATGCTGGTTGTTGGCCCGTACGGCTAAACCTTAGAGGGGGGGGGGGTGAATAAGGTTTTTAGGCGTTTTTCGCGGAATTAAAATTTTAAGCGTAACTAACAACCCAACTAGCTCAATATATATTTGCGATAATAAATATGCGATGATATTGTATGAATAAATTGAAACATGTGCACAATCACAAAAATATAAGTTGCGGAAAGTAAATAGTAAGGAAAGAGATTGACACCACGATATATAGAGGTTTGACAAACCCGCCTACGTCCTCTCCTCGGTATTCAAGCTACCGAGTATTTCACTAAAAATCTTCTTCCCGATATTACAAATCCTACCGAGCTAATCAATCGATTTGCTCACCCTCTACCCGAGGTTCCTACTCTTGATACAAGTGCAAGCGAACACGTTTACGAGTCAACGACTCCCCCTCAATCTATGAGTACCCAAGTGTTTAACCTAGAACTTTTAACCAACACTTTGGCTTAAAAGCTTCTACCCAAACACTCACTCACAAATGAGCTTATAAATTACTCTTTACAAAATTGTCGAAATTAAAACAACTATCACAATTTGATTGCTTCTAAATAAGCTAATTTATGATATTTGATGATGTTTGATCTTGGTTAGAGCTTGAATTGTTTTCTCCTTAATTTCCCTCTTTTTCGAACTTTTTACTCCAAAATGGTGATTTTGGGTTTTTTATAGATAGAGGTTGAAGGATGGTGAAATCTTTTCTTTGGAGAGTGATTGGGTGTCTTTTGTAGACCAGAAAAGTCTGTTTTATGTATTATGACCGTTGGGTATGGGTTGAGGGCTTTATCCAATGGTTAAAGCTACTTATTCAAAACAGCCAAAAAGCTGTTTCTGAATTCTGCAGAAAAAACGATTGGTCGTTTTCTGAAAAACGATTGGTCGTTTTTATCATGAACTCACTGGAACATTTTGGACCAAAAACGATCGGTCGTTTTGGTCATTTTGATCGGTCGTTTTTTAGACGACCTCACTGGAACATTTTGGACCAAAAACGATCGGTCGTTTTGTCCAAAACGATCGGTCATTTTTTTTTGGCAATTTCTCGGTTTTCTCGTTATACTTCGAACACTCGTAACTTCTTCCTTTTAAGTCCGATTATGGTTCCGCTTGAACCGTTGCCTTCGTTTTTAAGTACTCTATCATTCCGACGTCCTGAAATATACATTTTCTATTTTTGGAAAATGCAAACCATTATATCATCGAATAGAGAAATCGTAAAATCATTAATACATAATCAAACGTATAATCAAAATCAATTATTGAACCTATGGTTCAACACTGGTTTACACACAATTTGGAAAAGGTGCAACCTATATGTAGTGTCTTGGATTCTTAATTCAGTAGTAACAGAAATAGCTCAATCTCTTATCTATATTGAAAATGCTGGAAAAATATGGAAAGTTTTAGAGGAAAGGTATGCTCAGGGTAATGAAACAATAGTTTTTGAGTTGCAGCAGGCAATTCATTTTATGCCACAGGGAAATATGACTATTTCTGCTTATTTCACTAAGTTAGAGAATATGTGGTTAGATCTTCAGAATTTAAGTCCACTATCAATATGTAGCTCTGGGATAGTAGCTAGATGCACTTCCAATCTAATAGAAAAAGTGACAAAAAAGGAGCAAGATTATTTTAGAATGATATTTTTTATGGAGCTCCATGAGTTTTGTTCTGGTATTAGAGGAAAAATATTGCTAATGAAGTCAATACCACATGTTAATGAAGTCTATCAGCTCTTAGTTATCGAGGAAAAACAAAAAGTTGTGGGTGCTCATGTTAGGCGAAACAGTGATCAGATGGGATTGGCAATGGCAATGACAATAGTTTACTATAATTCACAAGGTAGACAGAATAGGAGTACAGTGAAATGTTCTCATTACAATGGCATTGGGCACATGAAGGACAATTGTTACAAATCACATGGTTTTCCCCCTTTTTGGAACAAAGGAAAGAGTCCTAACTGTCCTAGCAAAGGAAGAGGGCAATCTAGTACTGGTCATAATAACTATGCTCATCAAGTCACTGGATTTAATGGTGGTATGAAAGGAATTGATGAAGAGATGAACTCATCAAATATGGTGCTATCTCGAGCTCAAATGTCTCAACTTTGTCATATGTTGCAAACACAAATGGTGACTAATTTTCTAAGCGAAACAAGAACTGCTACACCTCCGTGCACAAATGAGACCACTGGAAATTCAAACCTGGTGTTTACAAATGTGTCAGGTACAAGTGAATTACTTGCAAATATAGTTTGTGGATATGCAGTAAACTTAGAAAATTATAATATTGTCCCTTGGCTGGTAGACACTAGGGCAAGTGAGCATATGTGTGGATCTTTTTCTTGGCTAAAAAAAGATATTACTAATGTGAATTCTCTAGTGTATCTACCAACTGGACAAACTACTATAATAACACATCAAGGAATAGTGACTTTGAAGTCAAGGCTATGTTTGAAAAATGTGTTATGTGTGCCTACTTTTGGTTTTAACTTAATCTCAGCAAGTAGGCTTGCTAACCATCAAAATTGTTGTTTGCATTTCATTCCTGATATGTGTACTATTTAGGACATGAAAAGTTTGAAGATGATTGGTCTTGCTAAGAAAAAATATGTCTTATATTTCTTGGAAGATGAAAGTATGAAGAATGGTGTATATACAAGTTCAATAAGTGCTCAAGTGTGTAGTCCTGGATCTCTTTGGCATTATAGGCTGGTGCATGTTTCTTTTAGTGTTTTTGAAAATATGCATCATCATATTAGTAAGAATAATGGAGCAAAACTGATAGTTGATTCACCTTGTGATGTATATTTTAAATCAAGGCAACACAAGTCTCCTTTTCCTCCTAGTAGTATAAAGAGTAGAACACCTTTTGAAATAATACATTGTGATGTATGAGGAGCATATTTTGTACCCTCTCATATTGGATATGTGTTTTTCCTCACTATTGTTGATGATTTCACTAGGGTAACTTGAGTATATCTGATGAAATGTAAGCCTGAAACTACTATATTGATACATGCTTTTCAGAAAATGGCACTCACACAATATGGTAAAACTATAAAGACTATCAGAACTGATCAAGATATTGAGTTCTATCTTAAAGATTTCTTTTATAGCACTGGTATTTTGCATCAAACCACGTATAGAAACACCACGGCATAATGGAGTGGTGGAGAGAAAACACCAACACCTTCTCAATGTTGCTAGAGCATTGAGGTTCCATGCTAATCTACCTTTGTTTTTTTTGAGGATATTGTATCCAAATAGCAGCCTATATGAAAGTGTTTGAGTGTTTAGCTTATGTTGTGACTCTTAATAGAGATAGAAAAAAGTTTGATAGTACATCAAGAAAGTGTGTGTTCATTGGGTATCCTTTTGGAATGAAGGGGTATAGTTTGTATGATTTTGAGTCTAGAGAAACTTTTGTATCTAGGGATGTTGTGTTCTTTGAGATGAATTTTCCATATCATACTATAAAAGAGCCAATAATTGTGTACCTCTGTTCACACGATTCTCAGGATCTTCTGAGAATCAAGTGCCACCTCTTGTTACCACAAATATTGATATTTTTTCCACTACACTAAATATATCTACATCTATCCATTTGTCTCCGCCTCCCATAAGACAAAAATCCACTAGAAATAAAAGTTTATCATCTCACTTGCAGAATTATATGTGCTATTTTGCTATGTTTGCTTCACATATTTCAAATTATTTTACATATGACAAGGTCTCCCCTGCACACAAAAGTTTTTGTTTGGCCATATCATGTCTCAAATAACCAACTAGTTATACTCAAGCTTCTAAGGATCCTGAATGGGTAGAAGCTATGAAGACTAAAGTTAAAGCAATAAAAAGTAATCATACATGAGATTTATTGGAGCTACCTAGTGGTAAAAGAGCCATTGACTGAAAATGGGTATATAAAGTAAAACATAATTCAGATGGTAGTTTTGAGAGATTGAATACTAGGTTAGTAGAAAATAGCTATACACAACAAGAAGAGATTGAGTATGAAGCAACTTTTAGTTCAGTTGCAAAGATGACTTCTATAAGAGTTTTGCTAGCCATTGCAGTTGCAAAAGAATGGTTCATTGAACAACTTGATGTGAACAATGCGTTTTCGCATGGGGACTTAGAAGAGGAAGTTTATATGAGTCAACCACCTGGTTTTATTCAGCAAAATTCATCTATAGTTTGTAAGCTAAGAAAGTCTTTGAATGGGCTTAAACAGGCTAGTAGATAGTGGTTCAACAAGTTGACAACTGCTTTGTTAGATTATGGTTTTAAGAAAGTACATTCTGATTCCTCTTTATTTGTGTTACAAGGACAGACTTATCTAGCACTATTACTTTATGTAGATGATATAGTGTTAGCTTGAAATAATAAAGTTTTGATAGAAAAGGTGAAAGTTTTTCTGGACAAGACTTTTAAGATAAAAGATTTTGGTACTCTCAAATTCTTCCTTGGATTGGAAATTACTAGGTCTCATAAAGTTATTTCTTTGTGGGAAAGAAAATACACTTTAGAGTTGTTGGATGATACGAAAATGGAAAATTGTGTTATGTTAGTTTTTCCAATGGAGGAGAATTTAAAACTCTCATACACCTAGAGTGATGAGTGATCCTAGTTTGTACAGGAGATTTATAGGTAAGCTTCCCTATTTGACTATAACTAGACCTGATCTGAGTTTTGCTGTAAACACTTTAAGTTAGTTTTTCTCAAAATCATGCCAGTCACACTATGATGAAGCTATAAGAGTGTTGCGCTATTTGAAAGAGACACCAGCTCATGGTTTATTTTTTCCTGCTAATTCTACCTTGAAGCTAATTGGCTTTGTGGATTCTGATTGGCCATCATGTGTTGATAGCCAACGTTCAGTGACTGGGTTTTGTATGTTTGTTGGAGATGCTCTAGTTTCTTGGAAAAGAAAAAAAATCAGTAGTATCTAGGAGCTCAGCAGAGGCTGAGTATAGAGTTTTAGCAATGGCTACCTATGAAGTTGTTTGGCTACTGCAACTTTTACGTGGTTTGCAGGTGGAAAAGCATCAAGTGTTGTTATATACAGATAGCAAAACAGCCATTGATTTAGCATAGAATCATGTTAATAATGAGAGGACAAAACATATAGAGCTGGATTGTCACTATATTAAGGATCAAATTCAAGTTAAAGTGGTTCATTTGATTCATGTTTACTTCTCTCACCAGATAGCAGATGTATTGACCAAGCCACTTGGATATAAGTTGTTTCAAGTTTTTAATTTGCTAGATGGGAATACTTATTTTGTATTCTCCATCTTGAGAGGGCATGTGAAGTTTCATGTTTGCATATTTGTTACGCTTGTAAAGCTATGTGCTGATTATGTAATATTTAGAAACTAGTGGTATGTTTAGTAAAATGTTAGTTAGAGAGCTGCCAGCTAGCAACTCGTCACAAGTCAGTATATAAACATTGTTACGCAACTGTAATGGGTCACAGAGAATATATAATATGCATTTTCTTCTCTCTATGTTCTCAGGCATTTTTCTCTCTCTAGTTTTCTTGTTTTCACCTTAACAATGGTTATGATTACGAAGATTATTATATCTACTCCACCTCACTATTATATATCACAGAAGAAACAAACTCAAACCTAATACAAGAAACTTAATTCTAAAAGTAAAACAAAAAACTTCCAACCAGCAATAGTTTTCTTTTTCCTTTAATGAACCTAGCAAAGACATATATATTAATCCAGATTAGTTATGAAATTGGATTATTATAGGCCATTTTACCAGCAATGAGTCTTTGTTGCAATGAGATGATTGAAGATTGGGAAAGTAATTTTGTTGGAGAAAATAAATCACATGAGTTGGATGTTGCACCTGCTTTCAAAATCTTGAGCGCTGATGTGATTGCTCGCACAGCATTTGGTAGTAATTACAAAGAAGGCAAGCTGATATTTCAATACTAAAGAGAACTAGTCGAGTTTACGGCACAGATTTTGTTTTCATCTTACATTCCGGGGTGGAGGTAAAATTTAACTATGATCACCTGAATTTGTATACAACTTGCAAGTTGCAATGATCTAAAAATTTTAAGTCTTTTTCATGATTCATCCTTGCTTTTAAATGCAAATTGTGAACTTATCTTATTATATTTTTGGTAGTTAGACATGATATATATCACATAATATAATCAGGGTCGGAGGCAGAACAATAAGTTTGGGGTTACTAAAAAAAATGTCGATCCAAAGTTCCTATTCCAACTACTACATGAAAATGTTCACCCTTACTATATAAAGAAAACCCCCACCATTTTGTATAGTTTTATTTTTTTTAAATAAAAAGATTTTCAGGCTCTCAGCTAGGTGACCGAGTTGTTGGGTAGCTAACGAGTCGGCTCTGCCAGAAAATATATCCTATTTTTTTTTGATAAGCTAGGGAAAAAAACCACCTCAAAAATATAATTAATAAATAGAACCGAAATAGTACTCACACATATAGTATTTAATACTTAAATTCTTAAAATACCGAGTGAATAAAGTTAATCATTTGTTTTTTTTTCTTTATTCACTCAAATATTTAATATTTTAAATAATGTTTATGGAATTTTATAAGTTATTCTCGTCAAATTCCATAATTTATAAACAACATATTGATCAAAATTAAAAAATTTAGACTTCACTTTATCGTTTTCTCTAAATTGAAATATGCATGATTTTGTTACATATATAATTGTTGTAATAAATACAAAAAATACTTAATCTTAATTTTGAGAGTTTTTAAATAATTTTTGTAACAACGATTTGACTAATTTAGAAATTAAGGTTTTGAATATTTTTTTACATAGTGATTTGTACAAAATGTAGTAGTAAGTAATTACAAAAACAATATATTATTTTGAAGGGGTACTTGTCCAAAACAAAATTTTAGGGGTTGCTTAAATGCTATATTTACAAATTACTCGGAAAAACTATAGAAAAAAAATCAAATTATTGTAAATTGTGGGGTTGCGGTACCCTCCGCCACTGAATATAGTACTGGTAGCAATATATAGTTCATTTCCTTCTAATATCCCTTTTACAATTTTTATTAGTACTTAATACTGACATAAAAATATAACTAGTATCAATTTAAATTATTAACTTCTTTACATGTAATTTTTTTTTTATTATATCAAAGAGTTTGTTTATAAAGTTCCCGAGTCAACTCAAGTATAAGTTTATTTGTCAACCTGATTTTGGATGAGTAGGTTTGTACCTACAAAGATAAACAGGAGAATGAACCAAATAAACAAGGAACTGGGAACCCTTGCGAACTTAGTTGTAGAGAAAAGGAGGAAACTATTTAGCAAAGGGGAAATTGCTGGGGATGATTTACTTGGCATGCTATTGAAATCAAGCCAATCTCACGTTAGAGAGAGCGGAAACAACAAGGACGCTGGAATGAGTATCAATGACATAGTCCAGGAATGTCGGCTCTTCTTTTTCGCAGGCCAAGAAGGCACTGCAGATCTAATAATGTGGACAATGATTTTGCTAAGCATACACCAAGATTGGCAAACAAAAGCTAGAGAAGAAATCCTGCACGTATTTGGGAAAAATATGACTGACCAGGATGGAATACATGAAAAAATAAGCAAACTTCCAATAGTAAGTTCAAGTTTTTCAAAATTGACTGTTATTTCTTTACTATATAAACATCACGTGATTAATTTTTTCAACTTAAAAATATTGGTGTCGAGAGATAAGCATTATGTTGATTTGTTTCTAGCGTAAAATATGAATGGGTTTAGAATTAATAAATGGATAAATAATATATGTATTCAGCTAAGAAAGGGAGTAAAAGAGCTGGCATGTTGTAATTGAAAGAACTCATTGTCACAAATTAGACTCTAGAGGATGACTACCTAGGTAATGATGCTGTAATTAAGCATTGAGAGTCGCATATAATCAACACGTTCTCTCTTTTTCAAATATATTCATTAATCTTAGAAGTTTCTAATTGTTTGCAGGTCACAATGATATTATGTGAAGTATTAAGGTTATACCCACCTGCATCTGTTATTGCGCGATTGATTGGGAAAGACACAAGCCTTGGAGACATGAACCTACCAGCAGGAACAACATTCTTACTTCCAATACTACAAATTCATCGTGACCCTGAACTTTGGGGAGAAAACGCAAACGAGTTCCAGCCAGAGAGATTTTCTGAAGGAACCGCAAAAGCAACTAAAGGAAAGTTGATGTACTTCCCTTTTGGTTGGGGTCCTCGAATTTGTATAGGGAGTAACTTTGGTTTAATGGAGACGAAATTGGCTATTGCTATGATGCTTCAACGGTTCTGGTTCGAGCTTTCTCCATCATATAGCCATGCTCCTACTATGCTGGTCACTCTTCAACCTCAGTATGGAGCTCCTTTGGTCATTCACAAACTTTAATTTTGATGCAACGGAAAAAAAAACTAATCTGAATAAAAGGACATATGTCTTGAATGATCATAAATTTATTTTGAGATGACTTTATGTCAAATTTGTATGATGGTTTAAATCACAGCTTTGGCCTTATCACTTCAAGTGATCAGATCAAGCAGAGTACTCTTCTTTCCATTATAAATTAATGGATTTCTCCTCCTTTTATTTTGTACTTATTAACCGAATGCAGTTATATGAAATTTAGTTTATGTAGGATTTTGCATGTTAGGCGTTTAGCTGCTTGTGAATTCATATCGAACAGGTTCAGAGGGCCAAGCTACCACAATTTCATTTATGATTTTGTTTTAACATAAGATGGTAACAGGTTCAGATCTTGGCCCTTGTTTGGTTACATCATTCGTATTTTGGGATTGGACTAAAAGTAACACCGGACACATAATTGATGTGTTTAATTGGTTGCGTAAACTTTGAAGCCTAATGTCCAAAAAGTATTACTCCAAATGAAGGATAAGTTGATCATATAAATTCATGCTCCAAGTGTTGACGTCCTGAATGAAATTTGTTTTTAGCTGATTGATGATTTATTAGTTTAGGTATAGTCTTCACACAAAATGAGCCTACTAATAAATACTCAAAACTAACAATGGTCCAATATAAGTAAGGAAATACAAAAACAAATATGAATATAATGCAAAACAAACATAAATATGAATATAATGTTTTTAGAATCATTGAGTTTTATATTATTAATAGCATGAACAAGTTAATTAATGTTACTAACAATCGTAGAAATATGTTTATTAGTAGACATTGAAAGGTTAGCCCGAAATTTGTTGGCGATTAGAATTCATAGCTTATCATGTAATGTAAGTTCTTGTAATCGTTTTGTTCGACTATTATACATATTCACTTATCAATACACGGTTCGTTTAATCTTAAAAAAAAACACACAAAAGAAAAGAAAAGGAGCATAGCCTTTTCCAGTGATCTCTCTCATAGTGTAGGGCTAGTGTGAGACGCATACGCGGTGAGCTTGTGATCTCATCTCATGAAAACCCTCATCCAAGGAGTATGACTAGTTGCAAATCATGTTTTCTCCCTACAGTTATCCCAAAGGCCTCTGACATGTCAAGTTCTTCTAGATTGGCGCCATTTGGAAGCTTCCAATCAAAATGGTATAACAATCTAGCAAGTAGATATTCAACATGTGCAATGCCATACAATATTTCTGGACATATCCTTCTACCAGCTCCAAACGGGATATACTCAAAATTGGTCCCATGAAAATCGATCGAAGAATCTTTGAACCTGTCTGGCTTAAATCGCTCAGTGTCCACCCAATATCTTGGATCCATACTGATCGGACAATAGTTAATGATGACCCTGGTTTTGATAGGTATTTCGTATCCGTCGATAAGGCATGTTTCTCTTGCTTCTCTGGGTAATAGGAGATGAACGGGCGGATGTAGTCTAAGAGTTTCTTTTATTACCATTTTCAGATAGCTTAATTAATTTCTCGATATCCGATTCATTGACATCACTCTTTCCTTTTACCACTTCTCTCACTTCTGCCTGTGCTGTTGCCATCATTTTTGGGTTTCTGACTAGTTCAGAAAATGCCCATCCTATCATTGTTGATAAACTTTCCATTCCGGCGTTGTTGAACACATCCTGGGAAAGTAAATGATATTATAGCTAGAAATAATTAAATCCGTTTTTGTGTCTTCACTACTTTTCGAGTGGGTTGGACTATGGATCCAGAAAATTCCATATCCCCAACGTTGTTCTTTTATCTTTTTTTTTAAAAAAATTGGTAGCCGCAAAATGACCATACCTTGAAACTGCACAGTTGTCATAACACTACTGCTCAATCCGATGATATTTAATTATTCATTACGAAATTACGTGCAATTTTGACCGGTCAAAAACTTGTATCAAAATTGTCGGAATAAAAATTTTCAAAATTTGATCATATAATTCAAATGTTAAATTTTATGATTAGATTTAAAAAAATTCATTTCGACAATTTTGATACAAGTTATAACCCGATCAAAATTGCATGCGTTTTCGTAATGGACAATTAAATGGAAACGGAGAGAGTAATTCATAAGAAATCTCACATTAACGTGATTTTAAAAATATTACAAATTCAAAATTATCGGGGAAAAAACATGTAGAAGTTTGTATAGGATTTCTTTATATGCACTACAAGAAAAAAGATGGATGGGAAAAAAAATTGTTGTTGATTAGTAACCCAACACAAACAAAACAGTTAGCACAAGCTGTGATAAACATTTAGCAACAAAATCAACATTCTTTTTGCAACTGAAATTCAGCAACACCATAATTTGTTACCAGAAGAGTTGTCAACTTTTTAGAACGAAATCAACAACAAAATTATCATAAATTTAGCAACACGGCTTTCCCAAAAAATTGGCAACATAAAAATATGTTAGTATAGTTAAGTATTTATTTTTAATTACAAATAGTTTGCAACATAAGTTTTTTTAAGTTAAAATGTTGTAAAATGTTATTTATACATTTTTTTTCAGACTATAAATTTTAAATAAACCAAAATCCATATTAAGACTTAAAAGATATTTTTTTTTTTACCTATTTTTATAAAGTATCAAATCATACTTAAGTGTGTAGTTTTTTTTGTGTACATTAAATCTTTGATAATAAATTATATATGCAACATGTATAATAAAATTTGTGTTGTACAAAAGTTTGTCGTAGCAATTTGTAGAATTAAATGAAAATTGTGAATGCACTGAATTAAAGGAAACGTTTAAATATCAAGTTTACTTCACTACTTTTCTCAATTTGTAATGACTTGGGTGCATTGATGTGGTTGCCTGGGTTGCATTTACTCTGATAAATATTATTACTGTCCCCTGCAAACATTTTTTTGCCTTCAATTACTTCTCATATTCCAACTAACATTTTATCTCTTTCACTCGTAACTTCTCAATTTCATAATTGTATTTCTTGATTATATTTGCACTCACAATATATCTCCTTTTGAAGGGGCAATTAACAAAAACATACCCTACCTCTATTATATTACAAAAAACATACCCCAAAAACTTAACTTATAAAAAACATACATATATATACTTATTATTTCTCTAATTCTAATCAAACCATAATCTAACCTCTCTCTCTCTAACCGCAACTCTCTCTCTCTAATCGTACATCTCTCTCTAACACACGATAATCGCACATCTTTCTAACACATGCTAATCACTCATCTATCTCTCTCAAAATGACTAAAAACTCACAAAATATTCATATACTAATTTTAAAATGTCATACCCTAATTTTAAAATGTCATACACTAAATGTTCTGAATCACAATCAAATATCTAAAAAAGAGTTCATACCCTAATTATAAAACTTCATACCCTAATTTTAAAACTTCATACCCTAATATCAAAACTTCATACCCTAATTTTAAAACTCCATACCCTAATTTCAAAACTCCATACCCTAATTTTAAAAGTTCATACCCTAATTTTAAAACTTCATACTCTACATATAAATTTCTCTCAATACTATACATATAAATTCTTCTCGTTCAACTTTAAACACACAAGTTTTACAATAGTCTCAAAGTTCAATAAATAGAAAACAATATCACCAATTTCATTTATTTTTCATATATTACGGGATAGAAAACAATCTCACCAATTTCATATATTTTTCATATATAGTTAGTGACGGGTTTTCGTGGTGGAGGAGGTAAGAGAGATAGAGTGTGATATAAAATAAAAATATAAACAACAATGGAGGAGAGAGAGACTAAAATGAGAGAGATGTAGAGAAGAATTGGTGAGAGAGCGAAGAATGGAGGAGAGAGATAATAAGGGAGGAGAGAGAGAGTAAATGATAGATAGAGAAAAAAGAGAATAAACCTCGTTAAAATTGTTTGGTATATTTTTGATAGTTAAAGTTGTAAGGGTATGTTTTTTGTAATTTAGTTTCAAAAGTATTATGTTTTGTTAATTTATCCCCTTTTGAATCTCAAATTTTCTAAATTATAATTTTTTTTATAAAGCTTCTCAATATTTATCGGTCCTCAGTTTATAAAAGTAAGTTCGCTTGCGTTTAGTTACCATACAAAAGGTCTTTAATTTGTATATATTGTTAATTTGTAAATTGTTTATTGCTGATTTGTTAGTTCAAATTGGAAGATTATTATTGATCTGTTATATTAGTAGTTGTAATATTGAGTTGTTAAATATTATGTTTCACGAATTTTAATTATTTGTCTTAGATTGAATTTAATTAAAAAACTAGAAATGGTGGGGCTAGCCTATATTGGTAAAATTTACAGAAATATATAATTCTCTGTTGGATTTATTTTAGTGTAGCATTGTTATCTCAGTGGTAGAAACTGAGTGTCAATTCTAGTCTTTACTGGGGTCGAAACTTAGCCCCCTATGCCAATTATTTCAATTATTTATTTCTGGTTCTCTCTTACCTATGTTAGTATATATTAAACTTTAGTGTTACTCTATAAATAAATAAAAACTCTTATTTTAATTTGTACATGATAATTTGGCATTGAGTTGGACTAATGGTCTCATTTATTAAGAAAAATATAAATTAACCAAACATGCTACTTTTGAAACTAAATTAACAAAAACATGCATAAAAAATTTCTAATTAACAAAAACATACACATAACTTCATACCCTAATTTGTATATTTCATACATTTATTTAAAAAGTTCATACTCTTTTTTCAAAAGTTTATACTCTTATTTTAAAAGTTTATACCCTAATTTATATATTTTAATACCCTTATTCCAAAAGTTCATAACCTTATTTTAAAAGTCCATATCCCAATTTACATAATTCATATATTTATTTATATAATTCATGTCCATAATTTTCAACTTGATAAAATGCATAGAGATGACGAAATTTAGAGAAAGAAAGCGAAACTTTTTTATTATCATTAAGCTCAGTTTGTTACATGTTGTAACTGCAATATATACACAGAGTAATTGAACGTAACAAACTTTGCCACCTATACTCTCCTAACTGCCTAATTATAAAGTTTTATACAACTTACAATTGGGTCCACAGATATAGAAAAGTAACATGAAACTTATTAAGTATTTACAGTAAACTTCCTAACACCTATGTAAACTATCAAACGTGTAATTATGAACTTCATAAACTTCTACACGCCCTCTCAAGATGGAGAATAGATGTCTAGCATTCCCATCTTGTTCATAAACTTTTGAAAGAGCACCCTTCCCAAGGGTTTTGTAAGAATATCTGCCACCTGATTTTCAGAGTATACATGCATCAAATGTATCACTTTTTCCAGTACTTTTTCTCTGATAAAGTGATAATCTATCTCAATATGTTTCGTTCTTTCATGATGCACTGGATTTTCTACTAATGCTATAGCAGATTTACTATCAGAATAAAGTGAAACTTGATGATTATTCACACACAAATCCTTCATTAACTTTAACGACCAAACAATTTTTGCAGCAGCAGCAGCTAAAGCCCTGTATTCAGCCTCAGTTGAGTTCCTTGAAATCACTGACTGTTTTTTACTTCTCCATGTAACCAAAGCATTTCCCAGAAACATAGTAAATCCAGTTACTGATTTTCTTGTGTCAGCACATGAAGCCCAGTCTGAATCAACAAATCACTTCAACTTTAAATCAGAATGAGATGAGAAAAATAACCCCAAAGAAGGTCTTCCTTTCAGATACCTTAAAATCCTTAGAAATGCGTCATAATGAGACTTGCAAGGTCTCTCAAGAAATTGACTTAGGGAATTCACAGTAAAACTAATATCAGGTCTAGTGATGGTTAAATATAGCAATTTTCTTATCACCTTCCTGTACATAGTAATGTCACTCAAAGGTTCTGGTGCTTCCTTTGACAATTTCAAATTAGATTCCATAGAGAAATCAACTGGTACACAATCTAACAAACCCATATCAGTCAAGAGTTCTAGAGTATATTTTCTATGACACGGATTAATTCCCTTTTGATTTCTAGCAATTTCCAAACCTAGGAAATATTTTAATTTTCCCAAATCCTTAATGTGAGAGTTAGAATTTAGATATTTCTTTACCTCTGCTACTAATGCAACATCATTACTTGTAAATATAATGTCATCTACATACACCAAGAATGCAAGAAAAGAGTCTCCTCTGTGTATAGTAAACAATGAAGTATCACTATGTGTTTGCTCAAAACCAAATACTTGTAAAGCACAAGTAAGCTTGAAAAACCATCGTCTACTGGCTTGCTTAAGGTCGTATAGAGACGTATGTAGTTTACACACAAGAGAAGTATCATGTTGCAGGAAACCTGGTGGAGCACTCATATAGACTTCCTCATTCAAATCTCCATGCAAGAAGGCATTGTTAACATCCAACTTCTCTAAGCACCGGTCTTTTGCAGCTGCAACAACTAAAAGTACTCTTACTGTACTCATTTTGGCTACAGGGCTAAATGTGGCTTCACTAACATTAACATAGAATGGGCTATTCACATCTATACTAGCATTGTAACCTGTCATTGATGCCATATTCAGAATAAAACCCTAGAATATTTAATTAAAACTCAAATATAGATATTCTAACAATAATCCTCGATTCTTTAGCAGAAAAATACCAAATTCCCAATCGCAGTAATGTAAACCCAGTCTTCAATGAATATCAACAACAAATTGATAGAAAGAACTTGTATTCGAAGGTAATCGAACCTTAATCGAACGAGAATCTTCACAAGAAATAAGAAAAATTAGAAATAATTGAGCATTTTCACCTTCCTCTATCGCAGCGGAATCAATCTACAGTCTTGTAGAGAGAGAGTAAAACTCTGATATCATGATAAAATGCATAGAGATGACGAAATTTAGAGAGAGAAAGCGAATTTTTTTTATTATCATTAAGCTCAGTTTGTTACATGTTGTAACTGCAATATATACACAGAGTAATTGGACATAACAAACTCTTCCACATGTACTCTCCTAACTGCCTAATTATCAAGTTTTATACAACTTACAATTGGGTCCACAGATATAGAAAAGTAACATGAAACTTATTAAGTATTTACAGTAAACTTCCTAACACCTCTATAAACTATCAAACATGTAATTATGAATTTCATAAACTTCTACACAACTTCATCCCATTGATTCATGGAGTTCATACAACTGTTTTTCAACCTTATACACTAGTTAACAAATTTAACACTTAACCGTCATCCGATCTCAAACTTTCACATCTCCTTCGACGACCGCATTTCCGTCGGCATCAATCTCGAGTTTTCGATCTCGCCCTACACACTCACCGTCCACTCCAACAGATGCATCTGTCTCAATCTCCATCGAATAGAGAGATCGGAGAGAGAGAGGAAAAAGGAGAGAAATCTCGGGAAAAAAAAAGAAGGAGCATAGAGAGATCGGAAATATATAGGAATGAGGAGAGATCGGAGAGAGAAAGAAGGAAGCAGAGAGATCAGAAAGGGAGTGAGAAGAGCAGAGAGAGAGAGAGTAAAGAGAGTAAGAAGAGGAGAGATAGGGGAAAGATATATGAGTAATGAATGAGATTTTTTATTTTTTTTATTAATTATTAATTGAATGTATGTTTTTGATAATTTAACTTTTGATTGTATATTTTTGTTACTATAATAGGTGTATTGTATTTTTATATTAATTACCCCTTCAGAAAAAGTATAACAATATTGTAAAGTATAATTTTAAAATTCTCCCTATACATTCATTCTTTATAATTTTATTTTATTTTATTTTGGAGATTATCTTTACAAGTATAAAAGTTGCATTGACTTAAAATAAACAAAAAAAGTATGGCAGTAGGTTGTGGGGTTGGGATCGCAGGCCACTATATATACATATACATAATTCTAGGTGTATGAGTTTATGTGATTACGTATATAACGTATTGTAATGATGATAAAAACAAGGATGGATTTGAATAAGAACATGAACTGTTGCTGTGAATTTGAATAAGAAACTAACTACATTGCAATTTTTAATAAATATGAATGCTTTCAGTAAGGTCTTTGATATCTTAATAGTTAAGAGTGTGGCCTCTGTAGTTCTACAAAACAACACAAACAGTCATTGTGTTTTATTTGAACTTAACATTACTTTATTTGTTAATTACTGCTAGTATGGGGAAAATTCTTTATTTTAAATTCATTAAAGATTCATTCTTTCTTATAAAAACATGCTAAATAAATAACAATGTACTATGCAGGATAAAATGAACACATCCAAAAGTTGGATGTATCGATGATTAAATACGGAAGGGATTTATTTGACCGATGAGTTTATGAATGGGCTAGATGATTTTATTGTCTTCGCGAGCAATCAACCAATGTGTATGGATGGGAGTAAAATTAGGTGTCTATGTAGACATTGTAATAATCGAAAGTTTTTGGAACCAGTGTGAAGTATCATTTGAAGCGAAGAGAGTTTTTGGAGAATTATTTTTGTTGGTCTAGTCACGGGGAAACGTTTACAAGAGATGTACGGAAATCAAGAGTATGCGAATGATATAGTTTTTGGGCCGGGTGTGCAAGAAGAATAAGAAGATCAAGCTGGATCGGGTACAAATCAACTATGAAACAATGGTGATGGACACATATGGTTATAAATTTGAGTATCCTACACATGACCTGGAAATCCCCAACCTACAAGCTCAAGCGTTTTACTATATGATGAAAACAACAGAAGTTCTGTTGTTTGATGGTTGTGATTTATCCTTGCTCGGTGGTGTCTCTAGGTTGATGAGTCTCAAGTCGCAATATAACTTGTCTGGAGCATGTTTCGATGATTTATGTATTTTAATAAATGACATTAATTCAGACAGTTGCTTGACAGACATTTGTTTGTTCATAAACTGTGACTCCCTGTAGAAAAGATTGATGCATGTAAAAATGTGTATATGATATTTTGAGGTGATAGAATTGATTGCATAGATTAATGTAAATTTTACGATCATAAGAGATTTGATTCAGAGAATAAAGGTGCACGACACTCAGTAATGTTACTTTCCCTTAAAAGACCGATTACAAAGACTATATGCTTCGGACGCTACTGCCAAACCACTTTAAGAGAAATAGAATCATGACCGAATAGGCTCTTCCGTTAGAAGGTGGAGCGCAAATATTGAAGCGGATAGATGAGTTTGGATAAATGTAGACCATTGAATTGTGTTAATTTAATCCGTTAGATTGAGATTTAGAGCATGTGAGTGCAGTATAAATCTTAGAGAATTTGAATCCTAATTTATGTTGCTGTTTTGTTTTTGTTGTGTTGCTAATCATCAACAAATTTTTTTATTTTGTTTGCCATACATCTTTTTTCTTGTAGTGGATTAAGATGACATTTTTCCTTTTACTATTTTTATTTTCTTGCCGTTAAAAATATTGCTGTCCATTTCCTGGAATTTTGACGATTTAGTAATCAGACCGAAATGTTTTGTGGAGGCTATTGGAATTATAATGAAGAACAAGTTTCTTGATTTGAGTATTGTTGTCGAACCATTCATCTTCTCTGCATCAAGATTCTTCTCTTGTAGGATTAGTTTTATCACATCAGTTTTCTGTCCTTTTGGTTGGGAGATTGACCAATAATTATTTGCGTGTTATTACTAGGACGTGTTTTTTAAATTCCGACATGGTTCATATATTTTTAATTTCAAATGTTAAGCATTTAATACATATGATTAAATCAACTTATTTATTCCATTGTTTTAGTAAAATGGTGAATCGGTGACTAGTGGATATGTTGCAATAAATGTTCTCTCCCCAATTTTAGATCTATTATTTGAGTTTCCCTTTTTTGCAAACCAAGTATTGGTTGCTAATATTTTGCATTGTCTTGACATTAATACAATTATTTTGTCAAGGATACCTGGTTGTGCTAAATCTGCACTGTGTAAGGAAATTTTAAATGCTCAAGGTGGACTTGAGGATGAGCGTCCTATTTATAGTTTGATGGGCGATCTTATAGAAGTTATAGACTTTTATCATTGACATCTTACATATGAAATTCCACTGAAGTGGCATGCCAAGTTTTTTAATAGATTTTTTTTTTATATTAGTTCTATATTTTACGAGCTTAGCTTGTCTATCAAAAACTTATTATATCTTGCATATGAATCCATTGGTGTCCAATTTGATTCTCTGACCACCAGAGTTTGTATAGCTAGACCAATTTCCACTATCAGAATCCCTTCTGCATTGGGATGTGGCGTAATAATTTGATAGCTTCCCCTCTTTAATGCAACAGGTTAGTCTTTATTGCATAAATAACTTATAAACTTTGATGTTTTTGCGCGTAAATTAAGTTACTTTTCTTGTAGCTATATCAACAAAAAAATACTGGGACAAGGTTGATGACCATCTACGACGCAAACCTAACTCCATCATGCTTGCTGACAAGAACGCACCTAACAAAAAAGTTTGGAAGCGGATATTTAATTTATATATAAGGTTTTATCTTATCATCCTGCATGATTTTTCTCCCATTATCGCTGAACAAAGACAAAACTTAAATGATTAAAAAAAACTCTTCCAACTGTTATATCATAACGGGGCTGATAGAGGGAGTCATCCATTTACCTGTCTAGAAATCAGGACGCGGTGGTTTTTATACTGTTAGTGACAGAAAATGTTCTGTTCGAAGATTTGGAATCTTCGAGTCTTACATGCTTTGTACGCTAATTGACTTTAGGACTGAGATACCAGAATGTTGTTACCGCTAAAGTTTTATTGGTAAATAATTTCGGTTTCAATATAAGTTTCTTAGTATATATCCTTGATGTCTTTAGCAGATGAGTAGTGATAGTGAGCTGGTCAGATGATTAGAATCAGTCTATGTTGCTTCTACCTCTGAGATATTTTGATCCACTTCTACTTATCCATCATTACCGTTCTCATGTAGTGATGATAAATTTTTCATACTGAGAAAATTTATCTTTTTATGTTAATTAATAGGCAGAAATAAATTGAACTCAGTAATTTTTCTTGGCAAATCAAGGCTATTACTCCGCAAAAAGTGTTATTGAGTTTGTGTCAAGAGAAAGACTTAAATTCACATGAAGAATAACATTTACAAGAATAAGTGCGATAAAATTATGATGCTTTTGTTCTTGATGTAATGTAATTTGTTTTTTTCCTTATGATATTGTGTATCATGTCATCTGTTGCTACTTGTCGTAGATAGAGAGTATGTGCAGAGGAACAAGCACGCCCGCTGTTCCTGTCATTCCCGATTCTGAAGGTATTCTATCTGCCTTTTTTCTTCCTTATAAAAATATTGCTTTTCTTTCTTCTTCTTCTTCTTCCCTTCTGTAAAACTGTTAGATTACGTAACTAATTAAGTTAATGTTTTGTATTCTCAGGGACGGTTTCAAATCCATTTTCGCTTGATGCACTCGCAGTTTTCTTGTTTCGCGTACTTAACCGTGTCGATCATCCTGTACTTTATTTATCTTTCTACTACTGGCATGATTATTAAAGCTGTTCAACCCGGTTTATTTTATGCAATTTTCTGATTTTTGTTGGCAGGGTTAATAATGAAGGGGAATCTTGACAAGAACTCTCCTAATACTGGCTTTGTGCTCCTAATGTTCTATTCTCTTTATGATGGCAAGGTACGAACTATGAACTGCTTATTTTATTTGTTAATGTACAAATAAGTAGGTGTATTGTAATTCACTTTTTGAAGCATCGCTGCACCTCCCAGAACCGTGAGGAGTTTGAGGAAGAACTGATCAAACGTTTTGGTGCGCTAGTTAAAATGCCTCTATAATTGGAACCTAATAGGTTCGATTTTTTTTATCTTTAGTTTATTTTGCTGTGTTGTACTATAAGGTTTCCATCTCAACTGTTGCTGGTTACACCAAACACTTCCAAAGTCCACATGCTTTATAATTGAGTCTTGTTTGGTTGCTCACCAACAATCCATCTTATTTACTTCGTATCTTCAAGTACATGCATAGCTTCGTACAAAAAACGAACATCATTTTTTATACTCATCAAGCTACCAAAAAAATAGCTTTGCTTAGCAACAATTCTGCTACTTTCCTCTAAAATTGTAGGGCTAGTTACAGTTTTGTATGCCACCAATCTACCTTTCTTACTTGGTACATGTAGTACCTTGTTTAGTGCCCAAAAAGTAGTTCATTTTTTATACTCAAGCTATTTAAGATGTTGTTTGCAACACTTCTCAAATTTTAAATGGCCTAAAATATTCTTTACTACAATAAGTTAATTGTTTGGGTTATTCTCACATCTTTCAACTTGTGCATTTGTAATAAGTCGTCCGCATGAACCATTTTTTTAAAGGCAAAATGTTTTCATCTTGCCAATTAAGTCATACTATAAAGGGGAAAATTTACTGTTTATTTATGCACAAATCCGTCTCGAGCATTTTGGAGATTCAAATAATTCTTTTTTAAAACGCCCTTGTGTATATTTCTTTTCTTGTTAGTTTTTTTAGAAGTGACCAACATAAGATGTCTCACCATGAATAAGTGTTGAAGGTGCAAGTTTAACTGTTTGGCTAGAGAAAACTGTAAAATAAAAAAGTAGCAGGAGTGTGACGTGTTTTAATTGTATGAGCTCCGGTAGTGTTGTGGTGTTTGTGTACTTGTTGTTTTCCTCTCGTTGTAAGGTGTGGGCCGGTCTAAAGGGGTTACCAACGGTTCGAGTGGACTGGGCAACCCAACCAAGAGGCAAATAATTTTCAAAATAAAACAAAATTTATATTATGTTTTTTTGAGATTTTATTTGAATGGGCAAAACAATTATTTTTTCACTTGGTAACCCCCGATTTTTTTTTTCTTGGGCCAGCTCTGGTAAAGTGTTAGTTATAAGTTCACCCACGTTAGTAAAATGATATTTTTTTAAGATTTAGTATGGATTTATTGCTTATTTAATATATTTCTTATAAAACAAATATTAATAACATGATACAAGGAAATTATGTTGCTAAACTATGATACAACTTAGTTGCTATTTGCAATGAAAGATTAACATTTATCTATAAAAACATATTTTTATGTTGCTATTTTTATAAAAAAAAATCATGTTGCTAAATTGATGGTAATTTTGTTGCTATTTTCATGGAAGAAATTTTGATACCTTTTTAGCAACAAATTTTGGTGTTGCTAAATTAAAGTTACAAAATTGTTAATAATTTTGTTACTAAGTATTCCATGCAATTTTTGTTACTGTTTTGTTGCTAATATGTTGCTAATCAGCAACATAATTTAGCTTCTTGTTTTTTTTTTGGTTGCTATATGAAGAATTTTTTGTAGTGAGTATGCTTAAATCTTTGTGACACTATACTTTTAATTTATCTTCCGATACTAGCATGCTTAAAACTCCTAGACATGAACCCCTTGTATATATATATTGTTGGTTTCCGTGTACGAAATAACAATTAACAATAAATAAAGGACTAAACAAGAATTAATCAAAACCAGTGTAATCTTTATTAATTTCCAAATGGAATAGAATAAATTGATTACAACATGTAGGTACTGAAATGTAAATAAAACAAGACGTTATCAGATTATTATCAATTAATAATCTGATGTACTGTTTTGTAATTAAAAGAAACTGCCGGACTGGAAAGTAAAAACTTAACAGCCGGACTGTTCTGTTATGAATTTAAAATACAGGACTGAATTGAAACTAATCTAATTACAGAATTAAATTACAGAATTGAAATTACAGAACAGAAACAGAACTTTGAAATAATTACAGAATAGTACAAACAGAATAGAAAAGCTACAACTAAAGACAGAATATTAAAAAACTGAAATTTAAATACTGAATTGAAAAACCAGAATGTAAAAGACTGAATTTAAGTGCGAAAAATACACGGACAGAATGTAAAAATAAACGGACGAGGCTACTGTTAACAGTATGCCCTTAACCGATATTCGCCCAACCACCTTAAGGTTTCTGGTTGCGTTGGCGCTTCGATCCCAAGGTACAACGTCACTCGGAAGACTCGCCGGAAACTGGCGACGAGTCTAAGTCGAGCTTTTAGTGGGTGGTTCTCTCTGGTTCTAATATGCTATGAATAAAAAGTATATGCAGCTTTTAGAGAGAAGATTGACTGTTTTCAATGTATGAAATGTGAAGGGATGGCTGCCTCTTTATAGAGGATTCTGAAATCGCAGAATTGAATGTGGTCATTTAATTCTGGGAGTTACATCCCCAGAATCCGCCTCCATTACTGCTGGAGTTTCAACCTTTCTGGAACTCTAGGGACTGCTCTTGCAAATATGCAAAAGTCCCTTTTCAAATTTAGTACAAGACCCAAGACCCAAGACCCAAATCCCAAATCCCAAATCCCAAATCCCAAATCCCGCGACCCGAGGCCCGAGTCCCGAGACCCGAGCGAGCGCGCGCGTGTGTGGTACACACTAACCCACTCATGGGTATGTGGACTTAATTAGTTTACCAACTACATGGGATGGGTTTGTATATATAGAGTGAAAATCAACCTTGATTTTCCAATGTGGGATAACCCTCATGGTTTATTCCCACTCTCTATTCCATTTTCCAGATTTCGGTTTTTCCCTCTTTCGAGTACCAACATTCGAGTCCAATTATCATTCACACCATTCCTCCGAATTGGTCATGCGATATACCGTTGCGAAGCTCGTCGCACGAGTTACTCAAACGCATAGAGTATCGCCTCAGAAAAACTGAGGAGTCGCATTAAAAATTGACTCAAAGTTGGTCCCTGACCACGTTGGAAAACCATGTTTAAACTACATGTTTTCCTATTTTCCCAACAATCCCCCACATGAATGCAATTGGCTCGAAAGCCCATGTCCTAAATGCAAATCAAGAGAACCGCAAAAGTTCACTGCCTAAGGTCAGGTAGCACGCGCCTTGAACCTGCCGTAGCGGAGTACCACCCAGAATACTGCTATTAGGTAGCTGTAAAGCTTTGAACCATCAAGCTTTGTGTATCCCAGAATGGCACCCGCACAGTGCCCTCTCTACCCACGTACTAGGCCCTTTAGTTGTTGTCCATATTTGGCCTGGACTGCCTTGGCAACTTCAACTCAGTGCTCTAGTAAATTAGCCCAAGCTCATCACATGGTACCGGCCTTACACACTAGTTATAGGTGTTCCAAGTCGAAAGTGTCCTGACTCACTTTACTCGACCGTTGAGTTACTTGCATCATTAAGAGCCTCAAGCTCACCCTTACAATGGTACAGGTCTATCACTCTGTCATCGCGGAAATGGGCTGCGAACTCCAGGTTCCCGAGTGCTTTGTTCGGTTGCCCCCACAGTTCAGTTTTCCTTTGAACCTATCTGGATGGATTCCGTTTAGGTTGGGTTGCCTATGGGGGGGCCACCAATTTAATGGGCTTTAATCCCATTCCGTTCGATGACGTCTCGACTCCCACTTGAGTCAAGCCTTTTGTTAATGGATCCGCCATGTTTTCCTTTGATCTTACAAAATCTAAGGATACCACACCGTTGGATAACAATTCCCTTACGGATTTATGTCTCCGACGTATATGTCGAGACTTTCCATTATACATATGATTCTGAGCCCGCGCAATAGCTGATTGACTATCGCAATGCATGCTTATTGCGGGAACAGGTTTCGGACACATTGGAATTCCTTCCAATAGACTTCTCAGCCAGTCTGCCTCTTCGGTTGCTAAGTCCAATGCTATGAATTCTGATTCCATAGTTGACCTTGCAATACATGTCTGTTTGGAGGATCTCCAAGACACAGCAGCTCCTCCCATTATAAACACATATCCACTCGTGGATCTTGTGCTATTGGAGTCTGATATCCAGTTGGCATCTGAATACCCTTCCAGTACCGCTGGATATCTGGTATAGTGTTGCCCGTAATCGGCTGAAAACCTCATGTACCTGAGAAGTTTCATTATGGCCTTCCAGTGTTCCTCATTTGGATTACTGGTGTACCTGCTCAGTCTACTCACTGAGTTTGCTATGTCTGGTCTAGTGCAATTCATTATATACATGAGACTGCCTATGACTCGAGAGAATTCCAATTGATTCACACTTTTACCGAAATTCTTTTTCAGGTTACAGTTGAACTCAATTGGGGTTCTTGACATAGCTTTACTGTCCTTGTCAAACTTGTCTAAAACTTGTTTAACATAGTGACCTTGGGACAAGGCATACCCTTCTGATGTTTTGGTAATCTTCATACCAAGTATTACATCAGCTATACCCAGGTCCTTCATATCGAAGTGTTGTGATAACATTTTCTTTGTGGAGCTGATTCTATCATTACTTCCAATTATGATCATGCCATCCACATAGAGACAGACTACAACACAGTCTCTTCCACTTCTTTTAGAGTAGACACATTTATCGCACTCATTAATGCGAAAACCGTTTGATAGCATAATTCTATCAAACTTCTCGTGCCATTGCTTTGGCGCTTGTTTGAGTCCATATAGAGACTTTACAAGTTTGCACACTTGGTGCTCTTTACCAGGAACTACAAACCCTTCAGGTTGTTCCATGTAAATTTCTTCTTCCAGTTCTCCATTCAGAAATGCCGTCTTTACATCCATTTGATGTATTTCCATATCAAACAAAGCTGCGAGAGCAATGACGATTCGGATAGACGTTTTCCTGGAGACAGGAGCATACGTGTCGAAATAATCGACACCTTCAGTTTGCCTGAATCCTTTTACCACAAGTCTCGCCTTGTATTTCTCAATCGTGCCGTCAACCTTTAACTTCCTCTTGAAGATCCACTTGTGACCTAGGGGCTTGCATCCTTTCGGAAGATCCACTAGTTCCCAAGTGTGGTTTTGCATGATTGATTCAATCTCATTTTGAATAGCTTCTTCCCAATATTGAGAATCCGGTGTTGACATAGCTTGTTTATATGTCATCGGTTCGCCTTCAATCATGAAGGTTAGGAAATCAGGTCCAAAGGAAGTTTCATTTCTTGCCCTTTTGCTGCGCCGAGGCTCTTCCTCTTCCTCTTCCTCTGTCGGTTCACTTGCCCCCACATTTCCTTCACTGTTCAACTCTTCAGTTGGTACAGATGTAGATAATTTCCGGGGAAAGATATCTTCAAAGAAAGAGGCCTCTCGGCTTTCCATATACGTATCTACGTGCACATCGGGATTGTCCGACTTGTGCATGAGAAACCGATATGCACTACTATTCTGTGCATATCCGATGAACACACAGTCCACCGTCTTAGGACCAATTCTCATCCTTTTAGGAGTGGGAACTAGGACCTTTGCGAGACAACCCCAAACCCGCAGGTTCTTATAACTGGGTTGATGACCTTTCCATAATTCATACGGAGTCTTTTCTCGCTTCTTATGTGGTAACTTGTTTAAAACATAGTTAGCGGAAAGTACAGCTTCCCCCCACATGTTCTGGGGTAACCCAGAACTGATTAGCATAGCATTAATCATTTCCTTTAGCGTTCTATTTTTACGCTCAGCAACCCCATTTTGCTCGGGAGTGTATGGGGCTGTGGTTTGATGTATAATGACACTTTCAGCGCATATCTGTTCAAACGGTGATTCATATTCACCGCCTCTATCACTTCTCAATGTTTTAATTTTCTTATTGAGTTGATTTTCAACTTCGGTCTTATAAAGAGCGAATTTCTCAACTGCTTCGTCTTTACTTCTCATTAAGTAAACGTAGCAGTATCTAGTACAATCATCTATAAAGGTGATAAAGTACTTTTTCCCTCCTCATGTTTGTATAAACTTTAAGTCGCATACATCCGTGTGTATTAGACCGAGAGGTTCACTTTCTCGTTCAACATGTTGAAACGATGATTTCGTTAACTTTGCTTCTACACAAATCTCACATTTGTGTTGCTTATCAAAAACGAAATTTGGTATTAGTTTTAGTGAAATTAATTTCTTTAAAGAATTATAATTCACGTGACCTAATCTACCATGCCACAAATGAAATGACTCAAATAAATAATTCAACTCAGAAATTTTATTGGCCTCTTCGGCAACAGTCATTACAGTACTTGTGCTAGCCTCAGCTTTAGCACCTTTATTGGGAGCAGGTGTTCCTACGTTCAATTTAAACATGTCGTTGGTCATATAGCCACGGCCTACATAAACACCATTCTTGGTGATTACAATTTTATCGGATTCTAAAACTAGTTTAAACCCGTTCTTCACCATCACCGATCCTGATACCAGATTTTTGCGGATATCCGGAAGATGAAGCACATTTGTCAACCTCAGCTCTTTTCCCGAGGTCATCTTCATCACGACCATTCCTTTTCCTTCCACCTTGGAAGTAGCAGAATTTCCCATGAAGCAGCTTTCTCCTCTACAGCTTCGTAGGTCTTAAACATCCACCTTGTTGAGCAGATGTGGCTTGTGGCGCCAGTATCCAGCCACCACTCTTTGGGGTTGCTCCCCACGAGATTGACCTCAGAGACCACAGCAGTAAAGTGGTCGTCATCTCGTCCTCCCTCGGCCATATGTGCCTGAGCTGGAGCTTTCCTCTTTCCCTTTCCCTTGAAGTTCCTTGGGGGGGGGGGGGGCTTAGGCTTAGCAGCGCCTTTATTGTCATAACAGTCCGCGGCACGATGGCCGGTCCTGTTACACACAAAGCAGGTTCCCGCAAATTTCTTTGCGACAACAGCACTGCCTCCGGTGTCAAAACGTTTCCGTTTGACGTTGGAGCTTTCGACCACATTGGCCTTTGCCATCGAGATGACAGCACCACCGACTCTCCTCACGGAGCGACGGTTGCTCACCTC
This sequence comes from Primula vulgaris, assembly GCA_963920805.1. Lineage (NCBI taxonomy): Eukaryota > Viridiplantae > Streptophyta > Magnoliopsida > Ericales > Primulaceae > Primula > Primula vulgaris. The sequence goes on along the minus strand of OY987218.1, from coordinate 24,739,826 downwards.
GATGTTGAGCTTCTCAATGAGCCCCTCCAACCTCATTTCCTTCTGCTTGTGCTTCAGGTAGTTTTGAAAGTCTTTCCAGGACGGCGGCAATTTCTCAATCATGAGTGCCACCTGGAAAGGCTCATTAATAACTAGCCCCTCAGTCTCAAGGCGGTGATAAATCAGTTGGAGCTCCTCAACTTTCTCCATGACACCCCTGCTGTCAGTCATACGGTACTCGTGAAAGTCCGTGACAACAAATCTCTTTGTGCCAGCGTTATTCACTTTGTACTTATTTTCGAGAGTTTCCCAAAGCTCCTTTGCAGTAGATTTGGGCTCGAAAACACTGAACAGCGTGTCATCTAGAGCACATGGGATATAGTTCTTGCATAGGTAGTCGGCATGTCTCCATGCCTCAACCGCAGAGAACGACTGCTCGTCCAGATCGTCCTCGCTTAGGACGGGAGCAGTCTCCTTGAGAAACCTGGTCAGATTCAGAGTGGTGAGATAAAACAGCATCTTTTGCTGCCAACGTTTGAAGTTGTCACCCCTGAATTTTTCCGGTTTCTCCAGATGAGAAGTCGGCAAAGTAGGCACAGCCGAATACATCGGTGCGTTGCCCTTGGCCGCAGCCTTGGCTCTAGCCGCAGCCTTAGCCGCGGCCTTGGCCGTAGCCGCTGCTTCGGCCGCAGCCTCAGCTTTGGCCGTAGCATCCGCCATAGCCGCAGCCGCGGCGGCCTCAGCCGCTGCAACTGCGTCATCGGCGTTAGCCACCACATTCGCATCGCCCCCAGTGTTATGGACAGGCCCACCAACCACTGGGTCATGCTCACCCCCGATAGGCAACTCAATAGGCGACGTGTTTGTCATCTGAAATGACAACACAAAACGTATGAGATACGTGTACAATCAATTCTATAAACAAACACCAAAACTAATATTTGGGTTTGTAAAAGAATTAACAAACAAATAATAAACTAAACTTTATATCCTTTTAAATATCGATACGGTTGATATTAAAAGGATTGAATGATTCTTATTGAATACCAATACGGTTGGTATCAACAAGTTTCAAAAACCAAAATTAAAACTGTTTGGAATTTTCTTTTGTAATCAATTTCTAATATAAATTAGAATCGAAAACAAAAAAGCATTATTCCTATTATAAAAATAATTGTATTAATACACGAAAGAAACAACAGGATATCGGTTAAGATTGTTGGTTTCCGTGTACGAAATAACAATTAACAATAAATAAAGGACTAAACAAGAATTAATCAAAACCAGTGTAATCTTTATTAATTTCCAAATGGAATACAATAAATTGATTACAACATGTAGGTACTGAAATGTAAATAAAACAAGACGTTATCAGATTATTATCAATTAATAATCTGATGTACTGTTTTGTAATTAAAAGAAACTGCCGGACTGGAAAGTAAAAACTTAACAGCCGGACTGTTCTGTTATGAATTTAAAATACAGGACTGAATTGAAACTAATCTAATTACAGAATTAAATTACAGAATTGAAATTACAGAACAGAAACAGAACTTTGAAATAATTACAGAATAGTACAAACAGAATAGAAAAGCTACAGGTAAGGACAGAATATTAAAAAACTGAAATTTAAATACTGAATTGAAAAACCAGAATGTAAAAGACTGAATTTAAGTGCGAAAAATAAACGGACAGAATGTAAAAATAAACGGACGAGGCTACTGTTAACAGTATGCCCTTAACCGATATTCGCCCAACCACCTTAAGGTTTCTGGTTGCGTTGGCGCTTCGATCCCAAGGTACAACGTCTCTCGGAAGACTCGCCGGAAACTGGCGACGAGTCTAAGTCGAGCTTTTAGTGGGTGGTTCTCTCTGGTTCTAATATGCTATGAATAAAAAGTATATGCAGCTTTTAGAGAGAAGATTGACTGTTTTCAATGTATGAAATGTGAAGGGATGACTGCCTCTTTATAGAGAATTCTGAAACCCGAGTCCCGCGTCCCGAGACCCGAGCGAGCGCGTGTGTGGTACACACTAACCCACTCATGGGTATGTGGACTTAATTAGTTTACCAACTACATGGGATGGGTTTATATATATAGAGTGAAAATCAACCTTGATTTTTCAATGTGGGATAACTCTCATGGTTTATTCCCACTCTCTACTCCATTTTCCAGATTTCGGTTTTTCCCTCTTTCGAGTACCAACATTTGAGTCCAATTATCATTCACACCATTCCTCCGAATTGGTCATGCGATATACCGTTGCGAAGCTCGTCGCACGAGCTACTCAAACGCATAGAGTATCGCCTCAGAAAAACTGAGGAGTCGCATTAAAAATTGACTCAAAGTTGGTCTCTGACCACTTTGGAAAACCATGTTTAAACTACATGTTTTCCTATTTTCCCAACATATATACACACATATTTAACTTTTAAAAAGTTTAGTTTCTTGATTTCTTTCGGCGATTATACTTTTCACCTACAGACCTACTCTCCACTAGTACTCATGAAACAAATAAGTGCTATCTTTTCGCTTTTTAGCAAATGCACCTCTAATAATGATAAACACTCCAAAGCGCTATGTGCGAGACAAAGGACCCATTTGTAAAAAAAATTGGTTATATGAATTTATAGTCTCATTGTATACCTTCGTCTGTGCAGGGAACCTCTGCCTGATTCTGTTAAGTCGGCTTTAGAGGACGCTATTATTCTATACAAGCGCCACAAAACGGCGCATGGCAGGTAATGAGTTATTCTTACTCTTCACCAGCTAACTGCACGAATGTTTTTATCTTTTTGACCGAAAGACGTAAATCCAGTGATTGTTGGAAATTAATCTTAGTCGGGTCTTATCCTTTTCTAAGTTAAGTCCAAAAACTGCAAAGGCCTGGCAACGTAGATTTTCCCCCCCGGTACTGTATTCCATCCACAATAATATAGATCAACTTATTTGCATATTTAGTTAACATGTACCAGAAAGTGTAGCGACATTATGTTCATTTGCTTTTGGTCATTATTCGAGCTATTAGTTATGAAAGTAAAATAAAATAAAAAATTGCTCCGCTGACTGTTTTTTTTATAGGCTGGATTCTACGAAAGGAAAATATGTGGTAGATTGGAAGATATGGGAATAACTTTTAAGAGAAGTTCTTGTTGCCAATGCTAAATATCTTAAATATTCCACTCAGGTGAGTCTTTTCAGCTGTATACTAATGTTGCGTCATATACCTGCACGAAAATCTTGTCTCTAGTTCGTTATAGATATTTAGTGTAGTTTAAATAGGTTTTGGTATGATCGTACAAGTTCCGTAATAGCTTCTTTATCAATAATGGTTTATGTTCTTCCGAACCCTAGAAATGTTTAGCCTGTCAAGTTTGCGAATCTCTTTCACTCCCCCGCTCAAAACGCTAACATAAACGAAAATATAAACCCTTTCTTCGCCTCTCTTACTTTCCTTTATTTATTGGTCCGCAAACACACCTTTTATTATACATAACATATTTTTCAGAGATGTGTTGATCATATTTTGTTAACTTAAAAGTGGTTTATGAATTATGCATGATATAGATCTTGCAGGTTCCATTTGAATATGGTGTTACTCGATGAGCGAGAACTTTAAACCAGTGAGGTCAAAATATTGACAAAATAAAAAAAATTAAAATTAAGAAAAACGAAACTGTAAAAGGTCAAATATTGTTACTTAATTTACAATCGACTCATACGATCACCCATATCTTGAAACCGATGCATAATAATATCGTTCGACAAACTTTCAAATATATCATTTTCAATATAAACTACTAAATCATATAAAAAAAAACCCAATGGAGTTAACTAGTTAAATAAGTTACAAAGTGAAATAACAATTTTATTCTAAATAAACTAAAATAAGTCCAACAGTAAGTTTACCCAACTTAATTAATACGTGTATATAACAAGCTAGACATTATGTAAACAAACTATTAAACAACTAACTAATTTAAAAGTCACGACTGATTTATAAATGTTCCATTAAGAATTTATCTTAATAAAAAAGTAACTAAAATTTTCCCAAATTTATACAGTAACTAGCTTTTTCTAATAAAAATCTATTAAAAATTATCATAATTTTTTAAAGTAATTAACAATTGTTAAGCAAACAATAATAGAATCAATAAATTACATTAGATTATTAATTTTACAAACTAGTTAAATAGTTAGGATAAAAATAAAATGACTAACAAAAAGGAAAAAAACAGTTGTGGCTCTAACGTAACTTGTGTTGGGAATAACGGGTATAACTAGTCATCGTATAAGCGAGTGAGTTTGGGGTTTGTTAGTGTTAATGTCATCGCTTATATAAAGAGAATTTTGTGTATGTATAATACAACATCTCTATTTAAATGAAATGATAATTTTGTAATTAACTTAATACCGCATGTCTATTTTGATAAATTTTATATAAAAGTCAGGGAGGTCAGCTGACCACCCTACCACCATACCAGTTCCGCGCCTATGCTGTTACTCAAGTCTTGGAGCAACTGAAACATGTGTACATTGATTTTGCTGCTATTGATCTTCCAGTTGATGATGTTAGAAACCTCCTTGTTAATGTAAGTGCTATATATCTTCCCTTTCTAATAAATTAGGTCTGATTACAATCCTCGCTCTGTATCTCCCTTTCTCAATTTCCTTTAAAATATCTAAGCCTAATTGGAAACCGGTGTTGACGCCCTAAAAATGCACCATGTACGTATAGATATTCATCGGAAAAATGATGAAAATGTACAATACTATTGGTACTTAATTATAGAAAACTCACCCTCTAAAACATTTTAAAGATTAGTATATATATATATATATATATATATATATATGTTACGTGATACTACTTTTTTTTTTTTTTTTTTTAACTTTGATACCATATTATATGTACAAAATCTTAAACAAGACTAGTCTCAACTTGAGAATCCGGATTAGCGTGTGCACTAATCATGTTCGTTTTTATGTACAATGATTGTCCCGATATTCAAAAAAGGGGAATTTATTAAACAAGACTAGTCTCTATTGCATGCATGCATGTTTGTGTTTGTCGTCCCTAACTTGATCACGTGAGACGTACCAGCGTCTATAAGGAGTAGTTCTATGCTACACTTGTTTTTGTTGTGAAAAACTTTAAAAAAAAAAGGGAATTTATTAACACTTTTTTTTTCCATGTAGAAAAACTTCAGAGCAATCTTCCAGTTTATGTAGAAAAAACACGCTAATCAACATGCGCCTGGCAAAATCATTACAATTTAACCTTGTTTTAATTTTATTAAATTGCATATCACAGTTATCCAAGGCAAATCCCAAGCTAGAAGAGCTCCTTAGTGGTAACACATAATTGGAGAACAGCATTGCCAAAGCACACTTGACCCTTGTCACAAGAAGTCCCATGGTGTCACCGCGGTAGCAAATTACGGAATTTATGTAAATAGAGAAATCCCTGTGGAGATGACAGCCCTTTTATTTTCCGATAAATTAGCTGCATTAGAAGCTCGTCACGGTTCCGTTGATGGTGAGAAGATTAGCTCAAATAATGAGTGGCCTCATGTTACTTTATGGACTGCTAAGGGAGTACCTGCAAAAGAAGCTAATACACTGCCACAGTTGCTATTGGACGGGAAAGCAACTCGTATTGAAATCGATCCACCTATTACCATTACTGGAAAAGGGAAATTTATTGAGCGCAAATAGTTTTGTTGGCTCGTACGACACTGTTCTTTTTTTATGGAAATTTTACAATTCTGGTGGTTGCTTGATAAAGGCTGTGATTTCGAAGTTGTCCCATAGGTTGACGATTGGCCAATATTAGTTTTTAGTTTAGTTATTTATAAAAATAAATTATAGAAAATTTATTTTTATCTAATTAGGTAGATTTCACGAATTAATAGCTGGGCTGATCATGGGTTTGGTTTGGTATTATGATTTATGAATGGTACTAAAGTCATTTTTTATCTGCTTCACTTACTTTTTTTAACCAAAAGCAGATATGTTTTTTGGGACTACAACTTTTTAATAATCCAAATCTAAATTGTAACATGGTTGTAGTCATAATACGTCAAATCACAATGACAAGTATAATGACGTCAAACTCCTGCTCGAACACTAATAAATTTGAATTAAGAAATTACCCACAGAAGCTAATTAGATTAAATTAATGGATCATGGTATGGGAGACAAATGTTGGCTCACTAATCTAGCGCAGGTCTGTTGTTGGACTTTAAATAAATCGGACACAAAGATACAAACCCACAACGTTTGCATTTCCTACGCTCCTCTTTAGACGTGTATTCGGATTCTCTCTCGCCCAGCCATTATTCCAGAATATTCAAACTTATTTTCACGTAGCAACAAGTGATCCTTTTGTCGTTCATTTATGCATAAAAGTAAAACGGATAAAATAAATAATGACAAGTCATGAGAAGCCTGTGATTTTGAAAATGAGATTTCAATAAAGGTAAAATAATCATGATATCTTATTAAATTAAAAAAAAAACTCTTGGTGGACTTATAAATCGGATCGGATGAAGTGGTAACTTCAGCTTAAAATCTAATGACTAAATAAGTCTTTGATCCAAACTATAGGATCCAATAAAATAAAGAATTATAAATAGTGTTCCATATCTAAAGCAGTGGCCCACAAAGAGGAATCATCATAAACAATGAAACATCAAAACCGTGTGAATCTACACAAGAATCGAGAAATATCGAATAAAGAAAAATGAAAGCCTTTTTTTTGGCATAGAGATTGAATTTTTATACTACACTTTTTTCTGAAAAAACGTACAAACCGTAAAAAAAATATACAGTTTACAGTGTTTTTATGCAAACCGTACATTAAATGTACGGTTTGCATGTATTTTTTTTTATTTTATTTTTTGTAATTTCAATTTGTAAAATAGGAAAAAATATATAAATATGCAAATTCATAATTCACTTAGTTATATATAATTGTTTGTTGTTTGTTTATATTAATTATAAAAATTATAATAATTGTTGATATTTGTCCCATTTTTGCATTATTTATTTTTTTTTGTGTAATTTCAATTTGTAAAATAGGAAAAAATATATAAAATATGCAAATCAATAATTGTTTGTTGTTTGTTTATATTAATTATAGAAATTATAATAATTGTTGATATTTGTCCCATTTTTGCATTATTTTTTTTTTTTTGTAATTTCAATTTGTAAAATAGGAAAAAATATATAAAATATGCAAATCCATAATTCACTTAGCTATATATAATTGTTTGTTGTTTGTTTATTTTAATTATAGAAATTATAATAATTGTTGAAATTACAAATCCTATCGAGCTAATCAACCGATTGAGCTCCCCCTCACTTTATGAGTATCCCGAAATGAAAAGACCTAGAGCTTTTAAGCTTCAATTGCTTACAAAACCTCTACCCGATCACTCGCTCACAAATGAGTTTATATTTTACTCTTTACAAAATCGTTACAATCAATGTAACTACACTCACTATTTTAATTGCTTCTAAATAAGTTAATTGGTGAGTTTTTTATGATGATTAAGCTTGAATCGTATTCTCCTTGATTTCCCTCTTTCTTGAATATATTCACCAAAATGGTGATTTTAGGGTTTTTATTTAGATGTTGAAGGATAATGGATTGGTGTATTGATTGGTGGTTTGGGAGAGAGATTGGGTGGTTTATATAAGCACCAAATTCTGTTTTTCTGTATCAGACCGTTGGAAGTGGTTGAGACTTTTTTTCAGCGTTTTAAGCAACTTTCCAGAATAAGCTGAAAAGCTGTTTTCGAATTCTGCAGAAAACGATCGGTCGTTTTCTACAGTCGATCGGTCGTTTTCAGAGAACGATCGGTCGTTTTCAGAGAACGATCGGTCGTTTTCTGAGAAACGATCGGTCGTTTTTTCGACGTCCTCACTGGAAGAATTTAGACCAAAAACGATCGGTCGTTTTTGTCCAGTCGATCGGTCGTTTCTTCAGTATTCCCGGTTTTCTCGTTAAACTTCAAAAGCCCGTAACTTCTTCGTTTTAGCTCCGATTTTGGTTCCGCTTGAACCTGTGGCTTCGTTTTTCTGTGCTCTATCTTTCTGGCGTTAAAATTTTCATTTTCTACTTTTGGAAAAGACAAGCATTATATCATCGAAAATAGAGAAATTATAAAATCATTAAAAACATAATCAACGTTATAATCAAAATCAATTATTGAACTCTAAGTTCAACAAATATAAACAAACAACAAACAATTATATATAGCTAAGTGAATTATAGATTTGCATATTTATATATTTTTCCTATTTTACAAATTGAAATTACACAAAAAAAAAAAAATACATGCAAACCGTACATTTAATGTACGGTTTGCACAAAATATATGCAAACCGTACATTAAATGTACGGTTTGCATGTATTTTGTGCAAACCGTACATTAAATGTACGGTTTGCATAAAAACACTGTAAACTGTAGATTTTTTTTACGGTTTGTGCGTTTTTTCAGAAAAAATGTAGTATAAAAATCCAACCTCTTTGGTAAAAGGTGGATAGAAGTTAATTATAATAAAATGGAAGTATGTTGGTAATATTTGAAAATATCCATAGTTAAAAGGGGAATAAAGGGGGCTAACCCACTTAAACAATGTGTCATGCTAATAATACGAGATTTTAAATTTATGTAAATACAGTTTTTTTTTTATTAAAAGCATACTATAAATACGCTAGTTATACATTCATATTTTTACTTTTGAGAAATATGGTGTTTTTATATTTATTTAACATTTTGGATTAAAAAAAATCTCACATAACACAAATAAATCCAAAAAAAAAAAATCATGGTAAAATGGGATAGAAGTTAATTGTAATAAAATGGAAGTATGTGGTAATGTTTGAAAACATCCATAGTGAAAGGGGCTATTTGCAATTCCAACCCATTAAGCAGGGCTGAACTTTTTGTACCGATTTGTACCAACCGACCGATTTTCGAACCGAACCAAACAAGTTGGTACCGAAAGTTCGATATACCGACTTTTCGGTACGGTACAACCGAACCAAACTTTAAAAGTCGGTTCGGTTTCGGTATTCATTTCGTATGTTTGGTACAATACCGAACCGAACAAAACATTAAAATTATAAAATATATATAAATTTACGCATAGTTATAACTTACAAATAAATTGTATTATATTTTATTTTAATTTTTCTCACGACTTACTTTTCTATTTACGAAGCCAATACAATCGTTAAAGTAGTAAATATAAGAATAGTTGTACACATTTTAATTTTACAAACTTTTTTGCTATTTTATTGTTATCAAGAATTATTTTTTAATAATAATAATGTTTCGGTATAAAACGAAAAACCGAATCGTACCGAACCGGTTATGGTATAATTTTTTTCAACCCAAACCATGGGGTTCGGTATTGTTATACGGTGGTATCTTACCGAAACCACACAATTAACCCCATTAAGTATTAAATAAATAAAACCTCGATCAATTCATCAATCGTTTGCTTTTGTTTTAGTCCATCATTTTGCTCTACTCTCTCTCTCTCTCTCTAAATATATATACATATAAATATAAATACATCTATATATATATATATTTATATTTATATTATTATATATAAGAAATGGCGAACAGCAATCTACCTCGAAGAATAATCAAGGTAATAATCTCGATCTTGTTACTTATTAATTACTATTATTGATTCCTATTTAAGTGCTTATGATCTCGAATTATTTATTTGTTGATCTAACAGGAAACTCAGCGTCTTCTCAGCGAACCTGGTAAAACCCTAATTCTTTTCCTTTTTCAATATTCGTATTTTTGTGTGATTATTTATGTGGGTTTTGGTTTGATTGTACTGATTTTAGCTGTTTTTGTGATTTATGGATGTGGTTTATGGGGATTTATGATTAAATTAGGAATAAAATTGAGTTTTCATTTTGTGTGGAAATAGATTATTACTAAAAAATTGTCTGTTGGTTTTGGGTATATAAACTAGGTAGTGACAGTAGTCGAAAGGGTGTAATTTTTGGTGGCAAAATGAAAAAAAGAAGAATAATGTGGTTTATGGGGATTTATGAGAAAATTAGGAATATAACTGATTTTTCATTTTGTGTGGGAATTGATTATTAAGTAGTACTATTTTCTGTCACTGTTGGCTATTTTAATAAATTAGGTGGAGATTTTTCATTTTTTGTGGAAAAATGAAAAGAAACAGAATGCATACATATATTAGTTACTGTTAGTTTCGTAAGTTCTGAACGATATTATACATTATTTTGGAAAATTACTTAATTAGTCACTTGTGGCTTGATAAAATTAGGAATAAAATTGAGTTTTCATTTTGTGTGGAACTAGATTATTACTATTTTTTTTACTGTTGGGTATTGGTAAGTAAATAAGGTAGTGGCAGTAGCTGAAAGGGTGGAGTTTATTGTTGGAAAATGGAAAGAAACAGAATATATACATATACGAGTTACTGTTAGTTTCGTAAGTTATAAACGGAATTACACGTAAATTTGTGAAATTGTTTATCGGTCACTTGTGTACTTTTCTCATTTTAACCAAAAGTGTAATCTTTACGAGGTGGAATCGAATTCCCACTTTTCTTGATTCCTTGGAATTGTATGTGTAAAAGAAATGAGAGTCGGATAAAGTTATTTTGTTCAAAAGTACAAGTTAACACTTCTTTGTGTTTGCCAAACAAACCCTATTGTTATATGTGGGATTACTATTTTTAGACCTTCATTTTGTAAAGATTAGGTAAAGATAGAAGAGTATAGTGGTGGAAGCCCATCTTAGATATTTTAAGTTAAACTGCACAAGAAGATTAGAATTGACTGTTTTTCAAACTATCCGAGTCGCACCCAATTTCAATCTCATTTTACAAATTTTTAGTTACAAAGAGATTTAAATAGCACACCAACCTTTATATATGTTTCATTTTCTCAATCTGTTTTAGCTGGATAGAAGAGGATAAGAAAATCGAGGGCTAAATCGCTAATTAAGATGTTATAACATATTTGGATAGTTTACTTATACCTTTGAAAAAATTAAGAATAGCACAGAATACCAAATGACAATTCTGTAAATTTACTTGACACTTATAGGAGGAAAACAAGGTGTATAGTGTTCAATAATTGCTGTCTTGTTGCGTCAGATGTTCAAGTCCTTCCATGTTAATGATATTTGTGGATCAAAGTAGTCCAGACTGCAGAGTGATATGTGACCACTTGTACATTTTGTTAATATTCAGTACTATAATTTTCTTCTACTTTTAAAAGTAGCCCGATAACAATTCGCTAATTATTATTTGTAGCTTAGTTGCAGGATTCGTCATAAGTGGTGTCGCTTCCTGGTCGGGGACGCAGGAATCGCGATTCCGGCGTCTGAACCGCCGGGATTCGCACCGTAGTTGAGGCAGAGGGAGGGGAGAGAGAAAGAAAGAGGGCGGCTGTATTGAATGAAGGGTATAGGAAATAATACTAACTGGGTTTAAGTAAGGGGACCCCCTTTTGTGCAGTCAGTGTGTTTGACTGCACATTGTACCGTTAATTCGTGGACCGTTTGATTACTTTAGATTAGATCTGAACCGTAGGATCTAAAACCCTATTAAAAAAAGAAACCTTAAATTACTATTCTACCCTTAAATCTTACGGTCTAAATCTAAAGTAAATGATCCAACGGTCCTCTGTTTAACGGTACTTTGTACCGTTCAATGTAGAACGGCACAAAAGAAAAATCCTTAAGTAAGTGGGTGGGCCTTACTTTTTAAAGTTGTGTTATTAAAAAATCGGAGTAATATACAGTATATGGGTCATACTGTTTTCTCCCTTATGGTTATATCTATGGAGGGGGCTGTGTGTCACTATGATGACCATAAAGTCTTTTTTTAATCTTTTTTCTTAATTATCATTACACAGTATGAAAAATCCTATTTGCCCAGTAGGCTTGTGCCTTTTCCCAAAAACTATGTAACTACTCCTACAAATCATGTTAATGTAACAAGAGAACTAGACAACGGATAAAATACTACATGTTCAAGTATTTAACGAATATAAAATATATATTAAAAAATAAAAATATACTAGACGCTCCCCCCTTTTCTAACCATGCGCTTCCGCGCACCCACTCCCGCTTCGTGCAACTATGATTTGTAGTATCATAAATACTGTACAAAGAATTGAGTTCCTGATTTAGTTTTATTTCTCCTTTCTCCACATGTCGACATTGTGCTTGTATTGCCATCTTACCTCCATACCGTGCTATCAAATTTCTTCTTAACACAGCGCCTTTTTGTTACGCCCTTGCAACCTAGCTCTAACTTTTCCTTCGTTGCATTTTTATTTCCCATTTTCTTCTTGTTTTATCAGTAATTGAATTTTGGTTCGTCAAGTTGGAGTCGCTCTTTCTTTATCATAAACTTGTGAGTTTGAGCTCACTCTGTTTAGTATCTCTTACGCAGCACCTGGAATTAGTGCATCTCCTTCAGAAGAAAATATGCGTTACTTTAACGTCATGATTCTTGGTCCAACACAATCTCCTTATGAAGGTATTTTAACAACCATTCTCTCCGGGCTTGGAAGATTATGGCTAGTTTTTTTGTTTCTTTGTTTGGTAATGGGTTATAAATTTTTGTCACTTAGAGAGCATAAAATAGTGTTTGCTTCTGCGTAGGAGGGGTTTTCAAGCTGGAGCTCTTTTTACCTGAAGAATACCCAATGACAGCCCCGAAGGTAATATTGTTTATATTAAGCTGGTTACTATCTTCATGCTTGATTAGGAATGAGTGCAGCTGTTGTGTTTTTGAATTTAAGCTAATCATCAACTAACCCTCAATGTAACTGTGAACTACTAATTGATAAGTTATATTAAGCACTTCTTAATAGTCATTTCTCTCTTGTTCCACTGTAACTAACTTCAAAATTTCACTTTAGCTTATGCTTTACTTTTTTCATCGTTTGTCAACTGTGTTCGACTTTTTCTATAATTAGTAATGGTTCATGTAATTTCAAAGTAAATGACAACCATTTTCAATAGTATTGAGCAAAGAAAATTTGGTCAGTAGTTTTCAAAATTTAGCATCCTTTTGTTATGCTGTCTAACTTATTATCTTTCTGTGAAACTACTCTAATAAGCCTATTTATATTCACCACCCTATTACTTCTTTTATTGGTGTCATGGTGTCACCATTCTTCCATGTATGCTTGCAAGGGAAAACATACTCTTGTATTGAAACTGGTTTTCATTCAAAATTTTATCCATCTAATATTTATATTCTTTTAAATTCTTTCCTGCTTGTTTATGGTAATAAGCAACCTTAGGTTTTGTTCAAGAGTTTATATTAATGGGGGAAGCTATGCCTACAGGTTGGCAAATGTCATTTTGTGAGCCAATTGGTTTTTAGATTTTCAACCCGTCAAATTGAGCTTACTGATAGATATGGCAATCGTTGGTGAGATATATTAAAAATATTGCTATTTGAGTTATCTCTGAGTGTATGATTTTTGAGGATTTTTAGTAGCTTCTTTTGCATAAGAGAGCAGATACACCGTTGGAGGTTAGATGCAGGGTGTCTGTATATCTATGCCATTTCTTTGTCAGTTTTTGGGCTGTTGTGTCTTCAGGTTTCTTTATAAGGTGTTTGCTCTGTCTCGATAAGTCTACCATAAATTATGAACTCTGGTTGTATGCTGTTAGTGACTGGGAAAAGGTGTACACAATTTGACATGGTCATAAACAGATGAGACAGTTGTCTTCTTGCTTATTTGTAGCACTTAGCTGTTTGTAGTCATAGGATATAGTTTTATGCAGATACATATCAATTTGACTGTCAAGAGTGCCTTAAAATGATGCCACGAGGTTTCTTTCTAATTGTGGGTCTACCTAAGTGTTAGCCTGTTAGGTACCCGTTTCCGTACCCTTTAGCTCATAATGAAATTATTGTCTATTCTTGTGGAAAATTCCCATTTTGTAATTCTTAATCAACACATGTGCTTCCCTGGCTTGTAACTTCTGTAGTTAAACCCTGCACGTTGATTTTATACATCATTCGCATCTAAATACACTGATAGTGGCATTCATTTGGAATGTCTGTACTTTAGTAGTTACTAGTTAGCCCTATAACGAATCACATTACTTTGATGCCCTATCTTATTTAGCTGACATAGTTGTTCATACAATATTGTTCCTTTTACAGGTTCGATTTCTCACCAAAATCTACCATCCGAATATTGACAAGGTAGTTTATGGTACCAACAGTCTCATGATAAGATTTTTGGTTTGGATATTGCTTTTCCTGTTTAATGATCAAGTATGTGTTTCTGTATGCAGCTGGGAAGGATATGTCTTGATATTCTTAAGGACAAATGGAGCCCTGCGCTGCAGATTCGCACTGTGCTTTTGAGGTATAGATATTTATTCAAATCATTTTACATGAATCATTTTTAAAATTTATGTTCTGCAATAATTGTTTTTCGTTAATCAATATTCAGTTTTGTATAGCATGAAGTGATGCAACCTGATATGCTATGGTGACATATTTAGAAGTTGACATTATGTTTTTTTTTTAATATCTTAGCATTCAAGCCCTTCTGAGTGCTCCGAACCCAGACGATCCTTTATCTGAGAACATTGCAAAACATTGGAAATCAAATGAAGCTGAAGCTGTTGAAACTGGTACAGCACACTGCCTACTTCTCTTTGTTACTGTTGTAAAAACGGGTTTCGTTTCATATGCTTTGGAACAATTTGGATCTAATGGGTTTGCATTAGAATCTTCAATGCTGTGTGCATTACTAAATCCCGACCCTTTATCAGAACAGAGAGATGATGCGCAGGAAAACACTCTCTCCCCTGATAGAGACTCTGGAACAGTAATGCATGCTGAATTAAAATGTATGTCTATATCTATCATTCCCTTACCCTGAGACTGAGTACTTTCATTTGTATTCTGCAGCTAAAGAATGGACCCGCCTGTATGCAACCGGAGCTTGAAGAATGGCCATAAAATATCTGAAAGTAACAGAATGTTCTCTCCTCCATATGTTAAACAATAACCGAGTTTAATGAAATTAAGGGAGATAATTCTTCCTAGATGATCGGGGTTGGATATTGTCAAAGTTTCCCATATCTGCTCATTATTGTTTTTCGACTTCTAAACCTTGTACTCAAAATGTATAATCCCATAAGTTATTTTGAAAATTTCGTAATGCTATTTTGTAGCAATAGTTGATCGTCGAAAAGATTAGCATTATAAGCCTTTCCACTTTACCTACTCCTATGACAATCTTGAGTATCCAACTTTTGATCTACAAATCTTATCAAGTCTTCAGTTATAAGAAATTTTAAGTGATGCGTTTTTGTTCGTAAATCATTTGAAAATGCAAGAATTTAGCTGCTGAACATCAAAATGTCAGATTATGGTTCTATATATGCGAAGAAATTTATGATGCCTATAAGGTTCTACTAATGCAAATAGCGTACAAATACAGTCCCTCCTTATTAGTTGTTACCATTATGAATTATTCCAGGTTGGCAGTCTTTCAGGGAAAACTATCATTTTTGTTTCTGTGTGAATTATAGTACCACTTTAAATTTCTTTTCAGTTTAAAGAAAATCAAGGCAAGATGTCAAATAAGATCCGGCAGGGTTATATTTATGTTTTGGTGACACGTGTTTTGATCACTATCAGGCAGGGTTATACAGTCCTGCCGTTACAATTTTTGGATGAAAAACGTTTTGAAATTTCAATTTAGTCCGTATAGTTAAAAAAAATACGATAAACACTTAAACATTATAAAATTACACTTAAATAAAAACAATTACATGAAATCTTTTAAAACTATCAAATGTAAGTTACATTTTCATATGTAAATTGAAAAAACAAACAAGTTTTGTAAATGTAAATTTAAAAATGATATAAAACTATCAAACTACGTGCTACAAACTAATATATAAATATAAGTTAAATCGTTCTTTTTTTATGCTATGTAAGTTTATTTTTAAACTTATTAAAGATGTATGAATTTTTTGAGTGATTAGTCTTATACTAAAATAAAATAAGAGTCTAATTAGATTCTAACTCGTACATATTTAGTCTTATTATATCCAAATTTATTGATGTAAGATGATGTTAACAAGTTTTGACTTTATTCTATATATTTATTTCGTGAAGAATTAAAAAAAAATAAAAAATTATTAAAATTGAGTTGTTAGTAAGTATCATTTCAATTGATTAGTTTTGTAAAGATATATTTATATCATCCAACAAATAGAGTTCATATGGTGATCAATGTTTTTATTCATTTTATTTGCTAATTGTGCAACTCAGTTAAATACATATTTTATATAAGGGTGTAATTTAAGTGGACTTTTATAAGTGTGTAATTTTTACAATTTTTAAACGTTTATTGTTAAGTTTTAAACTATAATAAGACAAACTATAAATTTAGGTTATTAAAACGGAATTGTTAAAATTTGGGTCATCAATCCTAAAAATGACCAAAACACAGGGCACTAAACCATAATTAACCCGATCCGGTATCAACATGATTTCAACATGCTTGAAAAATCGAAAATGGTTTGGCCTTTGCTAGAAGTTGTTCTTATAGATTAGGAATTACGCAGCTTTAGGTTAAAGTATGCTACAGCTAAAATAATCATATCAGTTTGTAAACAGGCTTAGTTAAATTTTGACACTATCTTAGACTTAATTAACGATTTATGTTTTTTTATACTGAAATGCCACTGATAAGAAGGCAAAATTTTCAAGATGGGAGCAAAACAGTACAGACAATGATTTTTAACCGATCCGTTCCATTTAATTGTCTATTATGAAATTACGTGCAATTTTGACCGGTCAAGAACTTGTATCAAAATTGTCGGAATCAATTTTTTAAAAGTTGATCATATAGTTCAAATGTTAAATTTTATGATTAGATTTAAAAAAAAAATCGTTTCGACAATTTTGATATAAGTTATAAGAGCATCTCCAATAGTGTTGTTATCTCTATTGTTAACTAAAATAGTTAGCTAACAATCCATTTTTTTATCTCCATTAGTTGTGGTATAGTATGTGTTATTTTTATAAATGTTAAAAAAGTTGTTAAAGTTAACAATGTTTTTAATGTTTGTAACTGGTGACATGACAAACACAGCAAACAATTAACATTATTATCTCCTATAAATTATCTCCATAAGAATAGTGACCAATAAAATAAAAGAGAAATTTTTAATTAAAAATTGATAACATTGTTAACGTGAAACTAATGTGGTTACTAAATTTAAGATGCATATGTGTCACTTAAAATCTTTTTAAACGATGATTTGTCACTAATTAACATTAAAAAGTTAACAAAACTATTATTAATGTTTTAACTCAGTTAAAATTACATTTAATTTTATAATAAACAATTAAATGGATGACCACCCGATACAGATATGTTATATTGTAATATGATGTGTGTATATGTATATTGCGTCACATGTGCATGTAAAAAACATATTTTACCTAAACAATGGATATGGTATAAGAGCAACTAATAAAAGTTATCCAAATTGACCAAAAAGCTTGTCCGTCTCCATTTAGACCAATGAAATGAGAAGAATACTAGTCGCGAATGATGACAAAGAAGGATAAAAAGTTATTGCCGCGAACATGACGTATAATCTTGTAGAATTGCTAAGAGCTATTTTTAACTTACTCCCTAGTGTTTCTATTTTTGCAAACTTCGACCCACCACTTCTTAAAAAGGTATTTACACCCTCTATAGTACAAGAACAGTCGATTTATAAGCTACCCACGATGAATTGAGCATCTAATCAATCACTTGAACAGATGTTCAAAAGTTACATCCAAACAAGCTCTTAGTTGCATATTGATTCTCATTGTAACTCTGGTTCAGCTCTAGTTAATTTTGAATATTATTGACATTTGAGACGAAGTATACTAAACCTAGTTAACAATTGAATGCTATAAGGAGTATAAAGATGAAATACCCGTAACTCGTACGGTAACTCCACCAGATCCAACCCGACGAGGTCATGTTTTAAACAAATAAAACTACAACTAAAAAGTACAACGCATATCAACACTAGCTTAATTACATGTTTTATATTTTAAGCTATTGAAAATTTGTTTGTGAACGTGAGTACAATAGCTACAAAACTGAAAGTCGTATGTTCGCTTATGGTTCTCTTGAATAGTGGCATTTCATTTTTTACCAAAGAATTTTCATTTGTATATTTCATCCTGTAATAACAAAAACTTTTACAAAATTAGAAGCTATTACAAAAGTAATTAAAAATTGACATAATCGTGTATACATTAACACTTAATACATAATCATGATTTGTAATCAAAAGTTGCTCGACGGACTAAAGGTGAGACATATGGCATGTGACATAGGTGAATAGGTCGGGCCTAAGGGGGACCTATACGGGAAAACCATGTTAACATTTTGTTGGATTTTTTTGGATTATCTTTAATATATATGTTATAAATATAATCAACAAACTTAATTAAGCATTATACATTATTAAATTTTCAATATACTATCAAGAATTTTTTTAGAAACTATGAAAAAAATATTTGAACAATCGAATACAAACCAAAATAAGCATAATGATGTATAAACATATAGATCTGAAGTGCAACTCTTGATCGATTTATGATATAACCAACAAGCTTAAGATTTCATATATTTTGACCAGGTTGACCTGTTTGACTTGGGTCGACCAGGGTAGGACTCATATCAAAGTGTTTTTTTACTAATCGTGACGACAGACTAAGGCCTAGCAGAAGAAGACGGGGACTTATGAAACAAAGGAAATGAGACTTCTAGCCAAATAAGTGCTAAGAAACTAAAATATGAAAAACAAAGGGTCAAGTTAGTAAAACTATAAAACCCGTAGGAACGTTTGAAATAGTATTAAAACAGCAATCCAATTTTAGAGGGTGAATTAGTCTTTAGTGACATGGGTTTTGGACTATTTTAGGATAAATGACCTAAATTTTTTTTATTTCGGTTTTGTGACCTAAGTTTAACTTTGTTAGCATTTAGTGACCTGCCATCGTATTTTTTTAAAAAAAAAAACATATTTCTTGCTAAAAGGATTAAAATACCCTCAGATTTTGGAGGAAAATTTCAGTTTAATAAGGGTATTTTAGTCTTTTTAGCAGTAAATGTGTTTTTTTTTTGAAAAATAAGATGACAGATCACTAAATGCTAACAAAGTTAAACTTAGCTTACAAAACCAAAATAAAAAAAACGATCAGTTATCCTAGAATATTAGCCAAAACCCAGGTCAACACTAATTTCCTCAGTTACGACTTTTGAGAATTGCGGTCTTTCTTGAGTTGGAATTTTAGACAACTTGGAAATCTGTGTTTTTTTTTCCAGTCAATTGATAACTCCCTCTCTCTCTCTCTTTCTCTCTCTCTCTCCTGATAAGGTGAGTTTCATTTCCACTTAAATTATTAAGCATTTTTAATTGGGTATTGATTTTCTTTTACTTTTGGAATTTTTTGGAGATGAATATGTGAAATATGATTTATTTATTGGGATATTGTCATCTGTAAATGATGTCTCAAATTTCAGCTTCTTTCTTAGGAAATTCAGATTTATCTTACAAAATCATGTCCTCTTACTTATTTTTTATCAAATGATTTTAACTTTGCTAAAGTATTTATTGATTTGTTTCTCCTAAACTGGAAACTCCAAACTCTTGAATTGTTATTAGATTAATATTAGATTTGAACCTTTTCAACTTATCCTCAATTTCCATTCTATGTATTGTTTATCAGAACACAATAAAGTGAATTTTGTTAAGTGCATGAGAGAAAATAAAATGAAAGATGTTGAAGTTTGCCAATTTCCTTTCCTTTCTAGAATATGAGATTATGGTTTCCATCGGGAACAATTATGAAATGCTTTCTATAACTATTAAATTCCCATTCTGACCTGCTTATATGTTATTTTGCTTGATTTGGCAGGGAACTGATTTGCTGTGAGCTGGGTACTGAGTTGGTATAATGACTTGGTTTCCTTGTTGTTTTAAGGAGAAAATTGCCCCTCCTCAGTTCAAAACAACAGATATCGATGAAGGTAAATACGTAGATAATGATAATCATAGTTCGTAAGTAGAAACTATATTAATCAGTTGGAGGATTTGAGGTTTAATTTGCAGCCCTGCAGAGCCATGGAGAAAGAAAATAGAAAGAAATAGGATCGTACTTCTGTACATAAACTCTTTTTTAAGTTAATAAAACAAAACAAAAATCTTCTACCAAGAGTAGACGGTAGTTGTAACTTGCAAATTCAAATCTAGATTCTTAGTGATTCGCTTTTTGCATAATGAACGCGATTTTTCTATAGTACTTGTGTTTTGTGTTACTTGCTAACATTTCTATATTCCATCAGTCGAAAAGAGTCTAATTTTAACTCTCTAACAAGATTTAATGTTGATCAGAATTTTCACGTAATCACAATATCAAGCTATACACTTACAGAGAACTGAGTACTGCCACGGAAAATTTCAGTCTGTCTATGAAAATTGGGCAAGGCGGTTATGGTTCAGTTTACAAGGTACTTCTGATTTTCTTACAACTTTTACTTAATAATTTTGTCCAGTTTTAGCATTTTTAACTTAGAAAACGGTTGTATGTGAGCTGGCATTGGCAAATATTGTGTGGGTTCATCACCACCTCGCAAATCTCTGTGTGGAGCATTATTTTCTTAACATTATCAGTCAATTTTATTCTGGTTATCAGGGAACACTAAAAAACGGAACCATGGTTGCTGTTAAAGTTCTATCTGCTGAGTCAAGGCAAGGAAGTAAGGAATTTGTTACGGAATTAGTAGTAATATCAGATATAAAGCATGAAAATTTGGTGCAGTTGTATGGTTGTTGTGCTGAAGATAGCCACAGAATCTTGGTTTATGGCTATCTAGAGAACAATAGCTTGGATCAAACCCTTCTCGGTACCTCTAATTCCAATCTTCTAAAATTTATATTCTTGCCTAAAGCTTTGATGTGATACTGTCCAAGTTCTGAAATTTACTATTATTATTAGATGAAGGGTATTTGAGCATTAATTTTGATTGGGAAAAAAGGAAGTTAATTTGCTCCGGAATTGCAAAAGGACTTGCGTTTCTTCATGAAGAAGTTCACCCAAAAATTGTTCATAGAGATATAAAAGCTAGTAATATTCTTCTTGACAAAGACCTCGTACCAAAGATAGCCGATTTTGGTCTCGCGAAGCTTTTCCCAGATAACCAGACCCATATTAGCACATGTGTCGCTGGAACAATGTGAGCACATGAAAAACCCTTTTTTTCTTTACATTTTACGCATCGACATAAAGAAAGAGAACTGCATAAGGACACCGCACTAACCAAACAATTACAGAGCCATAACATCCAGATTTTTTTTAATGGATTACACATTCATGTTTGAGTTGCCCCTCATGTTCGGCCTTTAGCACCTACGATGATCATTTTAATTTATGATTGTTTTTTTTGGGCTATGTAGAGGTTACTTGGCACCTGAGTATGCATTGAGAGGGCAATTGACAAGAAAGGCAGATATATATAGTTTTGGCGTTCTTTTATTGGAGATTGTTAGTGGAAGGTGCAACACAAACAAACATTTATCAGTCCGGGACCAAACTCTTCTTGAAAAAGTACACACATGTTTTCGGACCCTTTCCATTTGTATTTATACTTCTTTCCAAGTCTATGATATATCTTAGACTCAAAGAATATATTCACATTCACACACACACAGACACATAAATATGTATATATTCACATGTGTGTGTGTATATACATATATATTACTTTACAAAGTGTTTTGGCCTTAAGAGCAAAAAAAACGCTTGGCAGCTCCATAATTGTATTGCTGGTGGAACTGAAATTCATGAATTTGTTTTTTCTCTTATTTATTGGAGTGTCTTTGGTTGAGGTGGGGATGGGAAGGGGCAACACTCATACTTGGCAAAATATTGAATTGCAGTAACTTTTATTGTCAAACTGGGGTTCTCGCCCCCATGCGTCCCACCTAGTTCCTACCCTAACTGTGGTGTAGAGAGTACTTTCTGTATTATGTATTGGAACTTCTTTAAATTGCCAATAAATGTTATGCAGGCATGGAAACTGTACGAGAGTGGGAACTTAGCTGGACTTGTTGATACCTCGCTAGAAACGGACACCAATTCTGACGAGGCTTGTAAATTCTTGAAAATTGCTCTTCTTTGCACTCAAGATAAGCCAAAACTCCGCCCAATTATGTCACAAGTGATGAAGATGATGACAAATGAGATTGAAATAGATGACATGGAAATATCAAAACCTGGCCTTATTTCTAATTTAAGTGAACTCAAAGGTCAAAAAGCTTCGACATATGCATCTTCATCTTCGGACAATAAAAAACAGAAAAATTCGTCCTTTTCAGAGAATACAGACACATCGGTTGCAACTATGAGTTTCACATCGATATATAACAGAACCTTCTAAAACCAGCTAGTAAGATGTATTACATTCTAGCTCTTATTTTTTACGGTGAATAGTGTTAGGTTTTGTTTGGAGATGTGTAATTGTAGGTGCCTTCTCCCATAAATTATCATATTGTAAATTTTAAAAAATCCCATTAGAAAAGGTGATGCAAAAACCAGTACTCGTTCAAAGTGGCCGATTACGGAATTTGAGAATAGGAATATCTATAGTTGAGATCTGGACTTGGTCGAAATGGGTCAAATAGCAACATTGTAATTGAAAATGCTTCACAAGTTCACTTTCAGACCTGCCATTTTTAATTTGCCTTCAACATTTTTATTGTAATTAAGGTGGTTGACATTTATTTATCTGTCACCCTGTTTCTTTTGAGCATTTCTCAGTTTTTCCTCTTGAACCTGAAGCTAAATCTACTTGAATGCTTCTATGTAGCTAGTTTTTTGTTCAAGACTCAGATTATACTTGGTACACTTATCCTGTTTACTATGTGATATTGTGAACAGGAATGACATAGTAGAATCATAGATATGGCATTAAGTATATTTAGATATGATTAAATTAGGAAAATTTACTTCTCTATAGCCTTGGTACGACCTGCCCAATAAAATAATGTAACAAACTAATAGGAATCAAATATCATTATTTTTTACTTGTGTAACATCTAAACCACAAGATAAGAAAACAAAGCACTCTATACCCTACAATAAACCCCAACATAACAGCTAAATTGCTCCATTTCTGTGACTCATTTAACCCTTGTTGTCTCAAGAATCCATCTCCATACAATTTGCACACGCCACTTTCTCTCTCCACACACAGTAGCCTCCCCTCTTCACCTCCATACTCATTGACCATAAAACACTCAAAAGGGTACTTGAAAAGGCTCAAATAATGCATAAATATCCAGTAATTTGGTATCTTCTCCTTTGGCAAAAAATACCCCGAAAACAGGAAAAACGACCCCATTAACCCTGCTATTATCGATGTCCCCATTATGAAATTTGGTACCAAGGCACTAAAACAAGCTGTGAAAGAGTTGGACATTAAAACCACCATCCAAACAACCAAGGAAAAATATAGAAACCCGTCGTATTTATGCCTTAAACCCACGAGCCAATAAACAGAAGAAGCATATAGAAGAGCGACCATTAGAAGAAAAGGTATGAAAACTAAGAAGTTTGCTAGTACATAGGAAGATACTCTATAGGCTCCTCTTGAGGTCTCTCTCTCAAGAATTCTTCTCTCTTGTAAGAAAATTGGAAGACCTTCTGTCATTGATGATAGCAAGAAAGTGAGAGAAAAGGCAAAAAAACCGATTCTGGTTTGTAATGCGACACGGTCTTGCTTTCTTCCAACATTCATAAAAATGGACCCCAGTATTAATCCAGCCACCAAAGCTTGAACAACCCTCGTCGCAAATAGCTGATTGGTTCTGAAAACATTTTTGCAGAACCGTTGTCCTAAGATAAGTACTTCTCTAGAATGGGAATTCGAGTAAGAAACGGAATTTTCTTCGATTTTAAGAACTTTTCTTAAGCTCATATCATTGTCTTGTTGTGTACTAAGTATGACCAGGTTATCAGTTAAATCAATGGCGAACTCGAGTACGTTGACGTGGCGAGGTATAATAAATCCAGAAACTTTTAGCCTCTCCCCTAGCAACTTTACAGACCCGTTATGAACTATACCCCCATTTGAGAGCAAAATTACTCTATCGAACAACTCGAGTATTCGAAAACCAGGTTGATGGATTGTTAAAATTATGGTTTTTCCTTGGTTACTTACCATATTTTTAAGCAATAAAATTACCTGAAGAGCCGAACATGAGTCTAAACCCGAGGTTGGTTCGTCAATTAGAATAATGGGAGGGTCGTGAACAAGCTCAACTCCGATCGAGACCCTTCGCTTTTCACCCCCCGATATCCCACTATTTGACCCTTCTGCAATCTTCGAATTCGCAATTTGATCCAATTTTAGCTCCCTCATAAGCAATTTGACTCTGTTTTTCTTCTCTTTTTCGCTACCTTGTAGCCTTAAGAGAGCACTATACATGAGCGTCTCTTCAACTGTTAAAAGTGGGAATAAAGCATCATCTTGGGTTACATAACCTGATATTCGACGGAATATTTTAGCATTCACAGGATGGCCATTGACTAGGACCTCGCCGGAGACTTTGCCGGGTGGTACTTTTCCGGCAAGAATCTCTAGAAGGGTAGTTTTCCCAGCCCCGCTGGGACCTGCGATGGCAGTGATCTCCCCAGCCTTAGCTTCACAATTTATACCTTGAAGAATATACCTTTTGGGTTTGTTATGGAACTTGAAAAAAGTAACCCATTTAAGTTCATCCATTTGGGTGCAAAATTTATATGACAAGTTTCTTGTTTGTAGTCTGTATGTAGGTCTCTTCTCATCTTGAAGAGGGTTCCTAACTGGCAATTCCATGATAAGGAGAGAGAAAATGTCTTTGTATGCAGATTTTACGCAAAATCTATTTTTTTCCAGAGGGAGAATATACCTTGATTAATCTAGCTTGAGGCTTGTAGTTACTTATTAGACCCGAAAACCAAAAAAACTCAGGCTGAAAAGCTGGATAACCAAAGGCACAGGAGCTTAGAACCAAAAGAGCTAGGTTAAAAGGCTGCAAACAAACAAAATCAAAATTTGATGAAGTGTTATGAGCTACAGTTTACCAAACTTGCCGCTTTTAAGCTATAAAGGTAATGGGTAGTAGGCATGAAATAGGGGGGCTTGATGTGTTTCTTGTGAGAACATTTTTCCTTTGGTTGGTGTTTTGGGAAAAGGAAAATTTTGGTTGAGTAAAAGAAAAAGTTTTAAATAAGATGGTTGTGGAAAGGGAGTTTTGTTGAGCTGAATTGTTGACTCTGCAGAGTTGGTATTTGGTTGGCTCACCATCTTCATCTCTAGCTTTGATTACCTCTAAATCTTTGTCTCATTTTCATCTAAGCACTTTCTTGGCCATTTCTTCTTCTTCTTCTTCTTCTTTCTTAATTTATTACTAATATGCTTTTATTAGTATAGCATATGAGCCTTTTCTATCCTCTTTTGGGATTCTAACAAGAAGTGCCAAGTTCACTTCTTTTGGTGGCAGAATTTAAGCAAATATAGTATGATTTTTGTTATTCGAGATTGAGAAAGATATGAATTTCATTTAGCTTAAAATTCTAGACTTTCACGCCAAAAAAACTGTGCATTTTAACGGAATAAGCTCCTTATAATTTGTTTCTAATATGCATAGCCAATCTGTTTTGGGCTTCTAACAAGAATCACTTTGGTGGCAGACTTGAAGCAAACCAGTAAGATTTCTATTATTCGAGATTGAGAAAGAGATTAGTTTCATTAAGCTTAAATATTCCAGTCTTTCACGCCAAAAAAATTGTGCTGTTAAACAGAATAAGCTCCTTATAATATGTTTATTTATGCTCTTATTAGTTAGTATTACTTATTAGTATAGGCCATCTGCCCCTGAGAGCCTTTTATCCATCTTTTGGGCTTCTAACAAGAATTGCAGTTAGATTTTATGATTTGATATTGAGAAAGAGATTAGATTTATTTTGCTTAAAATTCCCAGTCTTTCACGCTAAATTAATAGTGCTCTTGAACGGAATATAAGCTCCTTATATAAGAAAAGTGAGTCTAGTAACTGAAAATAAGTAACACCAAGATCCTTTCTTTCCATTGATTTGGAGTGTTGGACATCCAAATATGTGAGAAAGGGCAGAATCTAACAAGCATAATAAAGATAATATATCAAGAACATTAGCGATCCATATGCATATTTATCATCTTGTGTAGTGCAAGTATATCAATGATTCGATAATCTACCTAAACTTAAAGCAATAGCCAAATCATCAGAAGTTAGTAATGGACCAACTAGAAGGTATTCTGCAACATTTGAAGATAAGTGGAATAATTAGAATTTTGTTACAACTACGAGGATGAATAATGTAATTTTTTCTTCAAGATTGGACATAATTCGTTAACTTGTCAGTATCCATGCTTTATTTGCATATACTAATAATAATAATAATAATAATAATAACAATAACATGTTTGTATTTAAGTGATACCGAATTATAATTTTTATTAAAATTGTCATAATAATTTATTTTTTTAAATCTAATCATAAAAATTAACATTTGAACTATATGATTAACTATTAAAAAATTTCATTCCGACAATTTTTATATAATTTATTGAACGATCAAAATTGCACATATTCGTATATAGAATCAAATACAAAGGGAGTTAGTATTGTACTTTAGCCTGGAATAAATTAACAAAACATAGTATTTTTAAAACTAAATTAACAAAAACATACCCAAAAATTTTTAATTAACAAAAACATAACCAAAAGTTCATACCCTGATCTGTATATTTCATACCATTATTCTAAAAGTTCATACCCTTATTTCAAAAGTGCATACCATAATTTATATTTTTCATACACTTATTCCAAAAGTTTATACCCTTATTTCAAATGTTCATACCCTAATTTGTATATTTCATACCCTTATTCCAAAAGTTCATACCCTTGTTTCAAATGTTCATATCCTTATTTCAAAAGTTCATATACTGATTTGTAAAGTTCAGCCTTATATTCAAACTTCATACCCACGTAATTCATACACTTATTTTTCAATATTATACACTAATTAACAAATCAAACTCTTATTCGTCCTCCGATCTCGAACTATCACATCGCCGTCGTGTGATTCTCATTTGACGATCGCATCTTCGTCAACATCAACCTCGAATTTTCGATCTCGTTATACACACTCGCCGCCCATTCCGATAGATGTGTCCGTCTCAATCTCTACGAAAAAGAGAGATCGGGGAGACAGGAGAAGAAAAAGATCGAAAAAATAGAGCAAGCATGATGAAAGAGATGGGAAAGAGATGAAAAGTATGAAAGATCGAAGAAAGTGAGGAGGAGGAGGAGGAGAGAGAATGAGGAGAGAAAGATGGGAGAGAATGAGGATATTAAAATGAGCGCAAATTAATTATTGGTCTATGAAAACTAATTAAGATCGGTCACCCATCTAATTACCCAAAAAAATAAAATGGAAAAAATAGGAAAAATTCAAAAAATAAAATAAAAATTCAGAAATATCAGAAAAAATTAAAAAAAACTAAAAAAACCAAAAATACCAAAAAAAAACTTTAAAAAAATCGGGAACCCAAAAAAATGCTAAAAAACCAAGAAATTCCAAAAAAATAAATAAATAAAAAATGAAAAAAAGTTCAAAAGAATCGAAAACTCGAAAAAAACCCAAAATTGGTAAAAAAAAATAAAAAAAAAACCCTAAAAATTTTAAATTCCAAAATCACTAAACAATGAAAATTCGTTCAAAAAAGTCGGGAAATCGAAAAAAACCCGAAAAATGGTAAAAAAAAATTAAAAAATCCAAAATCACAAAAAAATGAAAAAACGTTCAAAAAAGCCGGAAACCCGAAAAAATTACGAAAAATAGTTTTAAAAAAATCAAAAAAAAACCAAGAAAAATCAAAAAATCAAAAATCAAAAATCAAAAAAAAAAAAAAGGTTCGAAAAAGTCGAAAAAAGCCAGAAAGTCTAAAAAATGTTTAAAACTTTAAAATAACTTGCAATTGTTTTTAATGACTCAAAATGACTTCAAATGACTTAAAAATGACTCAGACTGTTTTTAAAATTATTCGAGCTGATTTTTAAAATGAATCAAATTGTTTTTAAACTTACCGAAAATGACTCATACTGTTTTTCAAATGATTTAAATATAACTCGGACTGTTTTTAAAATGACTTGGACTGTTTTTAAAATTACTTAAAATGACTCCCGACTGTTTTTATAATGACTTAGACTGTTTATAAAATAAATCAGGCTGTTTTTAAAACGACTCAGATTGTTTTTTTAAAATGACTCGAAATAACTTAGACTGTTTTTAAAATTACTCACATTGTTTCTAAATTACTCAGGCTATTTTTAAAATGATTTAAAATGACTCAGACTGATTTTAAAATAACTTAAAATGACTCGGACTATTTTTAAAATAACTCAAAACGACGCAAACTGTTTTTAAAATGATTTAAAATGACTCAGACTGTTTTTAAAATAAATTAAAATGACTCATACTGTTTTAAAAATGACTTAAAACGACTCAGACTGCTTTTAAAATGACTCAGACTGTTTTTAAAATGACTTAAAACTACTAAGACTGTTTTTAAAATGATTTAAAATGACTGAAACTGTTTTTAAAATGACTTAAAATGAATCAGACTGTTTTTAAAATGGAATTAAGATGACTCATACAATTTTTTTTTGCTTTTTTGCTTTTTGTTGATTTTAGATTTTTTAGGATTTTTTATTATTTTTCCGGATTTTTAAAATTTTATTGATTTTTTTTCGAGGTTTTGACTCTTTAAAGTTTTTTTTTTCTTTCATTTTTCCATTTTTATTTTATGGATTTTCTTTTATTTTTTACATTTTTATTGGTTAGTCAGAAAAATTGATCAATTTTTAATTAGTTTCACTTTCATATTTTAATTAAGGTAATAATTCAAAATTTAAGCTTTACAATGACCAGGAATACAAGTTTTTCTTAATAAAAAAGTCATCGAAAGAAGTATAAAATCCAAGATAACAATTTGGGATTGCAACTTGAAGCGAAAAAATAAAGGAAAATTGTGAAAAGGCAATCTATTTTCCTGAAATATAATATAACTGCCTGATAATGCTTGGACTAACATACTCTTTCGTGCTCATAGTTTCAAAAGTTAACAAATATGATACATTTGGCCCTTTACTTTTTATACTCCAACCATGACTTTCTTCCCCTTCACGAACTTATCTAAATTTAAAATGACTCTAATAATCACACGGAACATAATAAAAAATTAGATACTTTTAATAAACTAATATATTTTGACGAAGTATATATACTAAACTGAAATAAATATAAGTTGAAGAGCATTACAAAATAATATTTATTTACTGAGAGTCAAATCTGTCGCAAGGCTCACTAATTCAAAAAGTGTCACAAACCTAACACAAAATGACTAAACCGTAGCTAATAAACTCGTCAAAAAAAATACCGCCACTAATCCCGTAGCTATTTTATTTTTTTAGTGGAGGAGGATATGTTAGTACTTCAATGATTGAATTGGACAAAAGTATACTAATTTGGACAAAAACTTAAATTCTGTATACTAATTAAAATAAGTGATAGTGCTGTTGATAGTTGAATATACTTAACATAAATTAATCCTAAAAGTGGGTAAGTTGTGTGGAGTCCCTAGGGACGAAGTCAGAAACCTTAGATGGGGATGCCGGAATTACAGAAACTGATGTTTAGTGAAATAATAAATTATGGGGGTGCCAAATTATTATTTTTAACACAATTTAGTAAAAATACATGTTAAAAATTTTAAAAAAAGTTACAAGTTTTGAAAATATGGAGGGTGTTGTGGCCCCTGATGGTCTACACTTAGCTTCCCCCTAGACGGGACGGCTTTTGTCCATAAGATAATAGGGGCCAAACACGTCATGTTTTCATTTAATTAAGACCATTATTGTTACAATAGAATGTATCAGTGACCAAATAGAACTATCTTAAAACTGCATGAGACTGACTATATTAATTCTAACAAAGCTCTATATAAATAAAGAAGTAAAAGCAAATATTTTTTTTCCTGATAAAAAATACTACTACAAAAGAGAGAAAAATAAAGTCCAAGCTCAACTCAACTACTCCAATTTTAATCTCTGGTGAGCCTTAATATATCTCCGGCGACATATAAAATGTTGTTATTTTTATTTATTTTTGAAGAAAAGCTGATAATAATTCACTGCTTGTTTGCATGTACATATCTCTATGACTGTATTAATTTGTTTTCTTACATGTATTTATTATTTTGGGAAAAGAATGAACTAATTGTGGTTTTTTGGGTTTTTAGATTATGGATTTTGTACCCTTTTTACAGTGCCTGAAGCGTAGAATTTTGAAACTAAATTGATTTTTGTACTTCTCAGACAACAAAGCTGAGTTCTTTTTTTTTTTTAAAAATCACCTTGTACTTAACCCAAAATAAAATTTAGATTTTGGGGGAAAAGATTGAATTTAATTTTTTTGGGGGTTTTTAGATTTTGTTTCAAAATTGTATTTTTGTATAATTATTATTTTTTTACCTCTCAGACAACAAAGCTAAGTTCTTTTTTTATTTCTTCACTTTTACTTAGCCCAAAGCAAAAAAATTGATTTTGGGAAAAAAATACTGAACTCAGGATTTTTTGGGTTTTTAGATTATGGTTTTTTTTTACAGTGCCTGAAGAGTGGAATTTTGAAACAAAATTGTGTTTTCGTGTTTTTATTTTTATTTTTACTTCTCAGACAACAAAGCTAAGTTCTTTCTTATTTCTTCACCTTTTACAAATTTTAGATTTCGGGAAAAAAAAGTTGGAATTTGTTATTTTTGGGTTTAAAATTATCGTTTTTTTACAGTGCCCGAACAGTGGAGTTTTGAAAAAATATTGAATTTCCAGTATAATTATATATTTTTTACTTTTCAGACAACAAATTAACAAAGCTAAGTTCTTTCTTATTTTTTCACCTTCTACTTACCCCAAAAAACGCTAAGCTCTTTTGAGGGGAATAATGATTTTCAAGAGGGTTATTATTGATGAGGTTCTAGGTATAAATTAGGCGTAATTTATCGTTAAGAAGCATATTATAACCTTTGATCCTCTTTAATAAGATATTTTTTGAAGAAGCATATTATAAGTATAAAGCTATATCAATTTGGTACTGCATTCGTGTGGTCATGTGGAAGGCTACAAAGTATAAGTTTATAAGTTAGAAGTTGTAAAAATTAGTTGGTATAGTGTACTTAGGTGAAAAGTATCTCTTTTCAGATATTTGAAGAACAACTAATTGTGAAATACTAGACTCTTACGCTTAGAAGTATGAGTTATTTTACTTATAAACGCTAGAAGTTGTAAAATTTAGTTGATAGAGATAGAGTGTACTTAGGTCAAAAGGGTATATCTTGAGAATTTTACTGAACAAGTTATTTTATAATCCTAGACTCTTACGCCTTGAAAATTGAAAAAATGACGGGATTCGAAAGGCCAAGGCTCGAAGACCCCTGGGACAAACAGTACTTTTTAAAGCGTTTGTGCCCCTTTTGACGACCAAGTCACAATGGGTAGTTTTTCAAGGTTCATCGACAAATTTATATACTTAAAATTTATAAGGATTCGAACAAAAGTGTATAATTCTTTTGTCTTCGCCAAACATGCCACAGTGACTTACTTCATTTGCGATTTTCTTTTCAGCTTCTTGATTGCTTCATGCTATAGTATTATCATACCAAGTTGTATGTCTGTTTTCTATTGGCATAGTTTTGCATGTTTGACTTAAGATTCTTATGGTTTTTGGGTCTTGTTCTGGCGTTTCTACAGTTGTTTCAGATTTTATTTTTGTGTTCTGGATTCGGAACTAAATTATTGAAAATCTGATTAACATCTAGTTTTTATTCCTTTGATTAACATCAAATGTTATATTTTGTCTTTTGTCGAAAAATAAAAAGGCTGAACCAGTGAAATCATTGTTTTCCTATGACTCTGTATTGGATGGGCAAGAAGCTTGTTCACCTGTAATTGATTTTTTCACTTTGACTATCTTGCAAGGACATACATTCATTGAAGGATTGCCTCAGTAGTAGACCTGTGCCCGCTTTAAGTATCTCTTGTTGATGGATCGGAAATTTAAAAGCCCAAAGTGGGTTGGTAGCATATATCACAAATTTGAGGCTATATGTCATGAAGTTGATGACTTTGTGACCCAGGTATGATTTTCTTGTCGCGAACTTTATCTGTTTATTTGATTTCTCCAGAAAACCAAATCTGGAGGTTATTTTTCAGATTTTTGGTATTGATAGGTTTGATATTTCGCTTCTGAACCCGCCTAAGCTTGTTTACACCTTTAGTTTTAAGGAAATAAAGTCCAATGAGTCGAGTTTTTACTAAATAAGTAAGAAGAAGTATACCTAGAGCTAATTTTCTCTAGTTTTAACCTGTAAAGGCTGAGCTAGTTTTAGAGTTTCATTTTACTCCAATTGGTTTGTCAAAGCTGATTCTTTTAAGCTTCTGAGTTAGTTTTAGAGTTTGATTTGACCCCAGTTGGTTTGTTTAATCTGGTGGAGCTCAGCTTGCTCAATTGTAATATTATCCAGTATCTGATAATCTCATATACTAGTAGATGGTAAATTGCTTACTGATTGTTACTAAAGCAAGATATACTGATTTTGTTTTGCTTTGAAAATGTAATAGGGCTAATTGTTTTAATTTTTTTGATATAGGAAACCGTGAAATATGTAGAAAATCAGGCTCAGGCAGTCGGTGGCTCGGTGAAAAGATTTTATTCCAGTGTCGTTCAAGATTTGCTCCCCTCTTCTTTAAACCAACCTGGTAAGCAGGAAGCTCAGATACTAGATCGTGAACGGAAAGAAATTGTCGAATCACATATTTCATGTTCAGAAAATGAGGCTTTCGAACACAAGAAGTTAGACTTTGTTCTTGCGGAAAATAACCTACAAGGGGAAATAACAGAAAAAAATCACGAAACCTCTTTTGATGAAAATGACCC
Source organism: Primula vulgaris (assembly GCA_963920805.1). Taxonomy (NCBI): domain Eukaryota; kingdom Viridiplantae; phylum Streptophyta; class Magnoliopsida; order Ericales; family Primulaceae; genus Primula; species Primula vulgaris. The sequence continues at coordinate 24,706,680 of OY987218.1, read as the reverse complement.
AGATGAGGTGCTGATGAGTAAAATACCCTTTGCCTTTGAAGAAAGTGACCTAAGAGGGGAGTGGTTGAATGGTAATATTAATATTGTCGAAGCAATTGGTCCAAATATGGAGTGGACTAATATCAGAGAAAAGGAAACAAGGAAAGAGCTCTCTCAGCCAAAAGAAATGAAAATGTTTTATCCTGAGAAAACAGCATCATTATTAAGTGGTTCCAATATTGGATTAACTTGTGCTACATGCGTATGCGACACTGAAATGAACTTATCCGTTGTTCCCGCTGATAATAAGACAGTAGAGAGTGAATCAATTTCATCGAACAGTCCTTCATCCTCAGAAATGGTTGATATTCAACAAGATGAAGAGAACATTTGCTATTATCTTGTGGATGAAATAAAAAATGCTTCTGATCCCACGGATGCTCCCTCGTGTTCTCAGTCATTGTCCAGTGTATCTTGTGATGACATGGATATGAAACAAGCTCTCTCCAACAGCGCCTTTGGTATGTTATTTTTTCCTAAAACAAATATAATTTTGATTTTCCTTAATAAATATGAGTTTCGTATGAATCTATTCTTCTGATTAGGTTTTTTTCTTCATAGATGATGATGTCCCCTCTGCTGATGATATCGCTCTTATAGTTGCATCATTTGAAGATAATGACTATGCTCATATGGAGGCTTTAATGGCTTCCTTAAAATCCGGTATGTTATCAGTAAACTTTTCTAGACCATTGGTTTTTTATTATTGTTTTTTATACATGTCATCAACCCGTAATTGAGGTTAACCAGTTGAATCAATAAACAGTGACATAGACTAGTTCAGGGTCTTCCTATTGTTCTAATTGGACATAACCATCAGTCTATCTCTACGATTTGGGAAGTAACTTCAAGTCTTAAAACTGTAGGTCTCTGGGGTTTCCACGTCCCTGTAACATAGTAATACATTTAACTAGTTTCGTATACAGAAATTAGTTATTTCTTCCTATATTTTGCTTGCATGTCACAATACCTGTTATTTGCATAAGTTTGATTCTTGTAAATGTCCCCAGTCGTTGCTTTGACAGAAAGGTCAATTGTTATGAAGGAACTCATGCCATATTTGCGTAAGTTTGGTTCGCCATCCTTATTGACAGAAGGGTAAATTTTGACAAGGGACCTCACGCCACTTCTGAAGTCCCATTTACGCTATCCATGTACACATCATTGATGCATCAATACTCTAGCACTTCACCATATTTTAGCTTATAAGTGCAAGTGAATGATTAAGTAAATTTGGTCTTACTTATCAAAAAAAAAAGTATATTTGATCTTTAATTACCTACTTAACCAACACCGTAGGAGCACTTGTTAATAACACATTTAGTGTAACTTAGTTGCTATTGTAAAATGTTAAACAGATGAAGAAGAAGACTCAATTGTCGATATTGCGGATCCTAGCATGGTTAGCATTGAATTGTTTGACGATGAGGCAAAACTTGACGAAAGTTGCATACCCACTGAAAACAAATTACTTTATGCTGCATTTTCAAGATCACAGAAGCATAAGTCTTACAAGGTAATCAATAAAAATCTCCCCTCTCCCTATTTTCCTCTACTTGTTTGACTACGTAGGCTTTACTTAACTAGAACTTGCTTATACACTTGCTGTAGACACCGGTTCTAGTATATTGAAATGGCTAATCTCTTTTCTGGTTCTTGTTTTAGAAAATTTTACAAGATGCGTTTGCTTCAAGAAAGAGGTTAAAGAAAGAGTACGAGCAGCTTGGAATTTTGCTTGGTGACATCGATATAGAGCCCAGTCAGCAACATGTACATAATTTTCAGCCCGAAATTCACTCATCGTCCTTGAAGTCGGACAATTTGCAGTGCGGTGATATAAGTGAATGGGAGCTTTTATAGTTACTAAGGTCTGTATATAATACAACACCTTTTTGGTATATTTTATTCCAGAGTAAAGAATCCCCTTGTAATATGCGGCATGTTTCGGTTGTACCCCAGTGTGAGTTAAGAACTTATTCAGGAAAATATTGTTTATAATTGATCTGGTCTGGTGTAATGATGGTCGGTGCTAATTTATTTTCTTATGTATTACCATTAACAATAACCACCATTAGTCTATGGGAAGATCCACCACTTTGTTTTCACGAATAGTGCAAAGCTGACACATCATTGTATTCATGTTTCAAGTATTATTTGTTTCCTAACAAATTACTCTAAGGATTGGTCATGCTCGGCGTCATTGCCGTTTTTGTGTACTAGATCAAAGTGCTCAGTAGCTAAGATTTCTAAGATTAATCATCTCCTGTGTATTGTCGTCCTTGTGTACTGAATTTGAGTCTACCCTAACTGAAATTTATTAGGATTGATCATGTGCACTTGAACCGAATTCAACTCTTTCATAGCGAAGGTTAGTGTTAGGTCCAGAGAATGACTAACTTGTTTGTCATTAATATGGTAGTTTATTGATCTTAATATTGATATAAAGTGGTGCTTTTAATCGATTAAGTTGAGTGTGTTTCACAAGTTTTTATTATCTCAGTTACAAGTTACAACTGGACTTTCGACTCAGCTGGTGAAAGAGATTACAGTTTTAGTTATAACTCACATATAATTGGGTTTATGGCGAATTTACAGTTTTAGTTGATAATCTGGAATCTTGATGATTAAAGATTTGGATGTGGTTTACAAGTAGTTGAATTATTAAATCATAATATATTCTCTATAATATAAAAGTCAAATCAATTTAGAATAAAGAAGTGAAGAGGAAAAAGGAAAGAGATATGAAGATAAATAAGGAAAGATATTGAAGATATGTAAGACAGAGATACTGATGAATTTCGAAATAAACAAGATCACTATTTGTTTGATAACAAGATTAACGAAGGAAAAGATCAAATCAATTACAAGATTGAAGATCGAAGGAAAAAGATTTGATTAAGATTTTATGTAGTCTTGTAACCGTGTTATATAAACGGAGTAGAGTTATAGTTTTTACTCACCTCTCGTAAAAAGATTAGACACATTATTAGAGAGAGAAAAACACACGAATGATTATTGAGAAAAAATCATAGACTTAGATTTAGAGAGATTGATAGTGTTTAAGTAGTGAGGTATAGAGTTACACATATACGCTTGAGTGTTGTAAGTTTCAAAACTCGTTACTGTCCCTGACATATCAATAAATCACTGAGTGAAGTCATCGGAGACGTAGATCTAGCACTAGATCGAACTCTGTCATCAACGTTGTGTGTTCAGTTCATTTATTATTCCAGACGAGTTCAGTTATAACTTGAGTTAAAACTGAGTTAAAACTGAAAGCGTAACAGCATCTTGAAACTTCGGCTTACGTTTCTTACAAGTGGTATTAGAGCCTCATACTAGATATACATAGTGTGGATTATGTGTTTCAAGAAATATCAATTCAATGAAAGAAAAGGAGTTTGGTAGCTTAGAATCAAAGTCAAATATAAATCCAGTTATAACTGATAATGAAACCGCATTTGAAAGTCATGATGAAGAGCACTCTATGGAAGAATTAGAGCAGCAATATTTATTGTTATATACTAAGCATATGAGTATGTCCAAGAAGGTACAAGAATTGGAAATATTGGTTGAAAATCTGAAAAACGAAAATTCTGAGATAAGTAGATTCTTGAAGAGCAAGGAGTTAGAGCTTGATGAAACGCACAGAAAAATCAAACTTATCAACAACTCGGTAAGTGAAAGACTTGATGAAATTTTCTCCGTTCAAAGATATGCTAAGGATCATTCTGGTATGCTAAGGATCATAAGCGAGTGTCTAAATGGGTTTGGATTTCTAAACAGAAAAATGACATAATCACATGTAGAAAAACTACAATAACTACTTTAAAAGATAGTTCTTGTTATTTTGATGATTGTTCTAAGCATGCAGCAGGCAACAAAGGAAAAATTAAAGTCCGGAACATATTTGAGTATACAGATAAAGAAGAGCTAATTGATCTAATGAAAGAATCCCACGAAGAGCAGGTAGAACGAGAGCAACATGAAGAAGTTTAATCATCAGATAAGACTCTAGAAAAGAGAGTATGCTACTTGAGGACTCAAGAAGGTCATGGCAGAGGTAAGTGAAAGTATGATTACTAGAAAGAGACATCATGACTCAATCGTTTTACTATGTCTTAATTCTCATGTACAGTCTAATAATGACAAACTTTTAGAGCATGATGAATGAATGTCTGCTTAGTTGGTCGATGTGATAATGAAATTGCTACTAATTTAGCTAATAATCTTGTATAACATTCTAGAATTAAGAGTATTGATCAACATATTTTTATAAGAGAATTTGTAGAAGAGAAAATTCTAATTTTAGATCATGTTATAACTGAGAAGTAACTGCCTGATATTTTTTTACAAAACCTTGGATGTGAAAAGATTTGAACAACTAAAGAGTGATTTAGGTATCCGCTATTATGAAGATTTATAATTAAAATTTATTTTGAAAAAGACTTGAGTTATCCTTTGTGTTCAAGAACCGTGATAAATCTGTACGAGCTTGCTATCAAAGTTAATCTGAAAAATCTTTATATTTGATTTAATAAATGAGGAGTCTAAAACTGTCATATTTCTTTGACATCTTAAAGCGTATGAATGATGAGTTAAAACTGGGTTATAACTGAAGAAAATCTTCAAATGGTTATCTATATAAATATTAACTCTTAATTCAAAAGGACAAGGACAAGAGGTTATTTGGAGAGACATTGATCAGTAGGTTCCGGCCACCTCTATCTATATCCCAGCCGTTACCAAGAAAGATCAAGGATACCATCTCTTAACTGAACTGAATATGTGTGGCTACTATTCCAATGCCTAGCCTATTTTCTAGGGGTTTCGTAGTGTATCCAGTCTTTATCCTATATATGTATATATATATCCCATAGTGTGGAGAAACTGGTTAATTAAAATACATGCGAAGACTTGGAAAAGAAGAGTTAGTTTTCTCAATAAAAAGTCAGTATAAAGTTTTTTTCTTGGAAGAATAATTGGTATGTTCAGTTCCAATGCAGTTACTATTCTATTTTATAACTGGGGAATAACTCAACTCTTTCTAAAAATGATTATTAAAGTTATTTATTTATAATTCCGCTGCATAAATCGCCTTATTATTAGTATATAAAACTCTGCCAATAATATTTTCTTGGGATGTACGTTGATCTAATTTGTTGATTATTTCTTATCTATGAGTTGTCTTCTGTTATTGGAAAAATCCTTCTTAGAATGTTACTAGATATTTGGCTAATGATGTGATATTTTTATTATCTTTGATTATTTGTTGCGTAAATTTTGATGATATCTGGTGAGGTGGTTTATTCTTATAAGTGAATGTGCTTTAAAAAGAGTTTTATGTTTAAATAAGAGATCTTAAAGAAATAATTGTCATGCTTGGAAAGATTTGTTGATTCTATGATATGATATGCTATGCTAAGATTTGATATGACTTCGAGTTAGTCTGCTTCTATGTAAGTGGTTGGTTGATTATGGATTTGATTAATGTTGTGTGTGATACTCTTTAATATTCATATTCCTATGTGATATTGGTAATCCTCTTGTGACTTGATTTTGTAATTTTTTTGACAAAAAAGGGGAGAATATATGGTTGAGTGGTTGGAGAAAGTTTTTGGCTATTCAGGGGGAGTTGTGGAAAATGATTATCCAGTTATAACCGGTGATGAACTCAGATGGAGTTTTGATTGCTACCTATCTTTATTATTTATATAATTGTCATATGCAGGGGGAGTTTCACTCAACTTTAGTTTTGCCAAATTAAATGACAAAGGGGGAGATTGTTAGGTCCAACTAACTTGTTTGTCATTAATATGGTAGTTTATTGATATATAAAGTGGTGCTTTTAATCGATTAAGTTGAGTGTGTTTCACAGGTTTTTATTATCTCAGTTACAACTGGACTTTCGACTCAGCTGGTGAAGGAGATTACAGTTTCAGTTATAACTCACATATAACTGGATTTATGGCGAATTTACAGTTTTAATTGATAATCTCGAATCTTGATGATTAAAGATTTGAACGTGTTCTACAAGTAGTTGAAGGATTAAATCAGAAGATATTCTCCATAATATAAAAGTCAAATCAATTTAGAATAAAGAAGTGAAGAGGAAAAAGGAAAGAGATATGAAGATAAATAAGTAAAGATCTTGAAGATATGTAAAACAAAGATACTGATGAATTTCGAAATAAACAAGATCAGTACTTGTTTGATAACAAGATTAACGAAGGAAAAGATCAAATCAATTACAAGATTGAAGATTGAAGGAAAAAGATTTGATTAAGATTTGATTTAGTCTTGTAACCGTGTTATATAAACGGAGTAGAGTTATACTTTTTACTCAACTCTCATAAAAAGATTAGACACATTATTAGAGAGAGAAAAACACACGAATGATTATTGAGAAAAAATCATAGACTTAGGTCTAGAGAGATTGATAGTGTTTAATTTGTGAGGTATAGAGTTAGGCATATACGCTTGAGTGTTGTAAGTCTCAAAGCTCGTTACTTTCCTTGACATATCAATAAATCACTGGGTGAGAGCCTCGGAGACGTAGATCTAGCACTAGATCGAACTCCGTCATCAACGTTGTGTGTTCAGTTCATTTATTATTCTAGACGAGTTCAGTTATAACTTGAGTTAAAACTGAGTTATAATCGAAAGCGTAACAACATCTTGAAACTTCGGCTTACGTTTCTTAGGGTTAGTAAGCATTAGTGATTTACTGTGTCATTGGTGTCTGTCCATGCTGTACAAGTAACTAAATTTAGTAAAGCATTCATCATGTATTCATGTACAATATTATTGTTCTCTTCTAGTTCCAAAATAATGTCTTCTGTAACTACTCTTTCTAAGTTCTAGACTTCTGGTCATGCACGGTAATATTTTCGTGCTATTTTACTAAATTCAAGTCCTTGGTAGCCATGATATGCAAGGACTGGCCATGTAATTACGACGGAAGCAGCGTAGATGACTCTGAGTCAGAGTGATTCAGAGTCCACAGCAATTGGATATTACTACAATACATTTCATATTTTAACTGTAGAAATATCCAATGGCTGTGCACTCAGAGTCAGCTTGACTCAGAGTCACCTACGCTGCATCCAATTACGACACATTTGTTGTTTTGTTTTCTTGTATTAAATTAAAATCAAGTCGTTGGTAGCTTGAGTTTATTACTCCCTCCGTTACCAATTAATTGTCCTTTACGAAATTACGTGTAATTTTGACCGGCTTATAACATGTATCAAAATTGTCGAAATAAAAATTTTCAAAACTAAATCATATAATTTAATGTTTAAACTATATGATTAGCTTTTGAAAATTTTTATTCCGACAATTTTGATACAAGTTATTGACGGTCAAAATTGCACGTAATTTTATAGTAGATAATTAATTGGGAACGGATGGAGTATTATAAAGGAGTATATGATTAAAGAAAAGCGTATTTCCCTGGAAAAATTATAATAAAAGTCAATTTGATTTATTTATTATTTTCTCTCTTTTTCCCTTTCTTTATCATCTTTATTGACTTTCTTAGTACTCCATCGTGTTTTCTCTGGTAATCTGCAGTTGCTAAATTATACCCACATAATAAATTATTCAATTATCTTTCTGTCGACAAATGTCAACTTAAGCTTTTTGATAGTTTATTACCCAGTCATCATAATTTGTTGTTTCCTCCAGGATAAATTAATAGTCTCACCCAGGAATGTTAATAACAAAAAGTAAAAATTAACAAAAATATATCATTTTTAAAATTAAATTATAAAAAACATACATTTAAAATTAAATTATAAAAAAAAATCAATAATGTTGTAGTATATTATTGGACTCTTGAACCTTACTCATAGCGAGTCTAAGTTGACATTTCTATCTTATATAACTCTAACATCTAGTATATAAAGTAGGTTAGAGTTCACTTGTATTGATACATTCTGATTAATAAAGACCATATTGTTCTCTCTCTATATTCTTTCTCTATATTTATATACATATATATGTGAGCTAATAAGACTCACAACACGTTATCGGCACTTTGCTCGTGGAGAATAGGATATACGCTCGCGCATATTGGATATTTTGAGTAAACGCACGGATATTTGATATATATAAATCTTGAGATTTATCCGAATTTTATTGGGTTCGTTTCAACCTTCTACAAAATACCTGGAGTACGATACATAGATATTTACCTCCGGCAAATAAAATATAAATTGCATGTCTGTTTAAATAATAAACCACTGTCAAACTAGTTGAATGCCTATACATTGAGAATTGTTTGGTCTATATTGGCTGTTATAGGGTCAAAGCGTAATCATGCGTTAAGTTTGACTTACCTGCATATTTGTTAATAAAAGATTGGATGTGTGTTGATTGATGTAGAATAAAATATCAAACATGGTAGTGATAATCTATTAGATTAAATCTTTAGCAAGTGAAACACCCGGGACTAAACTGCATCTTGCATATACTTTAGGACCGATTCTGCAATAATAGCATGGACTAGGTTGAAACTCACTGAAATCGTGGACTGCTCATGTAATAATAGTGTAACTGAATACTAGTTTATTGTAATTACATCCTTACTCCTTGTAATTAACCCTGAATACATAACAGTACATGCGTTTGCCTATGACTAATGTTTGGTTTATATATGTAAAAAACTTAGAACTTGAAAGTGTAAAATTGGCATTACCAAATAATTAAAATTTGCTTCCTTGCATGTTACAATGAATTTTATAAATTACCATGAATAGTACTTACAGTGAATCTTCTAAATTACCATGAATAAACTTACACATATAGCTATAGAATAATAATATATTGTGTTAGATATTGCCGGTGTAAATTTGGTAAATACTAATCTAGATTGATTACATTAATTTGGATTCCTTATTAGGAAGTATGTACTACCATGTTATTTAATCATGAAACATGTACAATCTAGATAATTGATCACTGCCATGTAATATTTATTTACTGGCATGTGTAAAATATGTTAATTTGCGAAATCATATATTTTCACATTTAAGTTGGAAAAATTATGAATCTTCCCCGACCAGGCTCACCTATTTGGATACGATGTCTAGGAAAGATATAGGCGGAAGTCGATATCCTAATGAGGTCGGGTTTTAAGTGGCATTCGTGCCCTCCACCCTCACCGTCTTTCCTGGTCGTGTTCAAGTAGAGCTACCGAAAGGGGTTGACTAAATAATAATTTCTCCGAGTGTGTTTATATAGTAATGTATGTTTCGCTGAATTGATGTTTCAGTATCGACCCGCAGTTCAATCAATGAGAACTGATTCACATGAAAAGCAAAACTAATATTTTCGAACCTGTTGTTTCGAAAAAAAAATTGTGCTTGTGAAAACCATAAACATATAAAACAGTCGTTTTATATGATAAATAATGCAGAACTCACAACACATGTTGGATGCCATCTATGATGAGAAAAATCGCAAAGCATACTTGCGAAATGGCTGTTTAAATGTTTATTTTAATCCGTCACCACATGTTAGTCACCCTGATGTGTGAAAATGGGATGGCCAATTTTTTTTTGATACCATCTTTGATGAGTAAAACACGAGTTTGCTGTTACTCTTGAGATGAATGCTAATGTATTGATTTTATTCCGTCGCCACATTTGAGACGTGATGGCGTCTATGGTGAACAAATGTATGAAATTGACATATTGGAGTGTTCATTCACCAAAATACTAGCTTGGAAAGCGTATTCCATAAGCAGTATTGTGAATTTATATTCACTATGTTCATTTCCTTAATCGCCCATCTGTTTACGGATGAGAAAATTGCCCCGATGAGTAGTTTTAATCCTATTGGGTCAATGGCGAATTGTTTGCCTGATATTAATGCTCTTCGTGGATATTTTTTTTCCATGAATCGAGAACCAAGACAAATGTTATTTGTCTCGAATCGCGATCCTGACGAATCGCCTAGCCAAGCGAGGTTTTAGACAATCGTCAAAATCTAAGACATGTGGCTCCAATACAGTTCTTGAAAGGAACAATATGGTCCGTTGTCCCAAAGTAAAAGATAATTCTCAATGAGCCAACTCTATGCTATAAAGACAAAGATCATGCACGGTTAGCCGTTAAATAGTTCAAAACTATTATAAAGGTGGAAAATCCGATACTAATGTGGTTAAAGCTAACTGAAAGGAAACTTTTGAGACCACCGGCTTTATGGCTCAAATGAGTTTGGTACCTTTCTTTATTGATTTGGATAAATCATTGAGCCATTTTTTCGCTCATCTGGATTATGTTTTCCATTTGGATTATTATTTTTCCATTTGTACCATACTTTTGAATTATGGTTTGATGTTTACGAAATTTCTCGAAATAATTTGAAGTGTTTTGAGCAAATTCCTTTGACAAATGTGACCAAACTTTAAATTATGAAATTTTAGGCAATACTTGTGGTGTAGTTAATTTTTTGGAAATAGTGGGTAACAGTGTACCACATAATTTTACCAACTACTTGCCTAAAAGAGTACTCAGTGACAACGATTCTGGACATGTCGTTCCTAATCAAAATCTTTGGTAAAACCAAATTGATTTGTTAAATATGATGCCTTATACTCATGTAGGTCCTGCCATACCTTGTTAAGTTATAAAATATTTGAGAAAACCAGTGTTATCTGGTAATAGCTCATGAAAGAATTAAAATTTCTTTACATAACCTCCATTCAATACGACCAAAAGCGTATTTTAGAGAAGTTGAAATGTCTTTCAAGTGGTTGCTACCACATTCTTTAAAGCATTTAAAGTTAACTTATCATTTCGCCTGTCGTTGAATGATAAATGATTTAGATGCTAAGACATGATTGTTTGTACTATCATTCGCATGTCGTCGATTGATAAGAGCATTTTGATAGTGGCATTGACCGGATGAGATATTCTTGGGTCAAAAGACGATACCTGATTTATAATCGCATCGCATTTGGATTCTCTTTGAGGATATATTTCATGATTAATCCGAAATTCATGCCACTAATGCTCATTTTGAAAGACTAGTATGTGTAAAGATCAGAAATGGACTCGTAGAATTCTTATAAAGAATTGAAGGAGTTGTTGTGGACTTATCCAACCATAAGACGGACCATTAAAAATTTATGGTTATGGTTGATGCATCGACAATAAGGTCATATTTTATTGTTGTCCACAGAAATGCAGCATTTCCCAAATTTTTAGCCATATCATTAAGTTAATGGCTCATGATCCGGATTATCCTGAAAAGTCTAATCGACTTGATAATTCCGAAGAGTAAGAATCAAAATTTCGATTTGAATTACTTGAGTTTGGAAATTGAAATTGAACATAATGTTGATTATGTTCCGACCCAAAATGAACTCACAGAAACTTTAAGTGGTTGCAAATGATTGCACGCGTTATTTGGTGATGCGCACCTATATATTTTTGTGTGGGGTCACAATACATTGCATATTGCTGCATTGGTCCATCTGAGGCCCATAGTCACTCAAAACACTAAATGCGCCGGTTGGTTACTGGTTATGAGTCAGACGCCTCATATGAACGCGTGTTTGAGTGCTTAATATTTTGATTGAACCGCTATAGCGTTCAAAATATGGATCTTTGAAGGGGACATAAGTCAATTATGAATCTCATGCCTATCATTTGATAGAGTAACATTTGCAAGCGATCTTTTTACCGCATGATATGTGAAAGTGGCATCGCTAAGACTGTTCTCCCCGTCGTTAGGGGGAGATTTGCACGTTACCGTTGATAAGGAATGACGTGAAGTAACATGGCATAACCCACTCAATCTTAGTTTGATCATCAGAACTGCACTTAGTGATAAGTAAGTGCATAGACTCCATCAAGTCTAACTAAATGCCAAACGCATTTAATGACTTTAGGAGATGTCACGAGATTACTTATACATGCTGCAAAATGCTTGCAATGATAGAAGTCCCTATCACACGCCGTGTTCCTGGTGTAACACATTGCTTTGGCCGAACCCGCCAAGCAAATAACACAGCCGTCGACCGTCAGTCTGTCGTCCTTCCCAAGATATGAGGAAATTGACCGGTTCTTAATTCGTTCAGCCCCAGAGGTGGTGAACTGAAACTCATTTGTCACACGAGATTATATAAAGGATCAAGGAGATGTGTGATTTCCTCCTCATCCCAACAATCTCGAAATATCTGTCGATCATGATATCTTAGACGATATTGAAGCAAAACGAGACTGTCATTGATTACTTGTTCATATATTCGATGATGACTGGTAATATGAACAAATTATGACAGGGAACCGTGTACCGTTGCCTGAAGTCAACGAAGAATAGACTGGACTAATGGAAACTTGCAATCCAAGTAGACTTCTTAGCGAAAGTGTGTTCGGACCTTTAACTCCAACACCACCAATGTTAAACGAGTTCGTTTATTTGGTTATTCGTAAGGAAGAGTGATGAGAATAATGAGATTATAGAATGCCGCCTAGTAGCGCAAGGCTTCTCTCACACCTTGGAATTGATTACGAGATGGTTGATTTCCTCATAATGGACGTTATAACAGTCCCCTACTTTATCAGTTTAGTAGTTTTCGGAAAACTTATTATGCAGCATGTGATTGTGGTCACGATTTTATCTCTGTGGGGATTTAGACTAGAGATGTGGATGAAAGTCCCTGTGTGACTTCATAATGCTTGAATCAAGTAGTTCCTGACCATGGAACACGATCTCAATTAAATGAAAAGTTCACTATATGGATTAATATAATGCAAGCGGATGTGGTATACCCACCTAAGTGAGTACTTGATTAGCTTGGGATACTTGAACAAGTATTATACCCTTGCGTGTTTTATTACGCGATCCACTTTTGGATTTGCCTTCGAGATGAAGGAACTTGGGAAGAAACGGTAGTGACTCGGCCTGATGATCGAGTCCCGTAAAGATTGAATCTAAGTCCATGATTCAGACTACACACAGAAGGTGTTGTGACATTTTAGTCATCATGACGCTAAGTCGTCAGATTCTCCCATGATCGTTCGATCACTAGACATTGATATAGACCCAGTCCGTCCCTGATGAGAAGATGAAGAGATATTAAACCACGATATTCATATCTAAGTACAATAAGTGTATCACTGTACTTGGTCTAATGTGCTAGGACGAACATCTCGTATGTTGTGAATGGTATAGCTCAACACAGCATAGCGCTAACACGCTGCCATCGAAATGGCATAAAAGATATTTTCCCATTACCTTAAGGTAATTGTGTATGAGGGCGTGTCTTATCCCATTTTGCATCATCGAGTGTATCTACCCCCTTCGGTACTCGAATTAACGCAACCCTTTTTCGGTTATACCGATACCGATTACTTTATCAAATCCGCATAAGTGATATTCCTAACATGGTCTGTCTTTACCGTTAGGAATAAGGCAATATCTTGGAGGTCTTGAAATAACTCCAAACGAATCACTCTGATCTATTCGTGCTCTATGAGACGACTAGAGAGTGTATATGACTTCGACCTAGTATTAGTCATATTTGAATTACATATGCTCTGTCTCACGATCCAGATAAAACACTTGTCATAGAAGACAACTTGTTGTTATTGATCAAGAGAGACATGACTACATTATGCTATTTATCATTTATCGTCGAAATAAATCTTCACATATGAAGTTTAAGAGCATCCTGTCGAATGCTCATTTTATTCCATGTTATATTTTCTTGCATCCAGTCGTGTGCAAGTAAATGTGGGATCTAGTCGAATGCTCGTACTCTTTCTTGAAATATGAAATTCTTGCACCCAGTCGTGTGCAAGTGAAGGGGAGCATCCAGATGAACGCTTATTGCATTAATTAGTACTTAGTCGAAATGCTCGCATCCTGTCGTGTGCAAGTGAGGGTGAGCATACAGTCGCATGCTCGTGTACTCTTTTTTTCCTTAGACCAAAGTTTTTTCCCAATGGGTTTTCCTTGGCAAGATTTTTAGCGAGACACGTTCCCATCATATCTCACTTAAGATTGCCGAAATTAGGGGGAGTATCCTGTTGTATAATTCTTAACCACTGTGTACTCTTTTGTCATTCGACTAGAGGTTTTTCCCACTCGGTTTACTCTGGCAAGGTTTTGATGAGACACCTATTTTGTGATTGATCCCTATTACTACCACTTTTGCACTCTTCTTCCTTCGATCAGAGATTTTCCCATTGGTTTTGCTCTGGCAAGTTTTTGATGAGGCACACTGTTTTATGGTAAATTATTATATGGAATTTCGGCATGTATCATTCTGCTACACAGTTTGTCCTATGTACCGGTTTTGTCCCACACTGGGTTTTCCGGCCCTAAGGTTTTATGTTTTAGCACTGCGAATGAACTCGACTCAGATCGACTGTATGAATACGAAGAAATCAAGACGTCCAAAGGGAGAGTGTTGTATGATATTATTGGACTCTTGAGCCTTACTCATAGTGAGTCTAAGTTGGGCTTTCTATTTTGTATAACTCGAACTTCTAGTATATAAAGTAGGTTAGAGTTCACTTGTATTGATACATTCTGATTAATAAAGATCATGTTGTTCTCTCTCTATATCTATGTACCTATATATGTGACCTAATAAGACTCACAACAAATAACTAATTATTTAAGTAATTCTAATTTCTCTCGTCACTCTCTCCCTCTCAAAGAGAAACCATAATCAAATCCTTCCCTCTTTCTCTCTAAAACAGATACGATAATCACACCTCTATCCCTATTGCTGCAAATCATCGCTAAAATACATACATATCTCTCGACATATATATATAGATAAATCACTAACAAAAAACGATATTTCATCAGGAAATTTTGAATTACGAGAAGGATAGATGTCTCTAATTAATGAAAAAAAACAAACAAAAAGAACAACCTCTATTTAGTTATATTTTCACAGAAAAAGGGGAAATTTTTTAACACGAGCAGTTTTTTTATTACCAAAATTATATTTTGTTTGAAAAAAATATTAAATCCTGGAAAATATAACCATTATTGCCAATTGGGTATTCAACATAAAAAAGGAATATCTAAAATTTCCGAATTAGGTAAGAACGGGATAATTTAGGTTCATAATAAGGATATGAACTTTTAATATTTAAGGGTTATATGAAATTTCAGGGTTAGAATATGAAAACCAAAAGGTAATATAACTTTTCAGCAACAAAGATGAGTTTACTCACGTAGATTGGCTTTTTGTTGTTACTTAATTTGTAACAGTTGTTGACTGGATTATAGATTATGCATAGTCATATTGTAAAATTGAATATTATGCGAATGGTGAAGATGCGCAGCCCATAGTTGTGTTATTTTGTTATGTTTTGTTATGATGCTACTCATATTCCGTTTTTTCCTGAATTCATACTTTTTTTTCCTGAGTTTATATATATATATATATATATATATATATATATATATTTGGATTTATATCCCATTTTTTTCGAATTCATACCCGTTATTTTCGAGTTCATACCCTTTCCTTTTCAAGTTCATGATACTCTATTTTTTCGAGTTTATATCATTTTTTTTCGAGTTCCTACCATCTTTTTTTCGAGTTTATATCCTAATTTTTCAAGTTCATTTATCAATTTTTAAAGTACATACCCTTATTTATAAAGTTCATACCCCAATTTTTAAAATTCAAACACCAATTTTTAAAGGTATACCCCAATTTTTAAACTTCATACTTGTGACGACCCAAATTTCCGGGAGGGAATTTCTATGGTGCGGTGTTGTGTTAGTACCAAATCACCCAGATATAATATTTTTTAAAGTCGTGCGACAGCAAACGAGGATGGAACTCCATAGTTAAGCGTGCTTAACTTGGAGTAGTACCATGAAGGGCTCTGTGTGAAGTTGTGTCAAATCGGACAATATTGTTGATACAGATGTCGCGGGTTGGCCCGTGGGGCTGGGTTGTTACAGATGGTATCAGAGGCTCTATCTGGCCGAAAATATCGGGACTAGCATGAGTAGGGTAGGGTTCGGTTCATTTTTTGATAAAACCGGAATCGAAACCGAGTAGATTTTTCGGTTCGGTTTTTTTCGGTTTTCGGTCTTTTTATTTTCTAAATCGAACTGAACCGGTTTGTTTAGGTCCGCTTTTGGTCTTTCGATCTTTTTTCGGTTTTTCTTCGGGTATTTTCGGTCTTTTCGGTTATTTATCGGTTTTTCGGTTTTTTCGGGATTTTTCAGTCTGGTTTTACTGTAAACCGAAACCGAACCGAAAAAGTTTTGGTTTTTCGGTTCCGGTTTTTTTCGGTTCGGTTCGTTTTTTTCAGGTTTTCTCCGAACCCTAAACACGAGTGTA
Source organism: Primula vulgaris (assembly GCA_963920805.1). Classification (NCBI taxonomy): domain Eukaryota; kingdom Viridiplantae; phylum Streptophyta; class Magnoliopsida; order Ericales; family Primulaceae; genus Primula; species Primula vulgaris. Next base: position 24,690,305 of record OY987218.1, on the reverse strand, counting down.
TGGCCCCCTGAAGCACGACTTTCCCTACGAGGCGTCATGCATAAATGGGGAGATTGTAACGAACCATATTTCCGGGAGGAAATTTCTGTGGTGCGGTGTTATGTGTCAGTTCCACATCGCCCATATATGAGAGTACCCATGTGTGGTATCAACAAGGCTTTTAAAGTCGTGCGACACAAAACGAGTACGGAACTACATAGTTAAGCGTGTTTAGCTTGTAGTAGTAGCAGGATAGGCGGCCCATCTGGAAAGTTGTGCCAAAGCAGATAATATTGTTGATACAGACGTGGCAAGTTGGCCCGTAGGGCCGGGTCGTTCCAAATACCCCAATTTTTAAAGTCATATCCCGTTTATTTCGAGTTTCATACAATTTTTTCAAGTTTATAACTTTTTTTTCGATTTCATACCGTTTTTTCAATTTCATATCCTCTTTTTTTTTTGGGTTCATACTTTTTTTCCGACTTTATACCCTTTTTTTTTCCAGATTTCATACCCTATTTTTTTCAAGTTCATACCATTTGTTTTCCGATTTCATACCCTCTTTTTTTAGATTTAATACTTTCTTTTTCCATACTTTTTTTTCTAATTTCATACCTTTTTTTTTGTGATTTCAAACCCTCTTTTTTCCGATTTCATATATTATTTTTTTCGATTTTATATCTGTTGGAAAAAACAAGTGGTTTTTGTTTGAGTGAATGCTATTAATTTAGTGGTTACAAAAACATTTATTCTCCCCATTTATGTGTGTCTTTATTTGTAAAATGTGTTACAAAGAGAATGTTTAAAAAGGATGGTCTTGGTCCACATTTTTACATAACCTTTCCAAGACAAGTTTTATACATATCATATACACATTCACACACATTCACATATGCATACATATAGAGAGAGACTACCGCACCACCAACGACCCGACCGTGGCTCGGTGCCGTTTCTGCCGAATCACATGTGATAGACGTTGTACCTTGGGAACGAAGTGCCCCATTTAGCCAGAAGCAGAGGTGGACGGGCAAATATCGTTTAAGAAAAACTGTTTGCAGTTACCTCATCTCGGACTTTAGTCCATTTCGGTATCATTTACATTATTTTATGTTAAATCTTGTATTTGATATTTATATATTTGAGAAAATCATTTTCTGTTTATTTGTCCATTTATTTTCCGTAGAAATTATTGTGTTTATTTACAACATACCCAACAATCTTAAACGATATCTTTTATGTTTCGTACGTTAATACAATAATTTTGGTGTTTGGATAAGCAGAAAATTATTTTCGTGGCTAAGACAATTATTTGGAAAAATCATTCTCTAATAAACTTTGCTTTTAAGTAATTGGTGTTTCGGATGGAATTGTCGAAAGGGGTTTTGTAACTTGTTCTGTGTATATTGCTATACATGATACTTAAATTTTGATGCATGATTATAGCTACTGCTTGCTTTATCATTTGGCATAGGGCAAGTTGTTTAATTTATCCATGACAGATTTGGTGTGGAGCTTTTGGTTCATGATATTTATATATACATATGTGCATGTATTTGTAATGTATTGTCACGGGGACACCTGAATATAGCATGCATAATTTGTATATAATACCATGTTGTAATATATTTTGTGAGAAAGTATGGGTTTTGTTCATTAATTAATATGTTTGTGCCGTGTTAGTATTTCGTTATTGACATGAGATTTGTTTGTGTGATAAATTAAATTGCTATAACGATGATACTACCTTACTGGAAATGTTAAGTCATTTGTTTTTGTTTCAGTATGTCTTTAGTTAGTTCTAAAGGTTTGTTGGAGTATTTGGCTTGACTTGCACGATTTTATTTTGTACGTTATGAATGTTTTGCAATATTTGTATTACATGTATATATAACGACTCATACGAATGGTGATAATTGTGTCTGTTACTTGATAATGTTCAAGACTATATCTAATTTTAGTCTTCTCGGTGTACATATTTGACATATTGATGTTGTGACGTTACTTATTGTTTCGGTGAGAATTGAAATTTATTTGGTAACCATTAATGATGGTCCCATATGAATAATTCCTTGTGACATGGAAAACAGTAGTGTTGTTAACTTGTATGGAATTGCTGAATGTGTATTACATTTTAGTGGTTAAACTGAAACAAATTTGGTGATTGTTTGTCAGTTACATGGTATTATTAAGTTAATGAGTAACTTACATTGCATGTGAATGGGCTGCTGTTTAAATTTTACAAGAGGTTTGACTGTTGTCAATTAAATGGGTTTTGGAAACGTTACTGTTTGCATTCGGCTACATATTTTATAGTCAATGACATGCATTTGATAGTGTTGAATTTATTTGGTTTGTGAAACCGTATATATTCTGAAAATTTTATTTCGAGATATCTAGTTAGAGACTATATTATTTTGTTAGTGAATTTATACATGTTTATTGTTTTCATGTTAATAAAATGACTAACAATTTCCAATGAGTATTTATGTAGACATGGATATCTACAATGGAATTGGAGAATCAGTGATTATTCGAAACAGTTCTAGTAAAAGCCATTAAATTGGGGATTACGACAAAACTGGTTTCGAAATAGTTCTTGTAAAAACCATTTTCTGATTTTCAGAATTTGGAGCTTACGACAGAACTGGTTGAATTCTGAGATTGTTCTGTGTAAAATCAGATTTATATGGTGTTTACGGCTGAATAAATCTTTCAGAATTTGATAATCTTTTTCGGGAATGAACTAGAATACTCTTGCAAAATTAGTTTCTTGAAACCATGCGTGGTTATAGAAATTTGGTGTTTGCGAATGAGCAGTTTTAGTTTCATTTTTCGAAATTAGATTGTGCGTGTTTGTTATTTGAGATAACAAACAGCTTCCTGCGGGAAATGTCCGGAACACAGTGGGTGCTGGAACTGACCAGAACATTATGGATGCCGGTGTAACTCCTATTAATTTTGCATGAGTGCATATTAATGACGTGGGTTACAAAATTGAAACCACCATTATTAAAGCCACTAATGTGGTGATATAATGGGTGATATCCTTATTAATTGTGATTTATTGTAATTTAATTTGGAGGGTTACAAAATTTATAACGGTAATCATTAATGAGATTAATGACGAGTATTTATAAGTTCTTATTAATTGTGATTAATCGCAATTTAATTTGGAGAGTTATAAATTATTGTAACGACAGTCGTTGTTGGCATTTATGGAGAGATTTATTAGCTATCTACGAATTGCAATGACGAATCGGTTACATATTTGGATGAAAGGTTATTTAATAACCAACTTGATTCATCCAAGAGCAAATAATTTGATGATTAACAAATTATAAATGGTCGTTGAGTTTATTTTAAGAATAAACAAATATCGGCTAATTTATTATTTTTTGAAATAACATCTTATTGATTTGCTGGAAAAAAAAACATTTAATAATTTGTTAAAATTAATATCTTATTAATTTGTGGGGAAAACATTTAATAATTTGTTGAAATAACATATTATTAATTTGTTGGTAAAACATATTGTGAATATGTTTAACTTGCTATTATTGAGAATAGTAATTTAGTAATATTATATTACTATTATTGGGGGAGAACCCCAAGGGTCCCACAAATGTGGGGGTAACCCGTCGATCATGTAAATCGAGAATCTAAACGTACCCCAATGCGCCTACGGACGAGTGAGATAATGCATAACGGTTCAGTGGTACAGACCTTAAACGTCTGAAATAAATGATAAAATTCATTTAACACATTGAAAGCGGTTAACTTTCTCAATAAAAATGTGCATGTCCTGAGTGACGACAAAGGGAATGCATGAACTGTGGGGGCGTTAATGTGTGGAAACGCTTTAAACATTTGGAAATCCACTAACAAGTGCAAGTATACAAATTTGAATCATGACTAGTGGTTTTTTAAACCTAAAGGGCAGTAGCCTTTCGGTAGCCAAAATACTATGTTCAAATTGTGATAAGTTTGCTTGTTTGTGGCATTACATGAGTGACTATTTGTTCAAAATGAGCACTTTAGTCGATACTCTTGTGGTCAATAATGACATGTTGAGTTATTCAACTAAGTCACTGATTTGACATGATATAGTAGGTCATGAAAGTATAAAAGCATAAATGTTTTATTTTTCTAAATCTATTATTTAAATTGAAATACAAATATGAGTTTGTGTTCGAAGCAATGTATTGCTAAGTCTTCAGTTCGAAGTTTCGAACGAAGTACATAACCTAATAGTTTGATGCATTTGAGATGCGTGCAAATCAAGAAGGGATTAAAAGTTATTTCCTCATTCTATTGATGGTTGTACTAAACACTGATATGTCTACTTGATGATAAGTAAAGACAAATCAGTCGAGATATTCATTCAAGTAAGAATGAATACGTGAATTCTATTGTTGAGGATTAAAGCTTGTCAGAAAACATGTTTAATCATGTGTGTTCTGTTGAGTTAATCTACCAACTTTAATCCAATGATTAAGTGTTAATCATTAAATGATAGACTATTCTTGGACGTGTTAGATATTGTCTAACAAGTTCCGAAATGGTATATTCACATGAATATGAATACATGATCAGTGTGATTGAAACGGTGAACATGAGACACCGTTCGCACAATTGTGTTGTTGGAATGTCATGTTGATAAGTTCAGGGTTAAACTCTAAATTTGTGTGGGAAGTGAGCTTTCCGGAAGATATGTGTTGAACAAACTACATCTTAGAAAGTTGGACCAAATAGTCAGAATTATAGAAGGAATGGTGCCTGACTATAAGTTCATGAACGTTTGGTGCTACCTAAGAAAGGTCTCAATCTTGTTACTTGAAGGACTTGGATAGGATCAAAAACTGTAGATTGTGTGTTCTTCGGATAAGAACAAAATATAGTGCTGATCGGTTTCTAGTGCATAAGGAACATAGCTTTAAAGTGCATATAGAACATTGTTCTATGCCCAAGAAGCATATTTTCTAAAAGAGAAATTTTTCTGCACAAAAACTCTAACGCTTGGCGAGAGTGATCAATACATTGAGGGTTCAAAGCATTATGCTACCCAAGACAAGTGAACACTCAAACGGTGCTGGAAAAGTATGGAAAGTGAATCTTGTAAGGAAGATGAAGTGACTCGGCATGGTAAAAGGGTAATTAATGAAACTTCCTTTGTCCTTTGACCTTCATGAGTGAAGGTGAATCGACGACATTGAAATAATCAATGTTATCCATATAATGTGTATATGGGAAGATGCCATCAACAATGAGGTTGATAGGCACGTGAGAAATAAAGTCAATTACTTTAAGTAAACTGACAGTTTTGATAATTTTAATGTCTATACTCTAATCTCTATAAAAAGACGCATCATTAATTAATGAGAACATGTGTTTTATAAATGGAGATCTAGAGAATTAGGAACAACCCATTGGGTCGTGGTTCCGTGTAAAGTAAGCCAAGGTGCGAAAACTTGTTAAGTCGATATATGGACTAAAACAAACACCTAACTTATCATAGGTAGTCTCTTGTGCGTCAAGAACTGCACTAGACCAGTTATAGTCAAATCAGTGAGCAGACTTAGTAGCTTTGCCAATGAGGCTTCTCAGATACATGATGTATACTTCCAATCATGAACTGCATTATATGAGATGTCCAAAATATTTGGAGGGTATTTAGATACCAAGTGTATCTCGAACTTTAACAGTACAAGGTCCACGAGTGGATATGTTTGTACTTAAAGAGGTTGCAGTCTCATGGAGGTCTGTAAAACAGACATGCATACGTGGATCAACTATGAAATCAGAATTCATAATATTGTAGACACTGAAAAAAGGTAGATTTGCTGAGAAGTTTTGGGAGGTATTCCCAAGTGGCCAAAATTTGTTTCCTCAATAAGCGTGCACTGATAAAGTCAGTCAGTTATTGAACGGGATCAGAGTAATTGTATAATGGAAAGTCTCGACAAAGTCATGACATAGTCGTCGGAGACACAAGTCAGTAAAAGGAATTGCTAGCAAACAGTGTCGTATCCTTAGACTTTGCAAGGTCTAAAGATAATAATGCGGATCCATATACAAAATGCTTGACTCGTGGAGGAGTTGGAGCATCATCGAGGGAAATGGGGTTTGAAGCCCAATAAATTGGAAACATTCGCATAGGTAACCCAACCTGAACTGGAAACTTCAGTCTCGGGTTCAATGGGAAACTGAATTGTGCGGGTAACCGAACAAAGCACTCGAGAACATAAATTCTCAGCCCATTTCTATGATGAAAGAGTGATAGACCTGTACCATTGTAAGGGTGAGCGTGGGGCTCTTAATGAATCAAGTATCTCGAATATCGAGTGGGGTGAGTCAGGACACCCTTGACTTGAAAATCACCTATAACGAGTGTGTATGGCCGATACTATGTGATGAGCTAGGGCTAAATCGCTAGAGCACTTGGTTGAATTTGCCAAGGCAGTCCAGGGCCAAATATGGACAACAACTAAAGGGCCTAGTAAGTGGTGTAGAGAATGCACTGTGCGGATATTATTTTGTTATACACAAAACGCTAAAGGTTCAAAGCATTACGCTACCTAAGGCAAGTATATTCGAAAGGTATTTCGTTATGGCAGGTTCAAGGCACGCGCTATCTGTCCTTATGCAGTGAATTCTCGTGGTTTTCTCGATTGCATTTAGTTGCACGTTGCATGTTTTAAATCGCATTCATGTGGGGGATTGTTGAAAAAAACAAGTGATTTTTGTTTGAGTGAATGCTATTAATTTAGTGGTTATAAAAACATTTATTCTCCCCATTTATGTGTGTCTTTATTTGTAAAATGTGTTACAAAGAGAATGTTTAAAAAGGATGGTCTTTGTCCACATTTTTACATAACCTTTTCAAGACAAGTTTTATACATATCATATACACATTCACACACATTCACATATGCATACATATAGAGAGAGAGTACCGTACCACCAACGACCCGACCGTGCCTCGGTGCCGTTTCTGCCAAGTCACATGTGATAGACGTTGTACCTTGGGAACGAATTGCCCCATTTAGCCAGAAGCAGAAGCAGAGGTGACGGGGTAAATATCGTTTAAGGAAAACTGTTTGCAGTTATCTCGTCTCGGATTTTAGTCCATTTCGGTATCATTTATATTATTTTATGTTAAATCTTGTATTTAATATTTATATATTTGAGAAAATTATTTTCTGTTTATTTGTCCATTTATTTTTCGTAGAAATTATTGTATTTATTTACAACGTACCCAACAATATCCTCTCTTTTTTATTAATTAATTAAAGCTATATTTTTTATAATAAAAATTTAAAGGATAAGTTTTTGTTAATAGTACGAGTGCATGTGAATTCAGGACAGCTTTGTCATTGTCTGCCAGCCGACAAAATAATTTAAAATTCCTGTCTTTTAAATGTTCCAATATATAGTTGTTTTCATTTTACAGATATGGTTTTGTCTCATATTGGTTTTGTGCTAATCTTCATCCCCAACTAACTTTTGTGATTCTTCTTTTTGCCACTTATAATCCTTTTGGATAATATATAATTATAATCATGGCCAAAACGTTGATTTATAACCTAATAATTAAGTACTTCCTGTTTGTTCATCTCAATGCTTGTTTTTAAACACAACAATTAAACAATATATAAAGTTTCAAGAATTTTTCAAAAATAATATTTAATTAGTAACACGCTTCTTCAAACTATATTTAACCTCAGGATATCCATGTTAAGTGAACATCAAAACTCAAGAGAGATTTAATAACCATACATACTGCACTCAAAATGGTTAAAAAGAAAAAAACATTATTCATTCAAAAAACCATTGTCATTAAGTTCATGACATAATTTGTAAGCCACATCTTTAAAAACTAGTATAGTGTGAAACATCTACTAACCAAATTTCTTACATTAATTTCTTCCACCAATTTTGTTTCTGAATTGAATTACTCTCAGATTATTACTTTATTGTCTTGATCAATCTATGAATCTTGTAACTGCAAACAATATGTCTAGTGATGCTTCGGATCAGGACCTCCTGGACTAAGTCGATTAAATCCGTGTTGGCTATCAATCATATCCAACCGTCTGCCCTTTAACATTTCACGTGCAATTTCTATCGATAGTGATTTGCTCTTTCTTAAAACAGGCTTTTGAGCAGCCAATAGTAGACAATGACGATCACAAACGACCACATCGTCAAGCTTAATGCTTTTCATAAGAACATCTGTTGATGTGACAAAATCACGCAAATTGACGTTTGTGTTAGTTGAGACTGGTGCTGGTACTTGTTTTCTTTGTATCTGAGACATAAAACGAGCTTCGGAATGTAAAATAGAAAGAAAGATTAGTAAAAGGGAGGGCCAAAATCTCAAGACAGACATTTTTTCTTAAATTTGGCAAGTTTTTTTGGATTAAGCTTACAATGTCTTTCAAAACAAAGACTTACAATGCGGTTGATGAATTTGATTAGGACATTAGCATTATTTATAGCCGATTAGTGGTAGTATTGTGAAGAAATAGTTCATTATAAAATCAAGAAGTGGTCAAATGAGAGATCTTCAATACCATTAATGGTAGTGCCATAGTGGGTGTATGTATTGCCAAGAGTTTAAAGTCATACCGTGACAAATGATCTTTTATTATCGTTATAAAGATAAAGATTTATATATTTTCTTTATAATAGAATGGAAGAATCATGTATCTAAAACATACCTAATTTTCAAAACTTCATGTTCTCAGGTCTTATTTAAAATTTGATACATATAATGCAGTATCGTGAAACATTAAAGTTAAAAAAAGAAAGTAAAAATTAGTAATATCATGTAAAATATGCAATAGTATATATCATGTAGCATATGTGTCAATCTTTAAAAGTGTTTTAAGTGCTCGTTTTTATATAAGAATTCCAAAATGTGGTTATTTGCCGACATGGATGCTGACAAAACAAAGGGTTTTTAGCTTGTGGATTTGTTTTATGCGCAAGACGGCGTTGTTTTTATCTTTATTAGAGAAAAGGATAGTGCAATATGTACACACTCCTACAGAAAGATACATAAACCAATAAATAATGTGCGACAACGTATGTGACTAATAGTGGAAAATAGCGTTTTGTCTCTACCTCAAGGGGGGTGTATGTATTGCCAAGGGTTTAAAGTCATACCGTGACAAATAATCCTTTATCATCATTATAAATATAAAAATTTGAATTATTTGCCTTATAGAAGAATACCAGAATCATTAAATAATACATAAAAACATACTTAATTTTCAAAACTTTCGATTCTCAAGTATTGTTTAAAATTTAGTACATATAATGTAGCATCAAAATTAAAAACAAAAAGTAAAATAAGTTGTATCGTGTAACATATGTAGTAGTAAAACATATCATACGTACCAATTTTTAAAAATATTTTAAGGTCCGAATTTCTAATAAATAAGTAGCATACGTACATTTTCATCTTTTCTCTACAAGAATTCTCTTAACTTTCCTTCAAAGTATGATTATTTGATAACATGGATGATGAAAAAAATTATATAAAATATTGGCCCGTCGTATTTGAAATTCCTGATTTAGCCAGTGAACACAAAGGTGTGGGTACGCTTAAATGTAGAAACTCGTACCGTGTAAAAGCTTTTCTTCAGCGACATCTCTGGAGCTTCGACGGTTCACCACTGTCATCGCCAATCCATTGAAAAGTGGTGGGTCGAAATATTGCCAAAATAATATATTTATTTTGAAATTGGGTGGGGTTGGCGGCGGTTTGCTGGAGCTCTGCCGACCTCGCAACGGACCACCACCTTCACCGTCAACCCATGGATAAATGGTGGGTCAAAGTATAGGTAGAAACTTGTTGAACCATGGGGCTCAATAATTGATTTTGATTATAACTTTGATTATGTTTTTAATGATTTTACGATTTCTCTATTTCGATGACATAATGCTTGTTTTTTTCCAAAAAGAGAATTTGTAAATTGCAGAACACCAGAAAGATAGAGCTCGGAAAAACGAAGCCACAGGTTCAAGCGGAACCAGAATCGGAGCTAAAACGAAGGAGTTATGGGCTTTCGAAGAAGACCGAAAAACTGCCAGAAGAACAGACGACCGATCGACTGGACAAAAACGACCAATCGTTTTTGGTCCAAATTTTTCCAGTGAGCATGTCGAAAAAACGACCGATCGTTTATCAGAAACGACCGATCATTTTCTGAAAAACGATCGATCGACTGTAGAGAACGACCGATCGTTTTCTACAGATTTCGAATACAGCTTTTCAGCTTTTTCTGGAAAATAGCTTAAAACCTCTGAAAAATAGCCTCAACCACTTCTAACGGTCAGAACCCAGAAAAACAGACCTTTGGTCTATATATACAAGCTCAATCTCTCTTCCAAACCACCAATCAATACACCAATCCATCATCCTAAAACCTCTCTTAATCAAAACCCAAATTATCACCATTTTTGTGAAAATATTCGAAAAAGAGGAAATTAAGAAGAAAGCGATTCAAGCTCAACAACAACAAAGACTCACAAATTAGCTTACTTAGAAGCAAATAGAATAGTGAGTGTAGTTACATTTTTGTAACAAATTTGTAACGAGTATTTTATAAACTCATTTTTGTGAGCGAGTGATCGGGTAGAGGCTTTGTAAGCAAGTGAAGCTTAAAAGCTCTAGGTCTTTCATTTCGGGACACTCATAAAGTGAGGGGGAGCTTAATCGGTCGATTAGTTCGTTAGGATTGTAATATCCGGGAAAACAATTTTTTAGTGAAATACTCGGAAGTACCGAGGAGAGGACGTAGGCCGTTTGCCGAACCTCTATAAATATCGGTGTCATTTTCTTTCCCTTACTATTTACTTTCCGCAACTTAATTATTGCTTATATTCTTGCTTGCGTTTAGGATTTCTAACATTTCATTAACTTTTATTAAACGCTTAAGTTAAGAATTGTGTAAGTTGGGTGTTAGTTGCTTAGAATTTTTAATTAGGCGAAAATCGCCATAAAGCTTATTCACCCCCCCTCTAAGGTTTAGCCGCACACGGGCCAACAAAACTCTAATTGAGCAGAGAGATAGTTGGGGTAGAAACGAATCATTAAGTGATCGTCACAAACAACTTAACGTAAGTATTTTACATTATCTTAAACTTAATGAAACAATATAAATATAAATATATATATATATATATATATATATATATATATTATTATTATGAAATGTCATTTTATTACCATAGGAATGTGAATTTATAACTAACGGGGGCCGTAAAAATTTACGAAAAATAAGAATAGAGAGTGTTGAACCATGGGGCTCAATAATTGATTTTGATTATAACTTTGATTATGTTTTTAATGATTTTACGATTTCTCTATTTCGATGACATAATGCTTGTTTTTTTCCAAAAAGAGAATTTGTAAATTGCAGAACACCAGAAAGATAGAGCTCGGAAAAACGAAGCCACAGGTTCAAGCGGAACCAGAATTGGAGCTAAAACGAAGGAGTTATGGGCTTTCGAAGAAGACCGAAAAACTGCCAGAAGAACAGTCGACCGATCGACTGGACAAAAACGACCGATCGTTTTTGGTCCAAATTCTTCCAGTGAGCAGGTCGAAAAAACGACCGATCGTTTTTTCAGAAACGACCGATCGTTTTCTGGAAAACGACCGATCGTTTTCTGGAAAACGACCGATCGATGTAGAAAATGGCCGATCGTTTTCTGCAGTTTTCGAAAACAGCTTTTCAGCTTATTCTGGAAAATAACTGTTAAAACCCTCAACCACTTACAACGGTCATAACTCAGAAAAACAGACTGTTTGGCATATATAACCATCCAAATCTCTCTCCCAAAACACAACCCATTACACTATCAATTATCCTAAAACCTCTCTCAATTAAAAACCCTAATATCACCATTTTGGTGTATATATATTCGAGAAAGAGGAAAATCAAAGAGAAAGAGATTCAAGCTCGATCATCATCAACAACTCACCAATTAGCTTTTTAAGAAACAATTAGAATAGTGAGTGTAGTTACGTTTTGTAACAAAAATTGTATCGAGTGTTTTATAAACTCAATTGTGAGCGAGTGATCGGGTAGAGGCTTTGTAAGTAAGTGAAGCTTAAAAGCTCTAGGTCTTTTCATTCGGGTACTCATAAATTGAGGGGGAGTCGTAGACTCATAGTCGTGTTCTCTTGCACTTGTATCAAGAGTAGGAACCTCGGGTAGAGGGTGAGTCAATCGGTCGATTGAGCTCGATAGGGTTTGTAAAATCCGGAAGAAACATTTTAGTGAAATACTCGGTAGTACCGAGGAGAGGACGTAGGCGCGTTTGCCGAACCTCTATAAATCACGGTGTCATTTTCTTCCCTTGCTTTTACTTTCTGCAACTTATATTCTTGCTTATTTTTTGCTTGCGTTTAGTTATTCTAACAATTTATTAACTCTTGTTAAAACGCTTAAGCTTATAATTGCATAAGTTGGGTGGTTAGTTGCATAGAATTTTAATTAGGCGAAAATCGCCATAAACCTTATTCACCCCCCCCTCTAAGGTTAGCACACGGGCCAACAGAGAGTTTATTCCTATTTATAACCGGTCCGAGTTGTGATCGAGATTTTTTATAACTATAGAGAGGTTATTGCTGTACAGAGTATTCCTATAGGAATGTTTTACCGGATGTCTCAATAATCATTTTTTTTTAGATATCATTTAAAAAGTGTTAAAACGTGTTTTCTACTTTCTAGCGTGCTCATTGAAATTTCTACCAAATAATTTGTATGATTTGTTAATTCTAAAATTGTAAAAATAGTTGACGACAAACTAGTGTTAGTAAACACGAACAATATGGTCAAAAGATGTAAAACTCACATCCCATTACATGAATAATATGCAAAGTTCTACTACAGTAGGGGCGGATCCATTTGTGTACGTCCACCCTTGTTTGGAGAAAAAAACATGAAAAAAATATTTTTTAAGTATTTTTAACATAAAATAGTTAGATAATATATGAAATTCCTATCCGCTGTTCTAGTTGCAGTTTTGCAGTTAGGTTCCAATTGAGGTTGCAACCACAGTTGGAACCAAGTGTATTAATGGACAGAACTGTAAAAAGTTAAATGTACTTGTAATAAATCACACGCACATTTAACAACGGAGTTCACCCAACTAGGCTACATCTCCGGGGCACTTACCCAGATTATGATATTATAAAAAACTTACAATATAAGATTCAAGTCTTAATGAAAAACTCTTAGACTCCCTCTAGGTTTTTCTGCCTATCTCTATATTGCTCCTACTCTATAACTATCACTTATAAATCAATGGCATCCCACCATTGTTTTCTATTTAAAAGCTCACTGTGTATTCTCTCAAGAAATGAGTTCTTTATAATTTAGAACACACACCTTTTTACAAGCTAAAGTTACTAAGTACATATGCAAGTAAAAACAATCTTCTATCTTCAATATCTTTTGATTGCTTTTGACTTTGTTGATTGGCTTCAATCTTTCCAAGCATTACGTGATTCTTCAGCGTGGATTGACTCCAATCATCATTGGCTAATACCTGTTTAGTAACAAGCTTGAAAGTAGGAGTTAGTCTTTTCCTTTGAAAGAAAACATGTAAAGATAATATTTTTTAAAGATAATATCTTTTCATAAACATATGAAACATTCAACTCCATATAACAATCAATCTTTAAACGTATCTTTACTGAATATATATAAGGATCAAAGATTGAAACAAGTGATAAGGATAAGCATAAGAAATAGAGATACATATTAAAAGGAAACATAACCTTATAAACTAATCTCTTTATATCTTTTAGAAAACATCTTTCCTTTAACACTTTTGATATTCTCAATTTACGCATATTAAACCTTTAAGATCATATGAGAATATATCCTGCATACTGTAGAACAAATAATAATCAATAAAGAACAGTTATGCAGATTTACAGAACTAGACAGAAATCTGCTGAACAGCAGGTTGGAACTGAGGTTGCAACTGAGGTTGCAACATTACTTGAAACCACCAATGCTGTCTAGGCAGGTTGTAACTGAGGTTGCAACATTGCTTGAAACCTAATACTACTTGTTTTAGTAGGTTGTAATTGAGGATGCAATATTGCTTGAAACCTGTCAATATTGTCTTAGTTCTTAACAACAGTTAGGATTTATATAGTGAAAATCAATAGACAATAAATAATACTTAGACTAGAAATCTGGTCCTAACAATCTCCCCCTTTGTCATTGGTTTTGAAAAATCAATTAAGTTTATAAATCATCCCAACCACCTGCAAATTCAATATCAACACAGTCTTAAATTGTATATCTTATAACAATACTTAAGAGACATCTGTTTAAGCTCTCCCTGTATGTTAGAATTGCAGGTATTAAATAAGCACAGAAATTCAACTTTAAGGACAGGCATACTTCAAAATGGAAATTGCTGAAATTTAAAGGCCAAACATGGCACAAAATAGTCTTAGTACAGCAATTGTAATTGAAAGTAAAAACAGCAACATAACATAGAGTCTTTAAAGCTTGAAACTGTAAACATTAAACTGAGACATAAACATAAACTTTCTTTTTCTCCCCCTATTTGGCACAACCCTGACAAACTAGTCACTAGGTATGTCTGCATGTGGTGCATTTTCTCTTAGAGGTTTGTCTCTGACTACTTCTTCATCTTCTTCCTCACTGTTTATGGAAAAACCATCATCACTGTGAGTAGCATTACTATCCTCATCATCATCCTCACTCTCTTTTAGATTCACTAGCAGCTTCTTGATTTGATAATCATCAGCATCCAATTCAGCTCTCCTTTCTTCATTATAAGCCAGCTTCTGTGTCAAGTACCACCTTACACCTTTCTTCTTTTCTGAAGGAGCATTAGAAGTCTCTTCTTCTTCTTTTTTGCCTTTTTCTCCAGAAATGTCATTAACATGCCCTTCTTTTAACAGTTTAGCAGAAATATACAGGGCAGATGGACAATCAGTGAAAGGTTCATTAAGGATACTAATAGGAGAATCTCTACCCATAGAATGGACTTGGGTTAGAATAACACTAGTGATTAGGCAGGGGAATGGAAGCAGAATGGAGGAAGAGTTTGTGTCACTGAAATCTCTTATAAGATTGAAGACATGATGGCCAAAGTTAAGAGGTAGTGAAGACATAATTTTATACAGAAAGATGGTCATTTCTTTGTTCACTTTGGAAGGTTGTTTGGTAGGAGTCCAGTTAAACCTAGCAATTTTGTGCAATACAGCAGCACATAGTGTGAGAGAGGATGTTTTGATGGAATTGCCATCAAATCTGTTGTTTTTTCCAGTTAGAACCAGAGCAATGACTTCCATGTCATACTCAAGTTTTTCAACAGAAGGATTTGGTGAATTCATGATTTCATTAATAAGCTTTGGGGTAAAATCAAAAGTGACACCCCTCAAGAATACTCTCCCATAAGCAGGGTTTCCGTCATCAAACACAATGCTACTTAGATTAGCATAGAACTCTTTAACAACAGCAGGGAAATAGGAATCAGGATAGCAAACAGTTTTTCCTAAACCAACAGCAGACAATAACTTTTCAATATACACCTGAATGTGTGGATAACTGACCAAATTAAGCCTTCTTTCACTATGAATTTCTCTACTTGCAAAACCCCTAAACCTCCTATACATTTTCCTACTCCAAAACTTAGGATCAACTTCATTAAACTTAGGAGTATAATCAAACTTAGCTATAATAGGATCATTATCAAAATTCCTCCTAGCATGTTTTTTTGACCTCTGTTTCTTAGAGGAGGAAGACTCACTTACCTTAGCTTTTGAGCCTGGGTTGGTTGGAGATTTATTCAAGAAATCTCTTAGAGTGCAGTCATCATCAATGTTCAGGTTTGGGTTTTTAGAAGGATTGGAAGACATGGTTTCAACTGGTGGTTGGAACCGGACTTAGAACTTTGCTGTTTTGTGTCTTCAGAAAACTTAGGGTTTCTTTTAAAAGAAAGAGAGAGAGAGTAATTGTGATTATTGTGATTGATTTTGAAAATTAAAAAGAGATTTGTATAAATAGCAATAAAGGCCAAATCTTTTTGTAATTAGAAATAGATATACTCAAATCAATTTAGAAACAGAATCTTGCTAAAATTAAGGAAATTTCTTATCAACAGAAACAAAATAAAATAACAAAAGAAACCGTTTTTGCATAAAGATAGATTCAGCAATTAATAAAGATAAACATTCCTTTGTAAACAGATTTACCCAAAAATTTGAATTCGAAGTAGTTAAGGATTAGAAGGAATTTTGGACTTGTTTCAAGAGAATGTAGCAAATCAGGAAGATATTTACACTTTTGAAAATAGAACTCTAGCAATTTACTCAAGAAAATATGTTTATCATTGAATAGCTTAAATACAAATTAGATTTTAAGAGCTTAAATTGAGCAAATTCATTTTTATCTCTACACAAAAACTAGTGTGATGATCTCAGCAAGTAAAGAGTATAAGTGATGTCAAAAAAAATAAACAAGACTTTGTCTTGGATTTTTCAGGTTAGAGAATTTGGACAATCACTGAATTTTTTCAGTATAATGAGTATGAGGTTCCAACTGATGTTGCAACTGAGCTTGCAACCAGTATTATTAGCATGTGGTTTCAACTGGGGTTGCAACTGAACTTGCAACCACTGTGTAAAAAGTGCACTTTGTGCTTGCAACTCTATTACCAGAGAGGTTTTAGGACAAGTTACCTCACATCTATTTTTGAGACACCAAAAGAGAGGCTTTTTCAGGACAAAAACTTTAAAGCTCAATAAAGACTTACCTCTAAAAATAAAAAAGTATTTAAGGTACTCAAAACATACATACTTAGCAAGAGTATTCAATTAGATTCAAAGTGACATACGCCTATGTCACTTCTTAAAGATTCAAATTTATTAGTATCAAGGGGCTTTGTGAAAATATCAGCTAATTGTTTTTCAGTAGAAACATGTTCCAAAATTAAGCTTTTTCCTTCAACTAGTTCTCTGATAAAATGATGCCTTAGATCTATGTGTTTAGTTCTGGAGTGTTGAACTGGATTCTTTGCTAAATCTATAGCACTTTTGTTATCACAAAATAAAGTGAATATTTCTTGCTTAACATTATAATCATTGAGCATCTGTTTCATCCAAATAAGTTGACTACATCCACTTCCAGCTGCAATATATTCTGCCTCAGCAGTAGATAAAGAAATGCAATTTTGCTTTTTACTAAACCAAGAAACAAGGTTATTTCCAAAATAAAAACAACCACCAGAAGTACTCTTTCTATCATCTATATTTCCTGCCCAATCTGCATCACAGTAGCCACTAAGAAAATGGTTTGTGTCTTTAGAATACCATAGGCCTAGGTTAATTGTGCCTTTTACATACCTTAGAATCCTTTTAACAGCTAGAAGATGAGGTTTTAAAGGATTTGCCTGATACCTGGCACAAACTCCTACACTTAAGCAAAGGTCTGGTCTACTGGCAGTTAAATAAAGCAAGCTTCCAATCATAGACCTGTAGAGACTAGGACAGACACTTTTACCATTATCATTTTTAGACAGTTTAAGGGTGGTACTAATAGGGATTCTCTTCTCTTTACTTTCACTTAGACCAAACTTCTTAACAAGATTGTCTGCATACTTACTCTGACAAAGAAAGATGCCTTTCTTATTCTGTCTAACTTGCAATCCTAGAAAGTAAGTTAATTCACCTCCACCACTCATTTCAAACTCATTCTTCATATCAGAAATGAACTCTTCTATCCTTTTATTAGAAGTAGAGCCAAAAGCAATGTCATCAACATAGATTTGAGCAATAATTATATCCTTTGCAGTTTTCTTAGTAAACAGAGTTTTATCAACTCCCCCTCTGTTAAAACCTTTTTCAATCAAGAACTTGGTTAATCTATCATACCAAGTTCTAGGAGCTTGCTTTAGACCATACAAGGCCTTTTTCAGCAAATAGACATGTTCAGGACATTTAGGATCTTCAAATCCCTTAGGTTGACAGACATAAACTTCTTCATTAATCACACCATTCAGAAAAGCACTCTTTATGTCAAGTTGAAACAGTTTAAAATCATACAGACATGCAAGAGAGAGTAACATTCTAATGGATTCAATTCTAGCTACATGAGCAAAGGTTTCATCAAAATCAATTCCCTCAATTTGTGTATAACCCTGAGCTACCAACCTTGCTTTATTCCTGATAATCACTCCATCCTCATCACTTTTATTTCTAAAGATCCATTTAGTCCCTATAACATTTTTAATAGTAGGTCTGGATACTAAGGTCCATACATCATTTCTCTCAAATTGAGATAATTCATCTTGCATAGCTAGAATCCATTCACTATCTTCTAAAGCTTCTTTTATATTCTTAGGTTCTAACTGAGAAATATAACAAGCAAAGTGAAAAACATTATTTCTTTTACCTCTGGTTTTCATACCTGAAGCTACTTCTCCTATGACATTGTCAAGAGAATGATTTTTCTGAGTCCTTACATAGCGAGGTTTGCTAGTTGACTGGACATGAGAACTTTCATCTTCTTCTTCTTCAGACTCAGCAGCATTCTGGGTTTCAACCTCGGTTTCAACCTCAGTTGCAACTGGACTTCCAACCACTGTTGGACTGCTTGTTTGCTGACTTTCTTCAGTTTCTTTTCCTGTTATATCTGACTCTTCATCATTACCTGTGGTCTCATTCACATCTTTTAAGTCATCAAATAACACATTATAAGACTCCATAACACAGTTTGTTCTTAGATTAAAAACTCTAAAAGCTCTACTATTTTGAGCATAACCAAGAAAGATCCATTTGTCATTCTTGGAATCAAATTTTCCAAGATGTTCTCTATCTCTAAGAATATAGCAAACACACCCAAAAACTTGAAAATACTTAACATTGGGTTTTCTTCCTTTCCATATTTCATAAGTAGTCATGGAAGTGCCTTTAGTAATGTAAACTCTATTAACTATATGACAGGCAGTATTAACAGCTTCAACCCAAAATCTGTTAGCAAGTTTCTTAGAATTAAGCATGACTCTAGCCATTTCCTGAATGGTTCTATTTTTTCTTTCAACTATGCCATTTTGCTGTGGAGTCTTAGGAGCAGAGAACTCATGACTAATACCTAAGGAGTTGCAAAATTCTCTAAACTTACTGTTTTCAAATTCTGTTCCATGATCATTTCTGACCCTAGCAATGTTACCACTGGTTGAACCTTTTTCAAGTTGAAGTTTTAAGCACAGAGTTTTAAAGAGATCAAAAGTTTCAGACTTATCTTTTAAAAGAACTACCCAAGAGTATCTGGAGAAATCATCTACAACTACTAAAATGTACTTTTTGCCACCTATACTAGCAGTTTGCATAGGACTCATTAAGTCAATGTGAAGTAGTTCTAGGACTCTCTTAGTGTAGATTTGACTATTACTTTTGTGAATACTCTTAGTTTGTTTGCCAACAGCACAGTCACCACGGACACTTTGAGTTTTAGCACTAAGTTTAGGAATACCTCTTATCAATTCTCATTTAACCAGCTTATCTAAGGTTTTGTAATTCACATGACCCAGCCTTTTATGCCAAATATCAACATTATTAGTGATAGCTTCATTACACCTATTCTGAGGCAATTCTTTTTCAGCTTTTTCAAAAACATAGCAGCTGTTTGTTGATCTAACTCCAGTCATGACTAAATCATTCTTAAGATCAGTAATTAGACACCTATCTTTGTTGAATTTCACAATCATCTTGTTGTCACATAGTTGACTAATACTAATAAGATTAGCTTTTAGTCCATCTACAAGAAAAACATCATCAATATCAGGCATTCCAGGTTTGTTTAAGGTACCTTTACCAACAATTTTACCTGTATCTCCACCTCCAAACACAACAGTGTTTCCTTTAAGATTGATGACATTTTTTAGGAAACCTGCAGTACCTGTCATATGCTTAGAGCAGCCACTATCAAAATACCAATCATTAGAAGTAACAGCATTTAAAGAGGTAATCACAGCTTTGTTATTAGTAATTAAGGTAGATTTTTCTTTAACTTTCCAGACCCAGTTCAAATTTTTATTGACAGAAGCCAGCCAGGTTTTCTGAGAAATATACTTTCTGTTCCTTTTTAAGTAACACTAGATTTCTGAATGACCAGGTTTCTTACAGAAATTGCACAGCTTCAACCTATAGTTAGTATTATCCCTAAAGCTATTCAGTATATTCCTGGTTGCAACTTTGGTTATAACAGCGCTTCTAACCTTCTTCTCAAAAACATGAGTTTTATTCCTGGTTGCAAATCTGGTTGCAACTGAGCTTCTAACCTTATTGTCAAAATCATGGGTTTTAGCTTTAGCAACAGCTTCAATAAAGGTAGTTTTTCCTTTACTTTTCCAATCATAGTAACCTAGACCACTGATATCTTTAGATCCTCTAGAATAAGACAGCATGTCATCTAATTTCTCTATAGCAGAAACATTCAGCAGTTTTATTTTCTTTTTA
The DNA here is from genome assembly GCA_963920805.1 of Primula vulgaris. Classification (NCBI taxonomy): domain Eukaryota; kingdom Viridiplantae; phylum Streptophyta; class Magnoliopsida; order Ericales; family Primulaceae; genus Primula; species Primula vulgaris. The sequence continues at coordinate 24,669,799 of OY987218.1, read as the reverse complement.
GTTTCAGTAAGTTCGGCCAGTTGTATGTTAAGCTTCTCAGTAAGACTTTTAACATCATCCTTTAGATTAACATTTAGTTTGTTTATGATCAAGGATTGTTTACTCAGACATTTATACTTTTCATAAAGGACAAGATATTGCTGAGTAATGTTTTCATCAGAAGGTTCTTCCTCATCACTGCTATAGGTTTCAAGAGCAGTTGTAACTATGGTTGAAACAGGCTCACAGTCACTTTCATAAGTAAGTTCTTTTTCAGTGATTATTCCCATAAAATTAACAAAGTTAGAATCATCCTCTTCATCACTGTTGCTCTCAGAATCACTATCACTATGAGTGGTTATATAAGCATTTTTGTTTCTTTTTAAAGTATTAGCACACTCAGCCTGAATGTGACCAAAACCTCTACATTCTCTACACTGAATCTCTCTAGGCTTGTAATCTTTGTTATCCTTTTCTTTTGGATTCCACTTTCCTGTAGAGTTATTATTAAACCTAGATTCTGTCTTAAATTGGTTATCCCCTTTTTGAAAGTTTTTGGATGTTCCAGTATCATCCTGTTTTTTCTTGTAGAACTTTTTGTAAACCTTTTTTGCAAAGAAGGCCAGCTGTTCTTCATCACTCATTTGTTCACAGACCTTGGGTTCAGATTTCTTAGCTTGAAAGGATATTCCTTTTTCTGGTCTCTTATGTTTGAAGAATTTTAGCTCATGAGTACTTAAATTTCCTATAAGTTCTTCAAGTTTAAGATTATCTAAGTCTGTTGATTCTTCAATAGCTGTAACCTTAATCTCAAACCTTTCTGGAAGTGACCTTAGAGTTTTCTTAACAAGTTTAGCATCACTGTATTTTTCACCTAAGGTTCCAGCTTGATGGGCAATATGACAAATTCTACCATTAAACTGTTCAATGGTTTCATCTTCCTCCATTCTTAAGCTTTCAAATTGAGTAGTTAACTGTTGGAGTTTAAAAGCTTTAACTTTAACAGTTCCTTCAAAAGTTATTTGTAAGATGTCCCATGCCTCTTTGGTAGTTTCACAATGAGAGATATACATGAACACACTGAGAGTTACACCAGCAAAGATCAAGTTTATTGCTGTGGAGTTTGCACTTGATTTTCTATCATCATCAGCAGACCATCTGTCTTCAGGCACATAAACTAGATCACCTTCACTATCAGTAACAGTTGGAGCTTCCCAACCATACAGTACTGTTTTCCAAACATGTTCATTTTGCTGTTTAATGAAAGATCTCATTCTGATTTTCCAAACTCCATAGTTGACTCATCCTTCAAGCAATGGGGGTTTGTTGAATGCGTTTCCTTCCCTCATTAAGTCCATTTTTACCAGAACACAGGATCCACACTAAGTAAGATCTAGTGTGAAGCTCTGATACCAATTGAAATTTCTATCCGCTGTTCTAGTTGCAGTTTTGCAGTTAGGTTCCAAGTGAGCTTGCAACCACAGTTGGAACCAAGTGTATTAATGGACAGAACTATAAAAATTTAAATGTACTTGTAATAAATCACACGCACATTTAACAACGGAGTTTACCCAACTAGGCTACGTCTCCGGGGCACTTACCTAGATTATGATATTATAAAAAGCTTACAATATAAGATTCAAGTCTTAATGAAAAACTCTTAGACTCCCTCTAGGTTTTTCTGCATATCTCTATATTGCTCCTACTCTATAACTATCACTTATAAATCAATGGCATCCCACCATTGTTTTCTATTTAAAAGCTCACTGTGTATTCTCTCAAGAAATGAGTTCTTTTTAATTTAGAACACACACCTTTTTACAAGCTAAAGTTACTAAGTATATATGCAAGTAAAAACAATCTTCTATCTTCAATATCTTTTGATTGCTTTTGACTTTGTTGATTGGCTTCAATCTTTCCAAGCATTACGTGATTCTTCAGCGTGGATTGACTCCAATCATCATTGGCTAATACCTGTTTAGTAACAAGCTTGAAAGTAGGAGTTAGTCTTTTCCTTTGAAAGAAAACATGTAAAGATAATATCTTTTAAAGATAATATCTTTTCATAAACATATGAAACATTCAACTCCATATAACAATCAATCTTTAAACGTATCTTTACTGAATATATATAAGGATCAAAGATTGAAACAAGTGATAAGGATAAGCATAAGAAATAGAGATACATATTAAAAGGAAACATAACCTTATAAACTAATCTCTTTATATCTTTTAGAAAACATCTTTCCTTTAACACTTTTGATATTCTCAATTTACGCATATTAAACCTTTAAGATCATATGAGAATATATCCTGCATACTGTAGAACAAATAATAATCAATAAAGAACAGTTATGCAGATTTACAGAACTAGACAGAAATCTGCTGAACAGCAGGTTGGAACTGAGATTGCAACTGAGGTTGCAACATTACTTGAAACCACCAATGCTGTCTAGGCAGGTTGTAACCGAGGTTGCAACATTGCTTGAAACCTAATACTACTTGTTTTAGTAGGTTGTAACTGAAGTTGCAACATTGCTTGAAACCTGTCAATATTGTCTTAGTTCTTAACAAGAGTTAGGATTTATATAGTGAAAACCAATAGACAATAAATAATACTTAGACCAGAAATCTGGTCCTAACAATATATAATATCAAATGCAAATAATTTACAAAGTTAATTTGTTGTTATACTTGTAGATTATCTTTATAAATGGTACGAGTTCATGAGTTCAAATCTTCTTCATTGCTAAAATTTTAATTTTTTTATTATGAAATTTTCTTCAACTTTAATTAAAAACGGAATATTACTTGTTAATTTTTTTACTTCTTAGATTTTGTTACATCTCTAAAATTCTAATTTTATATTTTTTAAAATTACTTTTAACTTTAGTTTTATTCTCTTAAAAAAATTCAAATGTTGTGTGCATTTAAAATAATATATAAAATATTGAATTTATACATTTAAAAGAAAAATTACTACATATTAAGCAATTGCATTATTACTACAACTACATCGTTGTATGCATTGTTGTATTTTGGTAAAATTTTACATACAACTTGTCCTTTTACTGAAAATTCTGGATTCGCCACTGACTACAATACTAATTACTATTTAAAACAGTACTAATAACTAGTAAATAAAATATTGTAGTAAATATGAATAAACAATTTGCCTCACTAAAAAATATACATATTGGAAATAAAGTATTCAAAAATAAAGTAATCAAAATTATATCTAGCGGAAAACGAAATCAGAACATGAAATAAATCATAAATTTTAATCAGACTATAGCAAACAAAGTTCATATTCATTGCTACATTCACAACAAAAAAAGTTTAGATCGCAAACGGAAATAGTGACATATTTGATTTACCAACGCATTAATCGGAGACGGCATAACGACAGATTTCAGTTTTACTGACATATGATGTCATTTAATGATATATTTGTAACAGATTTGACCGTCACTGATTGAAACATTTCTTTTTAGTGATTATCAGAACATATCGAGTAAATGATCCTAGATCGCATGCCAACTCATCCGCTTGGATATAATTTGTGCCCATCATTACGAAAGGGAATTAAAGAGAATATTTTCATTTATTATTCTTAATAAGTGATGAATTCTAAAACTTAAACCTTTAGTTTCACGTTGCCTTGTGTGAATATGAATTACAATATGATTCATGAATTGAATTTATACTAATATATCTTCAACTTAAAACTTAAACCACAATACATATGTAACTACAAAGTAAGCAAAAACCCGGTTCTTACTCTCCTATTACTGTATTTCCTATACAATGATGTACCTTCTATTATTAATTAGAGAATCTGGTGTTGATGACAACTTCTAAACCGAAATTATTTAAAAGTGAGTTTCTCAAACATAGCTTTATTACAGTTGTTGATTTTGGATTGGAGTTTGACTAATCTCGATTGACTTACATTTCAGTGTAATCATTCCACTATTTGATAAAGTTAACAGAATTCGTGATATAACTTATAAGAAATTATGAAAAACAGTTTAAAAATGAGCTAAAAGGTGTAACTAATTAGACTTGATTTGCTTATCTTTTCAGCAAATAAGTTGTCTTGTTTGAAGTTTTGAGAAAATATCGGTTGTCCTCATAAAGTATCTAGGTTGAAAACCAAGCAAGTTCGTTTTCTAAAGATGAGTGACCAAATATTACAACTTTTACCAGATAAACATAGCTTAGAAGCGTCAACTTTTGAATATGCATTTGTTAATTATTTCAAATTCTGGTGTTAGGTCAGTCTCTCGCGGGAATCGAGGGTTTCTTTGTAGAGTCAACAATACCGAGACGAATCCAGACAGCAACAATGACAAGGTTTTCTCTGTACTTCTATGAATATGTATTACTTTTAGCTATGTTATAAATTTATTGTCTGCTTATAACCGTTCAATGAGGCTTTGATACTAAATTTTCTAAAATTTGATATAAAAGCAGTAGCCATTCTGGAAACAAAACAGTTGATTTGTTTAAAGCGTCTTGTTTTCTTGTTTTTGATTATGCTACATCTGCATTCACGAAACACTGTAATCTGGTTTTGAATTATTTATGTTTTTATAACGAAACGGATTTAGTATAGCCCTTCCAGATACGCATACTTTATAAGAACAACCTTGTTCTATATTGGTTGTGTTCTAGCATTTGTACCTATTTTGGTACTGGGTACATTATAAATTTCCTTAAATGAAATTGTGATGTCGAATTTTTCCGGGGATGAAATATGAAATTTTAACTCCTTCGACTGCACTTGAATCAGTAAAAAAATTCTGCACTGAACGATTTATACTAAGAAGCTTAGACATTTATATGAACTGTACAAAAGATTATGTTGGACATTTATTTTTAGGAATGAGGAGTACATTAGAGATAGAGACATTCCTCCTTCACCAAATTCAAAAAGACTCTAAGTACAAAAGTGTATTTCATTATCGAAGTGTCCGTGTACGCTTACAAAGAGTGAGAATTGGATTAATCTGGGTGGAAACTCTTTATTAAAGTACGACTTTTAATTAAAATTATGTGAACTCTTTTCATAATTGGAAAAGAATATCCGCCTATTAAAACCGTTAATTCAATAAAAATTAGTCGCATTTATTTTTTCTCACTCTCTGCAATTTCTCTCTTTCCGAGATAATGTACTATACCGGATCGTAAAGGAAGCAAGCAACTGATGGTAAATAGTACTCCAGACAGAGAGCTAACTCCCTCTTTTAATATAAGGTGGATAGATAGAAACTCAACATATTGCTATATTGCCATTGTTTGTTAACACGGTCAACAGAGATCGTTTAACAAATCACAATGGTTTTGTAAGGAATGTTTTTTTTTTGAAAAGTTTTGCAAGGAATGTGAAATAGAACTTCTCATACAATTGCCATTGAAATCCATAAGGAAATTTAAGTGTCCAACGAGCAGAACGTCATCATATCTCCATGCAAATTGAGTTATTATTTGTCATTATACTAATTCACATTCATAATGTAGAACCAGTCAAGTTTAAGTTAGAAAGAGTGTTTGTATCCGAACTCTCTTAAGCAAAATTGTCCTGTGACCAAGTATATAATGAAAATATTAATGATGCACTGCATAAGATTTAAAATATGAAAAAAGGTCATTAGGTTATCATATACCCAAAACATTATGAAAGTATAATGTCTAATATGAATGATAATGATGAAACTTCAACAATATAAACAAAATACTAGAGGCGAGGCCATAGAGGCCACTCAATGTGGAAATAGAAGTATGGCAATGAGTACATGACCCCTCCCTCGACTGATCTTATTAATTCAACTCTTTTTTCGTTTAGGTTGTAGGATATAAACTTATCATTCATCCGTAGAAATATAACATTTGAATCTCGAGGATGAAAGTTAATAGCAAATAGACGACGCCAAGGTCCGGGGGTAAAGAATCCCCCAAACTCCATCCAAGTCCAGCAAAACAGACTTTACCAAAAAAGGTCCACCGGCTGCGATCTAAAACATCTTCATCAAGGTAGTTGCTTCCCAGAAACCACATGTCAATGTCATTTGATGAAATTTTACGATCACATATAAAAAGACGAACTCCAGAACTTGTAATTTGTGAGTGATGAAAATCAATCAAAATTGGAACTTCAATTGATATTGCGTAAAATTTAAAATATGAAAAAAGGTTATTAGATTATCAAATACCCAAAACATTATGAAAATATAATGTCTAATATGAATGATAATGATGAAACTTCAACGACATAAACAAAATACTAGAGGCGAGGCCACAAAGATCACTCAATGTGGAGATAGAAGAATGGCCATGAGAACCTGTCCACTCCCTCGAATGATATTATTAATTCAACTCTTTTTTCATACAGGTTGTAGGATATAAACTTATCATTCATTCGTAGAAAGATAACACTTGAATCTCGAGGATGAAAGTCAATAGCAAATAGACGACGCAAAGGTCCAGCGGGTAAAGCATCCCCCAAACTCCGTCCAAGTTCAGTAAAACAGACTTTACTGAAAAAGGTCCACAGGTTGCGATCTACAACGTCTTCAAGGTAGCTGCTTCCCAGAAACCACATGTCAATGTCATTTGATGAATTTCTACGATCACATATAAAAAGACGTTCTCCAGAACTTGTAATTTGTGAGCGAAGAAAATCATTCAAAATTGGAACTTTAATTGATATTACACGTCCGGATCTTCCGGATTGTATGCAAGTATATTACCAAGATCATTTTTCTAGTGCAGCACACCTCCAATAACTTTTGGCGGTAGTACCGGGAACATACGAAACTGTGAAGTTGCCGTCATCGATGATTTCTGCCAAATTCTAGTTTGTGATGAATAAGTTTCGAGCTCATACGTCGTTCTTTCCTTAATAAGATTATTTACTCCAACACGAACTATCTTATAATGATAATTACTGTTATTGATATTGGTTAAACAATCTTGTTCACCTTCTTTACAGACCAACCCTGTTGAGACATAAGCATATCTGGTTTTCGGTTGAGGAATGTTAGCTGGTTTTTTTGTGAGGGGTCGTACACGTAGTAACTCGTATTGTGTTTGCCGAGGAGAAGAAGACCATTTGAGGTGCCTAAAACGGACCCAAGGTTTTGCAAATCATGACATAAAGCTAAATCTTCTTTCCCAATATTGCATACGTTAATAAACTTGGCTGGGGCCAATGGGGTCAAACCACCGTCCCTTGTCGACAAATGTTTTCTGTCGCTATAGTAAAAGTAGCCATTACGACATGAGTGAAGATGTTGAGATTGGTAAAGACTTCGAAATCGCTGCCCAGATATAATGTTGTTCCACTCCTTGGACACACTTGAATTTTGTAATGGATTTCACTGGCACTCTAATAAACAACTCTTCCATTATCTCCATTGGAAGATGGATCTTCATCCTCTTTGTAGTGATCATTGCCATCTGTTAGTATCAGATAAGTGAAGTTTAAAATGATATCAAGATAGAGTTTCGTAATTCCCAAACAATAATAGGATAGGACATAAGATAAAAAAAAATCGATCTCTAGTTGTTTTTTGAGTGTAGTCTTATAAATTGCTATGCTATTTTTTTTTACAAAAGGACGCTAATCTGTTAAAATTCTCAGTTTATTTTCAAATTGGACATCCAATTTTTTGTTTTTGTCATATCTAAACCATGTGTCTTTAATGTAACAGATATAGTACATCTTACTTTATTTGTAGTGAGGTTTTTCCCTCGTATTTGATTTTCCGAAAATCAATATAAATAAAATATGGGGCAATTAACAAAAACATACTCTACTCCTATTATATTACCAAAAACATACCCTCAAAATTTAAATTACCAAAAACATACCTATATATATTTAGCTATCATAGTTTTTAGTTATATTTAAGGGCAAATTAACAAAAACATACTCTACCCCTATTATATTACCAAAAACATACCCTCAAAAGTTAAATTACCAAAAACATATCTATATATATTTATTATTTTTCTAATTCTAATCAAACCATAATCTAACGTATCTCTCTCTAACCGCAACTCTCTCTCTCTAATCGCATCTCTCTCTCTAACACACGATAATCGCAACTCTTTATAACACATTCTAATCTCTCATCTCTCTCTAAAAATGATTAAAAACTCACAAAATATTCATATGCTAATTATAAAATGTCATACTCTAATTTTAAAATGTCATACCCTAAATGTTCTGAATCACAATCAAATATCTAAAAAAGAGTTCATACCCTAATTTCAAAACTTCATACCCTAATTTCAAAACTTCATACCCTAATTTTAAAACTTCGTATGTTTTTTATAGTTAAAGTTGTAAGGGTATGTTTTTGGTAATTTAGTTTCAAAATTAGTATATTTTGTTAATTTATCCATAAAATATTGGCTTTCCCTACAATTAAAATTAATTAAAAAAATTATGTATATGACAGACACATGATTTCAGGACGCTTGAAAGAGAATAATTTGAAGGAAGAGTCCATCATGTAAAACATATAAATATTTCAAGAGATAAGTTGAGAACAGACAAAGAATCGGAAAATAAAAGGAGGAATAGGATCCCGTATAGTAGATTTAGTACATTTAGGAAAAGGATATCTCAGCCACAGAAGTAGTAAAAGAGAGAAATTGCGGAGAGCTTGAGAAAAAATATACGCGACTGATTTTTATTAAGTTGATGGTTTATATAGGCGGATATCCTTTTCCTATTCCTATTATGAAAAGAGTTTCCATAATTTTAAATTTTCCAATAAGAACGATATACTCCTAATTTTAAGCTAATACACAAAACCAATCTCTTAAATTTAGAAGAGACGTGTTAATAAATTACTATACTAATTTACACTTCTTGCAAGCATATACATACACGAGGAAAATTACTATACTAATTTACACTTCTTGCAAGCATATACATACACGAGGAAAAGGTAAGATATGTCAATACTAAAAACAAATAATATGTCAATACTAAAAACAAATAATGTACAATAGGTACTACTTTTAAACTTATATTACTCATAGCTACCTCCATAAGTTCATATTCCATATAGATGCTTTTTAATTATTTACTTTATTTACCAAAACGTCATACACATATTTCATAAAAAATAAAATAAAAACACATAAAATTATATAAAATGCAAAAAATTAAAAAAAAAATTAAAAAAAAATCACAAAAAATTGTAAAATTTTAAAAAAATGTATTTTTATAAAAAAAAATCACAAAAAATCACAAAAAATAAAAAAAATCACAAAGAAAATCACAAAGAAAATAAAAAAAATCATAAAAAAATTATAAAAAAATCATAAAATCACAAAAAATTACAAAATTTTAAAGAAATTACAAAAAAAATGAAAAAATTTATAAAAAATGAAAAAAACAAAAAAAAATCACAAAATATTATAAAAAATAAAAAAAAATCACATAAAATTATAAAAAATGAAAAAAATCACAAAATCATAAAAAAAAATTGAAAAAAATCATAAAAAAAAACTTTTATTGAACTTTATGCACTTTCGACTGTACTAGATGTACTTTCGACTGAACCAGATGCACTTTTAGCTGAACTATATGCACTTTCAGCTGAACCAGATGCACTTTTAGTTGAACCAGATGCAGGTTTTACAGAACGATATGCACTTTTATTGAACTAGATGCACTTTTGTCTGAACCATATGCACTTTCAGCTGAGCCAGATACAAGTTTAGCTGAACCAGATACAATTTTAGCTGAACCATATGCACTTTCAGTTGAACCATATGCACTTTCAGTTGAACCAGATGCACTTTTAGTTGAATCAGATGCCTTTTTAACATAACTATATGCACTTTCGACTGTACTATATTCATTTTCGACTAGACTATATGCACTTTTGACTTAACTTATGCACTTTCCACTAGGGGTGGGCAAAAAATCCGCAAACCCGCCCCGTAACCCAATCCGTGCGGATTGGGGCGGATTGGGGCGGGTTGGGTGTCAAAAAAAGTTAAATCCGCCCCGCCCCAATCCGTAAAAAAATTCGTGGGTTGGGTTAGGGTTGGGGTTTCCAAACCGCGGGTTAATCCACCCCAACCCGTTTCAATCCGCATATATATATATATATATATATATATATATATATATATATATATAAATATAAATATAAATTTTCTCAAGATCTTTTTTAATAAGAGCTTCTATATTATAATAGTATTGATTTAATAAAAATTATATATATAGACAAAAAATCTTTGCATTGTCCAAACTTAAGGTTAATGATTCGATTGATATATTGTCTTATAAATTCAATGTATTATCTCGTATTTATAAAAAGAAGGAATTTTTAATCTGGGTCTAGCTAGTATGAGTGGTTAATTTATTTTTAAAAACTTTATTTGTAATTGAAGTATAGCCAAATACGAAGTTATATAAAGTTATTACGAAATCTGTATCTATTGAACTTGTGGATTCAATTAGCTATTGAACTTTATTTTGATTATGTTGATGAAGAATAATTTGTTTTGTTTTGTTTTGTTTTATCTTTGTTACTTGTTCCGAACATTCTAAACGTATTTTTGTTGACTTTTAGTTTATATTTCTATTTGAAAGATTTATTTTTTAAAAATATTTAGGTAAATTATGCGAAATAATGAAAAATTAATGACTAAAATGAAAATTCAAGAAACAACCCGCACCCAATCCGCCCCGCTTGATAATGGGTTGGGTTGGGTTGGGTTGGGGTTTTAATTATAATGGGTTGGGTTGGGTTGGGTTGGAATTTGAATTTCACTAATCCGCCCCAATCCGTCCCGCTATTTATTTTACGGGGCGGGTTAGGATTGCGACCAATCCGCCCCAATCCGCCCCGTGCCCACCCCTACTTTCCACTAGATTAGATGCACTTTCAGCTGAACCAGATGTACTTTCAGCTAAATCAGATGCACTTTTAGCTGAACTATATGCATACTCACTCTTATTGAACTATATTTACTTTCGACTGAATTGTATGCACTTTCAACGGAACTAGATGTACTTTCAGCTGAATTGAATGCAATTTCGACTCAATTTTATGCATTTTTGACTAACTATATACACTTTCGACTGAACCATATGCACTTTTATTGAACTATATACGCTTTTGACTGAATTATATGTATTTTTGACTGAACTAGATGCACTTTCAGTTTATTTAGATTAAAAAAAGGCACATTTATCCTGGAAAAACCATTTTTTTGTATAAAAAAAAATCACTTTCCGTATAAAAAGCGTTATATTGACAAAAAATAATAATATATTTTTTGTAATTTTTTAAAAACTTTATGATTTTTTCATTTTTTTATTTTTGTGATTTTTTTTTTCATTTTTTTTCATTTTTTTAATTTTTACAATTTTTTTTTATTTTTGTTATTTTTTTATAATGTTTTGTGATTTTTTTTGATTTTTTTAATAATTTTTTATAATTTTTTGTGATTTTTTATAAGTTTTTGTCATTTTTTATATTTGTTTTGATTTTTCGGTATAAAAAGTGTTATATTGACAAAGAAAATTATATATATTTTTTTGTAATTTTTTAAAATTTTTATAATTTTTTTGTGATTTTTGTATTTTTTTAATAATTTTTTGTGATTTTTGATGATTTTTTTTATTTTTGGTGATTTTTTATTTTTTATATTTTTTGTGATTTTTTTCATTTTTATAATTTTTTTGTGTTTATTTTTATTTTTTTGTAATTTAAAACTATTTTTTTGGGTTTGTAGAAAGATAAAATATGTCTATTATATTTTGTTTTGTATGACAATTTAGTAAATAAACTAAATAATTAAAAGGTGTTACGTATGAGGAATGTGAATCTATCAAGATATGTATGAGTAATGTAAGTTGCTATGAGTTACTTATAGAGAATTACCACTAAAAAAACAAAGAACGAACTTATTACCACTAAAGGAAACATAATTACTACTTTCAAACTTTCTCCTAATTTACTCTTCTTCTAATCTTTGTCCTAATTGATGACTTTCGTATAAATAAATTCAGGGATTTTTAGCTATACTTTTAATACTATTCCTTTGAAATAATCATGAAATAATTAGATTCAAACGGAAGTAAAAACGAGCAACAAGCTGTATCGAGAGGGCTTACTGAATCATGAAATAATACTATAAAAGTGAATTGCCTAATTTTCAAATTAACAGAGAGGAGTTGGACGATTTAAGTACCTAAGCCGTCGTTTGGAATTGAGATGTAGGAGTGAGAAGGTTCATTGAGATCTAAGAGTTTAGATAGATGCAAGTGTTTGACCTCACAAAGTGAAGTACATATGAAAGCTACGTGGCAATAGAATAAAACTAGGTGTAAATTTTGAATTTATATATCATCTAGGATTTAAATTAAAATTTGTATTTTTATACTACACTTTCTCTGAAAAAACGTACAAACCGTAAAAAAAATCTACAGTTTGCAGTGAGTTTATGCAGACCGTAGATTTAATCTACAGTTTGCAGTTAATCACTGTAAACCGTAGATTAAATCTACGGTTTGCAGCGTTTTTTCATTAAAAAAAGTTTACATAAAATAAATTTGGTCAATTTTAACAATTAAAATTAAAATACTGAATATTCTTTTCAAATTAAACATGATTTTTTTTAATAAAAAAACTAAATGTCTTATTCTTAAAATTTTACATAAAATAAATTTGATCAATTCTAACAATCTCTCAAAATAAACAAAAAATTTAGACAAATTTACACACAAAAAAGTTGATTTGATAAATTTTATGTTTTTGGTTTATGTCATTTTTTTGTCAAGTGTATAAGTTGAGATTTATTGAAATATTAACTAAATCGTAAATTTTTGTGAAGTGTTTTTGGTTTGTTTTTAACACTTGGATAACGCAATATGAAACATTAACTGAGTCGTCAATTTGGTGTCAATCGTCAATTTTCTTAAATGAAACAATCATAAATTATATAAATTTCATAAAAGAAATTAACTCAATATGCAAACATGAACTAAATTTCATAAAACATATTTATTAAACATTTGTTTACATCATATAAATTTACAACAACTTGAAAAAAATAGTAATTTACATAAAATTAAAAATAAAAAACTGATTATGGATATTGTATGTATTTTGTGCAAACCGTACATTAAATGTACGGTTTGTATGTATATTTCAGAAAATTGCAAATCAGTCCCTGCATTTCGTAAAATCTCAATATTGGTCCTATCAATTAAAATACAAAATATTTTTTACTAACATACAAATCAAACATACGAATCAAATTAAACTTACGAATTTATAACGTACAAATCAAACATACAAATCAAATTAAACTTACGAATATTATAAATTAAACTTACAAATTAAACATACAAATCAAACTCAGCTAAGAATATTATAAATTCGTAAGTTTAATTTGATTTGTATGTTTGATTTGTACGTTATAAATTCGTAAGTTTAATTTGATTCGTATGTTTGATTTGTATGTTTGTAAAAAATATTTTGTATTTTAATTGATATGACTAATATTGAGTTTTTACGAAATGCAGGGACTGATTTGCAATTTTCTGAAATATACATACAAACCGTACATTTAATGTACGGTTTGCACAAAATACATACAATATCCATAGTCAGTTTTTTATTTTTAATTTTATGTAAATTACTTTTTTTTCCAAGTTGTTGTAAATTTATATGATGTAAACAAATGTTTAATAAATATGTTTTATGAAATTTAGTTCATGTTTGCATATTGAGTTAATTTCTTTTATGAAATTTATATAATTTATGATTGTTTCATTCAATAAAATTAACGATTGACACCAAATTGACGACTCGGTTAATGTTTCATATTGCGTTATCCAAGTGTTAAAAACAAACCAAAAACACTTTACAAAAATTTACGATTTAGTTAATGTTTAATAAATCTCAACTTATACATTTGACAAAAAAATGACATAAACCAAAAACATAAAATTTATCAAATCAACTTTTTTGTGTGTAAATTTGTCTAAATTTTTTGTTTATTTTGAGAGATTGTTAGAATTGATCAAATTTATTTTATGTAAAATTTTAAGAATAAGACATTTAGTTTTTTTATTAAAAAAAATCATGTTTATTAAAAAAAATCATGTTTAATTTGAAAAGAATATTCAGTATTTTAATTGTTAAAATTGACCAAATTTATTTTATATAAAAAAATTTTATGAAAAAACGCTGCAAACCGTAGATTTAATCTACGGTTTACAGTGATTAACTGCAGACCGTAGATTAAATCTACGGTTTGTATAAAATCACTACAAACTGTAGATTTTTTTTACGGTTTGTGTGTTTTTTCAGAAAAAAGTGTAGTATAAAAATCCAACCTCTTAAATTAATTACGATTCGCTCAATCTACGTTAACTAACCAATAAAAATAAAAAAAAAATAAAAAAAAATAAAAGAAAAGAAAAGAAAAGAAAAAATCCAAAAAAAATAACAAAAATCTAAAATCAACAAAAATCCAAAACCGCAAAAAAAAAACAATCTGAACCATTTTAAGTCATTTTAAAAACAGTCTTAACCATTTTAAGTCATTTTTAAAAACACTCTGAACCATTTTAAGTCATTTTAAAAACAGTCTGAACCATTTTAAGTCATTTATTAAACAGTCTGAACCAAAAACAATCTGAACCAAAAACAATCTGAACCAAAACAGTCTGAACCAAAAACAGTCTTAACTATTTTAAGTCATTTTAAAGACAGTCTGAACCATTTTAAGTTATTTTAAAAACAGTCTGAACCATTTTAACTCATTTTTAAAAACAGTCTGAACCATTTTAAGTCATTTTAAAAACAGTTTGAACCATTTTAAGTCATTTATAAAACAGTCTGAACCAAAAACAGTCTGAACCAAAATGACTTAAAATGGTTCAGGCTGTTTTTTTTGTGTGTTTTTGTATTTTTGTTGATTTTTTGGGATTTTTCTTTTATTTTTTGGGATTTTTAAAAAAAAAAGTCATGTTTTTTCGGGGTTTTGCCTGTTTTATTTATTTTTGGATTTTTTCATATTTTTGCATTTTTGCATTTTTGCATTTTTATTTTCTGGAATTTTTTCATTTTTTCTGATTTTTTACATTTTTATTGGTTAGTTAGGAAAAATGGACCAATCCTTAATTAGTTTCAGAAATAATAGATCAATCCTTAATTAAATTTTATAGCCGAACCAATCCTTAAATATTTTTGTTTTCATTGTCCAATCCTTAATTTTCTCTTTTTGAAATTGGACTTTTTTATTACATTTAACTTATCTGTTTTATAATGTAAAAGATTTATAGCATCTACAATAGTGTTGTTATCTCTATTGTTAACTAAAAATGTTAGCTAAGAATGCAATTTTGTCTCTCTATTAGTTGTGTTAAAGTGTGTGTTAACTTTATAAATGTTAAAAATATTGTTAAAGATAACAATCTTTTTAATTGTTATTACTTGATGACGTGACAAAAAAGTCTATCCACACCCACAATTAACTGTTATTTCTCACGTATATCTTTTATATCTCTACCATACTGCTATTTATTTTCTATTTTTAGTTAAAATAGATAACATTGTTAAAGTTAAAACTAATGTGGGTGTTTAACTTAATATATCTATGTGTCACTAATTAACAATAAAAAGTTAACAAAACTATTGTGGATGCTCTTAGTACATCTTATGTTTTTTTTTTTGTAGTAAGATGTAATCGGTTGTACTTTTTCAAAAATTATAAACATAATGTAGGTTTTCCCACCTATTAAAAAAAATATAGGGCTATAAGATTGTAAAATAGTTGAGTCGTTTGTGAAAAAGTTGGTGTGGGGGTTCGGCTCATGTTCGAACTTGATAATAAAAAAAATATATCTTTTGTCCATTAATTAAACTAAATATAAACAGGGGCGGATCCAAGAGGGGGTTTGGGGGTGGCCGTCGCCATCCCGGCGACGATTTTCAATTTTATTTTTATTTTTTTATACATCTAATTAAAAAAATTCTGAGATATATACATTGATGGCCCCTGCTATTTAAACAAAAGAGTTGGTCGTGTAATTGTAAAATTAAACCATAAGTTCGGTGAAATATTAGAAGTTCAAATCATGTTAGCTTCTTTTTTTCTAAAATTTTACGTTTTTTACTTTAAAATTGCCAAATTTTCTTAGTAGTCATTGTATTTTTCCAAACAAAATTACATAAAAAATTATTTTACTGTCCAATGGATTTCATATTTATTTTATGTTATATTGAACATAAAAAAAAAATGTAATAGACCTATTTTTTTGTTATTCGACATATTTTTTACATCTGGCCCCTCGAAGAAAACCATTCTGGTTTCGCCCCTGAATATAAATACGACTTAGTTCAGTGTATTTAACCTCACATTCATGTAACTATATATAAAAAAAACTTAGCAATTAAAAAATTACATTTTAGTATATATCGATTTAAAAGAGATAAAAAATGTAACATGTTACAAAAATATTTAAATCACTCTCATTGGTTGGATTCGATGCCTAGTATATATATATAGGGGCCGTCAAGTTATATCAACATAATCACAATTATAGACATCAAAATTTGGACTGTTCATTTAAACAGTCGAGATTAAAACTTGTTACCCAAATTACACCAATGTTAACCAAATATTAAACTTAACCGTTAGCACATTTATCATTCAAAAGTTTCGATAACTTTATGGGTTCATTAAAATAATCAAAACTACACTATCATTCATACAATTACAACACAAATTATGCAATACATCTAATACATAGTTTTAAAAAACAATTTATTACGGTGCAAATTTTTTTATACTGAAAAATATCTATTTAACCCTACATATTGAAAATTTAAAATACAACCCACCAATTTACTTATCCTGACTCCGCCATTGCCTACACTATTATACAAAATAGAAAATTGACGATCTGTATCACTTTTTACAATTGCTTAATTAGAAACACATGAATAATGTTTGACGAAATATCCAACAAAAGCTTCGATTATATGAATTGAAATAAGAAAGAAAAACTCGAAAATATAATTAATTAAAGAGTAAAATCTAGTAAAATATACTCCCTCCATTCCAAAATAAGTATCCACTATTTCATAATTGGCTTTCTTAAAATAAGTGTCCGCTTTCCTAATTTATAAATGAAAAAATTATAAAAGTACTGTAATATCCTCAAATATTGCAATAAATACATTCCAAAAATTGACAATAATAATTATTTAATTTAAATTAGGATTATATTTGTAACTTTCCAATGCAATTAATAATATCAATTAATATTTACCGAATTACAAGGATGACACTTCAAAATAAACGGATGGAGTAATTGGGTTTTTAGTAAAATCAAAATTTCATTAGCAGTCCTATATATATCTAATAGGAGTACTATACAATAGAAACCCTATAAATTAATACTAATGGGACCACCAAAATTTATTAATTAAAATAGTTATTAATTAATCGATAAATTAATAATTAATATTTTATTAATTTATAATGAAATACTCAATTTACAAACACATTTCAAACTTCCACTTAATTATTGTACAATTAGTCACACCTACCTTAAAAATTCTTTTTTTAATACAGTGCTCTTATATCTCCAAGGGAACTCTCTCTCTCTATAAGATCTCTATTAACGGAGATGACGAGTTTCTTCGTGGAGCTCTGACCGGTGACTAGGAATAGTGGCGGTGTGGCCCAGACGCTCTTCTCCCCCCCCCCTCCCCTTCCCTACTCTATCCCCCCCCCTCTATTTTCTCGGTCTCCTTTCTATTAGTTCGCCCTTCTCTACCAATCTACCCGTGGCGACGGCGAGATCCTCATCCGTCGCAATGGCCATAACTCGACGTGAGAGAGTAGCTTTAGTTGGGCACGCAATACCTAACCAAATTATGTTATTTTTGGTTTTACTGATTTGGTGACCAATTTCTATGGCATATGTTGAAATAAATGAGTCATAGGTGCATAAAAGGTGCCATATGAATAAAGTGTTGATTTAGTTTTGCTGATAAACAGTGAAAAATACAACTATGATTTAATTGCGGCAATGATTTTTTTCTTTTATTTTTTCATTGCTTTCCATACAAATTGTTCATTTGGAAATTGAATGATCATCTGTTTCATTTGTGTTAGTTGAATATTATTGTTTTCTAATTTTCATAAACTATATTTCTTTTTATGCAATTTTTATGAACTTTTTAGTGACCCGTTTACACTTTTTATGCATTTTTAATTGACTCGTATCCATTTTTATTCACTTTTTATTGACATGTGTCTCCACTTTTATTTCAGGTGTTTTCGATTTATTTTTATTTTTTGAATGTTTATATTTTTTTGACATTTTTATACACTTTTTATGTACTCGAATGCAATTTTATAGACCTTTTTATGCACTTTTATTGACCTTTTATGCAACCATGTCCACTTGTATGCACTTTTTACGCACTCGTATGCAATTTTATTGACCTTTTATATATCTTTTATGCACTCGTATACACTTTTATTAACCTTTTATGCAATTTTTTATGCACTCATATGCACTTTTTATGCACCGTATACACGTTTAATGCATTTTTATTGATCCGTATGCACTTTCTATTGACACGCATGATTTTTTTTTTCTTTATTTTATTTATTTATTTTGGGTTTTTTCATTTTTTTCATTTTTTTTTGAAGTTTTATATTTTTTGACTTTTTATGCCTCATATACAATTTTATTGACCTTTTATCCTTTTTAATGCATCCGTATGCACTTTTATTTTCCTTTTATGCACCTTTTATGCATATATATCCACTTTTATACACTTTTTATTCACCCATGCAATTTTATTGACATTTTATGCACTAGTATGCACTTTTATTGATTTTTTATGCACTCGTATGCACTTTTTATGCACATTTATTTCCTCGCATGCACTTTTTATTAACCCGTATGATTTTTTATTTTATTTTTATTTTTTCTTGATTTTATTTATTTATTTTGGGCCTCTTCGATTTTTTGAATTTTTTCTAAAAAAATTTTAAAATTTTATACTTTTTGTGGATAAACTATTTTTTTGTGAAAAATATTTTTTTTTTCTGTGAAACTATTTTTTTTTGGTGAAAGAACATTTTTCTTTTTCTTTTTTGTGAACAAGCTTGTGAATTTTTTTTTGTTTTTTTGCATTTTTGTTAATTTAGAAAATATTTTTATTTTTTTCATATGTATTTTTTTATAAATTTTATTGGAGAAAAATAATAATTTTATAGGTTGGGAGAATGGCAATTTTGTAAATTGGTTGGATTTTAAAAAAGGTGTGATTTATTGGGATGTAAACATTGATTTGTGATATTTGAAGGATAAAGCATCAAAAGTGTTAATAATTGGGAATTACCCCTTAAAAATATACAAAGCTGATTTTAATTGAGTTAATGGTTTATATAGGCGGGATATCCTTTTCCTATCATGAATAGAGTTTCCGAATTTTTAAATTTTCCAATTAGAACGATGTATGTACTGCTACTTTTATGGTAATACACAAAACCAATCTCTCTTTTAAAATATAAAAGACGTATTGATATATTACTATACTATTCGCACTTTTTTGTAAGAATGTCAGATTCTTGCAATAATGAAATAGACTTTGATTCTTTTTTTCTCGCCAATTTGCCTTCAGAATCAAAGCACCCAACAGTTAACACCAACACAGCTTCTCGATTCAATAATCGCCACTTATTCAAACCCCTGTCTAAATAAATAGAGAGGTAAAATTGTTATAATTTCTCACAACTTTCTCTATCATCAACTTTCACAAATTAGTATTTACGTAACTCGTTGTTAGGAGAACTTTTTTGCAAAACAAGTTTTAGAATGCCATGGAATTCTAGGTTGAGGATTACCATGGGAGGTTAAAATACCAGCTTATTTTCATGTGAATGTGAAGTCCAAGAATATTCTCTTTGAGATGGATTCTGAACCGACATTGACAGATTTTGCACTTGACTGGATCATGGAAACACTGCTCTCCGGTCCCCAATAATCACCATCCACATCATCACATAATATAGCACCACCAAGTAATTTTTTGAATAGAAAAACAATGTAAGCTCTAGCTTTCTTCATATTAAACCAGCTTGTTATAATGCTAGATAACATAATTCAAGTCTTGGAAATTGGTGTTTAATTTAGGGACATAAATGTGTGCATCATCATTATTCAGGACTGTGTTAGTCTGTTGTCTATATAAATTTATAAAAGACCGCCATACTGATTCATCAACCCATCATTTATAAATTAAAATTCTAAACAAGGCTCAACTAATCCGATAATCCACAAATCAGACATTCATATCCAAATGAACATAAAACTATAACTCTCTTGACCGCATCGAGGAGCAAAAGCTCACTCGTGTGATTGAGGAGTAACCAAACAAAATAAAATAAACAAAGGGCCAAGAAATAACCCGATAACGTGCAAAGCCGAGACTACCCAACAAAGCCCATGAGCCCACAACCAATCCAACCAAAGACCTTCCGAAAAGAGAAGGTTGAGACCCACCAATCGTCAGAGATGTCGCGAAACAGATCTGAATCTGCTGCGAGCGATACACTTTCAAATGGATGCAGTTCAGACTGAAACGACGACTCGTCCTATAAAACGGCCATGTAGCTGATGCGTATAAGCGTGTCCGTAGTAGAAGAGATGATGAGAGCGGAAGATATCACTACAAAATAATGTTTGATTTAGTGAGAGACAAAAGTTGTCATAAGTCTGTCGCTAATTTAAAAAGCTGTCACAAATCTGTCGCAAATTGACTAAATTGTCACAAAACCGTCACAAAAACCGTCGCTAATAAGCTCGTAACAAAAAATACCGCACTAATCCCGTCGCTATTTGGGTATTTTTTGTAGATGTAAAGTGGACGGCTGTGACCTCACAAACTCAAGTCCTAAAAATTACACTGCAACCAAACCAAGGTCCACGGCCCGTAGGAAGCGATGCGAAACAGATCTAAATCAACAGTGATGTTCGGTTATATATATGTATGTATATATATATACTAGCGGATCTGCCCACCCGATGGGTGTGAATCCAAAAAAAATATATGTAACTCGTTATGGTAGAATCTTTGACGAATGGATGAACAATTAAAATAGTACTTTAGATTAGACGTTTATGATTTTAATAATGATGGTAGTTTATGATTTTAATTATTAAACGTTAGATTAGATAAGAGCAAGAGAAGTTATTTTTTCCTATTTTAAATTTTAAATCATGGAGCAGTTAAGTCTTTGCTATTTTTGTAATTTCTATAATTATAGGGGTCTTTTAGTTATTAGTTTTTCAAGGTTTAATAAGAGGTATTCACATAAAGTAATAGTATATATATATATATATATCAGTAATCGTTACTCACGCGTTGCGTGTGCGACGCGTGGTACATATATGATTTAGGTAAATAAATTTTTAAAAAATATATTGATGAATGAATATATTAAATTAAAAATCATGAGTAATGTAATATTCTTGTTATACAAAATACACATAAAACGATTTTATTTGGTATATGATTATAATTGTTTTAAAAAGATAATGATTTTTGTATGTTTTTTATATTTTGAATTGAATAAATGTAAATGAGTAATTAGTAAAAAAGAGCGGAGGTATTTCCGGAAAAAATAGGTAAAATTGGATAGGCTCATTTGTCTTGGGTTGACTTATTATAATATATATATATATATATATATATATATATATATATATATATATATATATATATATATATATATATATATATATATATTTCTTAATTCTACTAAGTAAGCAATAACTCTTATATTATTTCCTATACGGTGATGTTCGTTCTATATTATTAATTAGAGAATCTGATGTTGATAAATGATAAATACAAAAGAATGTATATTGAAATATGGTCACTACAAAATAATGTGTAATTTAGTGAGAGTCAAAAGCTGTCACAAGCCTGTCGCTAATTTCAAAAGTTGTCACAAATCTGTCGCAAATTGACTAAACTGTCACAAAACCGTCACAAAAACCGTCGTTAATAAGCTCGTAACAAAAAATACCGTCACTAATTTCGTCGCTATTTGAGTATTTTTTTGTAGTGGGTGTCGGTGCAAAGATTTTGTTCACTTAAAAAAAATCCAGTTACTGTATTTGTAACTTTTTCTCAATATTGGTATGTAAGATTAAAATTTTTAATTTCCTAGTAGTATATATAGATTTCACAACTCATAACTCGTATTCCCGCCAATGATATTTAAAATTATGTTCTAAAAACAGGTTGTGAGACGATTTTGTATTATACCACGAATTAAATACAGGGGAGCAAATATAATTCAAACATGGAAATATGAGTAATATTAAATGAATAATCTATTTATGATAATCGATATTTTCCCCTTAATTAATAAGTTTATCTCCCATTTTGTCCTAAACTCCTAATAGTGTCAGTAAAAATTATATTTTAACATTTTGGTCCATGTGTGTTACAATATTTGTAAAGAGAACCGCAATAAAACTTTCACTTTGGCATGTGTCCAATTTTATAATATAGAAGTTAAATATGGGTGCGGACAAGATTTCTAGTGCCAATTCATAACAGACATAAACAATAATCGGAGTCTCTAATTAAAGTCTACAAAAATTATGAAGTGAATAAAGCACGTGCACAAATTGGCAGAAAAATAATATTACGTACATACTTTCGGACTTGATTATTAGAAAGATTAATTTGTGTTTTTTATTTAATATTACTATAATATAGCATCACTGAAGATCACAATTAAATACATGCATGTGCATAATTTCAAAAGAGATTGTAATCAAGAATTTTAAATAATTAAGTTTCAAAATTTATAGTAAACGTCTATTTTTGTCCAAGGAAAAATAGGAAGTCATGAAATTATGTTCTGATGAGTTTTGCATAATAATTTTAGAGTATGTATATATATAGTTGTTATAATATTTGTTTGGTCCTCATGATCATTTTAATGCAAGGACCTATTCCCCAAGTTTCTAAAACCTATTGGAAACTTAGTCACGGAAAATGATTAAGATACCTCACTTTTACATGTGTTACTTTTTAGGAGTAGATTAGCGGTACAGTAAAACCTCTAATACACTCGTATTGTGGGGAGCATGACAAAATATTACTATAGAAATATTATTCCTATATAGAGTTTACATATTAAAAAAATAAAAAATATATGTATTTACATAATATTTAAAAAATATACTGCTTTAAACATTGTAAAATTCGTACTTATGATATCATTGAAATACAAGCTACAAATGAAAAAATGAAGAGAATCAAAGAGTATCTACACAATTGAGTAATCAAATCACACAACTTCTATATATATAATGACCATATGTATA
This sequence comes from Primula vulgaris, assembly GCA_963920805.1. NCBI lineage: Eukaryota > Viridiplantae > Streptophyta > Magnoliopsida > Ericales > Primulaceae > Primula > Primula vulgaris. The sequence continues at coordinate 24,646,395 of OY987218.1, read as the reverse complement.
TGGATGTTTTTCTCAATCATTCAAATGAACAACAAGTTGTGCATACTTTAACCGATGAAGAAATCGTTGTTGGAATTAGGCAAGATGCAGAAGAAGATAACTCGGAGGATGATAGTATAAAAATACAAAAGGTTTCGTGTCAAGAATCTTTTAAAATGTTTGACAAGTTAGAAATGTTTTGACTTCAACAAGATGTTATCCATGTCGACGAGCTAGTATGGACATGTAAGTTAAAAGATATGGTAGCAACATAAAAAATTAAGTCATCATCGCAAACAAGCTTGCATAAGTATTTTACATCATTATAAATTTATTGTAACTAGATATATATATTTTTGTAATGAAATGTATTTTATTCCTATAAGGAGGTGGATTTATAACTAACGGGACCATAAAAAACTACGGAATATGACAATAGAAAGTTTATTCCTATTTTGAACTGACTCGAGTTGGGACCGGAATTTTTTATTACTATAGAAAGGTTATTCACTATAAAATAATGTTTAATTTAGTTAGAGTCAAAAGTTGTCACAAACCTGTCGCTAATTTACAAATCTGTCGCAAGTTGACTAAGCTGTCACAAAACCGTCACAAAAACCGTCGCTAATAAGCTCGTAACAAAAAATAACATCACTAATCCCGTCGCTATTTGAGTATTTTTTTGTAGTGATTTCTATATGAAGTATTTTTATGGAGAGGTTTTATTGTATAAAGAATTGTCTACATAAATGTTGGGTATTAACTATTACTATATGATAATAGAGATTTTGAAATTGAAAATATTACTACCTAAATCTATCATTTATTTCGAATTTGGAAATCGTAAGGCATGTTGTCCTTTTAATTTATGAGCACGACATAATTAAGCTCGATGGTTCGGCTACAATTCGTCTATAGTTTGTCAATGGTCCTCACTCCGTTGTTAAAGAGACTATTAACTCACTATCGCTATTCCGAATTGAAAATATTACTACCTAAATTTATAGTCTATTTCGAATTTGGAAATCGTATGGGAGGTTGTCCTTGTAATTTACAAGCACAACATAATTAGCTTACAGTTTGTCTATCTATAATTCGTCAGAGGTCTTAACAACGTCATTAAGCTCGATGGTTCGGCTACAATTCGTCTATAGTTTGTCAATGGTCCTCACTCCGTTGTTAAAGAGACTATTAACTCACTATCGCTATTCCGAATTGAAAATATTACTACCTAAATTTATAGTCTATTTCGAATTTGGAAATCGTATGGGAGGTTGTCCTTGTAATTTACAAGCACAACATAATTAGCTTACAGTTTGTCTATCTATAATTCGTCAGAGGTCTTAACAACGTCATTAGAAAGACCAAAATAGAACTTTAACTATCGTTTATACAAATGTTGGCTATTACTGTAACTATTATCAAACGATAGAGATTCCAAAATTGAAATTACTACTGACAAAATCTATCATTTATTTCAAATTTGGAAATCGTAGGGCATGTTGTCCTTGTAAATTGTAATATATGAGAACGGCATAAGTTTGATGGATTGACTATATTTCGTCATAGGGCTTAACTCCATTGTTAAAAAGGCCAAAATAGAACTTTAATTTGTCCTCTATACAAATGTTGGGTATTAACTATTATCTAACGGTTGAGATTCCAAAATTAACAAAACTACTAAACAAATCTATCATTTATTTCAAAATTGAAAATGGCATGGTAGGTTTCTTTGTAATTTATGAGCACGAAATAAGCTCGATGGTGCGACTACATTTCGTCTACAGTTAGTCACACCAGTCCTAACTCCGTTGTTAAAATTATTAAAACATAGAAATTTAAATTAAACTACTAGGGCAGCTAGTCTGCCAGTGTAGTTCACTATATACCCGGTTACTCTTTTAAATACAAATAATTAGTGGGACCCATAAACTTGAAACAAAGGCTGCAAACAAAAACCCTAAAATTGCTCCTCTTTTTGTAACAAAACAAAATTAAAAGATAGGCAAAAACAGAAAACATAGATATAGCTGAGAAGAGTGGAGGCTACGTTTATTTAGTTACGTGAGAGTCGGTCTTTGAGACCTATAATATATCCGATTTTTTAGAGAAAAAAAAAAGAATTTTCAAATGGGTCAAAGTTAGATTAGTACATCCAATTAATTTTCAAATTTTGAATTTTTGTCGTCTATGTGTAATTAGCCACACAGGTTTATCTTATTATGATCATGTAGTTTACATTATGATTTATAAATAGTTCTTATTATTTTAGTCATGACAAAAAAAATTCAAAATGTCGATAGATATTAATAAATTCATGGGAAAGAAGCACTACTAATTAAAAAAAAAAGGTTTACAGAACGTAACTAGACGTCATGCTCGATTTTGGAACGGTTGATCCCATCTTTACCGGTTAGGGACCGGCGGAGTTTAAATACCTTAATGATTTCATTCATTGTCTGTTACAAATTTATTATAGGTTGTTATCCCGTAAAATAGAAATTAATTAGTATTTGTTGACCATTTTTGTTACTGTAATCTCTTAGATTGTGCATGTAACAAAAATGTGGTAACGTTTATCATCATACGAAAGTTAGCGTTACCACATTTATCGCTTGCGTAAAATTTACAAAATCAAAATTCGTTAGCGAATCGAAACTATGGATTAATTAGATTTTACTATTTTTAGGACTAACACTGTTTCAATTGAAGCTATGAATTTGAGTAGATTTTAGATAAATATTTTAGGGGCCATTAGTGAAAATCAGTATTAGCAATAATGACATGTCTTTACTTGTTCCTTTCTAGATATACTTGCCCTTGTTTTCTTCTTGTATATGTACAATGTTACGAACATATAAAAGAGAAATCTTTGCTTAACTTGAGGTTCTCTTAATTCCCATATTACATGCAGATCTTGACTATGCATATGACCTCCCAAATTCCGTGTAAAATCTAAATTTGGGGACTAGTATTTATTAAATTTCTTAAACAAGGGTTCCTATTAATTTCTCTAGATTCTGTCCTATCTATAAATGAGGATTACTTTTTGCTTTATTTCTCTGCTTTCCACTTAATTCTTATAGATACACATAAATGTGACAGTAATTTTTTTTCTAAAAACCATCAACTTTTAATATCATTAATCTTTTCTGTATCTTGGCATTTAAAGTTATTTTCTTTGCTTTCATGCATGATCCATCTTGGATCACTATATAAAGACCCCTCCTTTTGTACACGTTCATAACTTAAAAGTGTGAGATTAAAAATGGCTCAAAATGATAGTTGTAGCAAATCTTCCAAAAAGCTTAAGCAAAAAAAAGTGCCACAGAGAGGTTTAGGTGTTGCTCAGCTTGAGAAAATTAGGATGGAAGAAAGACAACAGAAAAATGGTGTTTTACAAAGCGGCTTAGAAAGTGCTATGCAAAACAATAATCCACTTTTAGCATCAGACTTTTTGCAAAACCCTCAAATCGGTGCAAATTCTGCTTTCAAAACCACGTATGCCTCGGATTTTTTGAATAGGCAGTTGAATATAGGACAGGGTAGTTGGGGAAAACAATTTTGGAATGGTGAGCCTCTACGTGAAGGTGGTGGATTTGCTTCTAGTAGACCTAGAGCGAATGAAAGTCACGATTCTATCCCCAGTTTTGCAGCCCTAAGTGGAATTCCGGGGAAAGAACCATTTCAGTATCAAATGTCTTCTTCATCAATGGTGGTCAGTTTTTTCTGAAAATCAAACCTTGAATTTTATATATTGGATTTTTAATTTATTTATGGTTAGTTTTTTTTAGGGAGGGAAGATCTACCTAGTTATATATATATATATATATATATATATATACTATAGTAAATCTGTGTATTGCAAATGCTAACTTTGTACTAATATAGGAGTATCAAAATTTGCAACATAATTAAATGCTTTGGTGCTGACGATAGTTTTTTTTCGAGGCTTTTAATTATGTCCGTATTTGTATTGTTTAAGAATTTGGCTTTATGAAACTTAAATAGGGTCTGTAAATTGTGGAAATTGTTTAGGCGAAAGTATCATCAGGGACCTCATCATCATCATCGTCTGGGCTAACACATAATCAGATGGAGCCCTCTTCGAACAAAAGTTTTTACAGCCAGCTCTTGTCATCACTATCTAAGTTGCCAGATGAAGAGAAGGTAAATATCTATTTTATTTGATTTCTATGGTTTGATGTTACGTCTTTACCACTCAATCTTGATGTAGTTGGACAAACGATTCATAAAACAATAAGAGTTTACTTCATAATCATGCGGTTCATGCTATTACCGCTTATCGATCAAAACTTTGTTCACTTATTAAAGAATTCAAATCATTTGAAGAAATTGGCAATGCAGATATCACGTGTTTGCGCGTTTGCCTTAGGCCTTTGTATAAATGAGCAGGCAATAGAATGTAGTTGAATGATGAGTCACTTGCATATCTTGGATAAATGGTGTACATAATATGATCTCAATTTTTGTGGTATGGTAGTCTGTACATTGATGATTTTCAAAATCGCGTTATTTTGTAAGATTTCATGATCCTAAGAAAGTAATAAATCGCATCCAAATTCCTACGTGAAAAAATAGGGTGGTTTTTTTACTTGAGTTATGATATCTTGACATCGGAAATATCACATCTAGAATATTTTTCTAATATTAGTATGTCGGGTTTAGAACGGTTAAATGCCTTTTAATTCCTAAAATCTTTGTTATGTCAAAAATCTTCTCAAATTAATATTTGCGTTGTGAAACATTGAAACTGCAATTGGAGCAATTATGAAACAATTTTTTTCCTCAAGCTTAATTTATGAAGATTTAAACTGTTATGTTTGTTGAAATTCTTACAATCATACTTACAATTAAGGCAAAAATGGTAATTTCAACGACTTCGTGGTGAACCGGGACGATGAATTTGCAAACAATTAAACTTATACGGATAATTCTTTTGTGGCAAGTGATTAAGATCTTATGTCGGGCTGCTACGATGATTAATTTTTTCTGATTTTTTAATAATCTCGCTTTAATACCAGTTGCAGATGATTGGGAGTAAGCGAGCCTACCCTTTTTCTCTAGACAACTTAATGGGTCCTGCTTACCCTCACAAATTTCCTCATTATCCTGTTCATGCTGAACCCCGAAAACCACTTCTCAGGTAATCATTTTCAACTTTTTAATTATTTTGGAATATATACTCATTAACTCATGGTATCATTGGAATGTACTTAATCTGCATATGCCTCGATGTACGCGGTTTTCATATGTTCTAACTAGTATCACACTACCATTTTGTGACTAAGATATTTTACAAACCAAACCAAGCTTGTATCCCATCAAGCTAGATTTCTGTAATTCATCGTAAGTCGCGGGAGAATTTAAGTCATATGCTACACTAAAATTTGAACTTATGGATGTGCATGATATAATAGTAAAGCTCTTACCAGCATAAATACCGCAATCAACTGTGACGGAATTTATAAACAGGGTTATTTACTTCAAACTAAAACTACACGTTAAGGGTGTGTATGGCTTCGGCTTTTGTACAAATAAGCTAGTTTAAATCTAGGCTAAGATAAAAAAAAATTGATTCTTTTTAAATAAAACTTCTAGCTCTACAGGCCAAGAATGCAGATAGTTCTAACAAAATGAAAGTTGCCGCTTATTAGAAAACAATCAAACGAGCTGAGCTTAACACATGCAACCCTTAAGTATTCAAATTCTCATTGATTCTGTATTAATTGGATTCCAAAGTAATCAAATCAGTTTAAAGCCTTCCGTTGGTTATATCTTGATCCTCTATAATTCACATCCTTGCATTCTTGGTAGAAAAAACTTAAAAATTAAACATAGCTGATCTCGTTTACTAGATGAAATAATTTGTACCTGGTGTTCTTATTGTTAGGAAATACGCTTAAAACACATGTTTTTAGTTTAGTATTTTCTTAATAGACGTTACATTTTTATAAAATTAGCAACCTGTTATTTATGTTATAATTATTAATGCACAAATAAATGTCTAATATTATATTTCGTAGATAGGCTATTATGTAGAGTACAACTTACACACGGAAGATTAGACTATCTGTTCTTATATAATATAAGTAAATTGTTTATAAATTTATATGGAACTCGACAGACCATCGGTAGATCAGTTGTAGTGTATGATTTTGGTAAGTCTGTCTTGACTACAGCGAATGGAGTATTTCAGCTTTATACGCTAGTGCACTTTGAGTGTATTAAACAGGACTGCAACAAGACAATTATTTTTGTACTGATTAAGAAATATCCTAGGTTGATGAGTCCAAGTTCGATTCTGATCAGGATAACCTATAATTTATTCAGCCTGTTAGGTCTTTAACGTAACCTTATATAAACATACTCCGTATCACTATGAGAACACATATTTCATTATATACGTTTTTTGAGAGAGATACCACCCTCTTTCAATAAGCAAGTTGTTTTTAAAGTAATACATTAGAAGACCCGATATCCTCTTTCAGAAAGACAAGACCGGCATCATTGTAATCTTCAAAACATATATGATAAATTAGTAACAATTTTAATAGTATCGTACACATCGTTAATAAGCTTTCTGGGCATTTTTCTGCTGGGTTTAAACTTTCACTTATGTACTGACATTGTAATAATGCATTCCTATTCATATGTTTTCCCTTCCTTTCTCTTTCAGAGAAGAACTTGCAAGCTCAAGTTTGAGGCCTGAAAAAAGTGCTGAAAAAGTCACAGAAAAAAAAGTGAATCTGAATGGCGATTTCCTCTCATTGGCTCTTCCTAAGCCAACGTCACCTCATCCGACTCAAGAACCATTCGAAGTTAGATCAAGCTCGCAAGTAAGATAAAAGACAAATTATATTAAGCACATGTTTTTATTTTGAGCTCTTATCTCATTTCAAGTCAATTATTGTGGTATAGTTCACTTCTTTTTCCAGAATTGTTTCCCATTTTAAAAGTAAAGAAATCATTTGTTCTGAAGACTCAAAGTTTTCGGTAGTCCCAAATCTTTTTAATGATTGATATTTGAAATGAAGCAAAAAGAGTGGAGTTCTTAGAAGTTCAATTACCGTTGGGTTCAGAAATTAATGAAATTAAGACAAGTAACTTGGAATATTGATAACATAACCAAGCAGACCTCTAACAGTTTACTATTTTTCAGGAAAACGATGATGGACCGAGTCTCTATAACTTTTTACCATCTTCAGAGGCTCTAGATGGACGAGCGAGCAACACTATCGCTACCTCCAGTGGTGAAGGTGAAGTAGCAGAAAAGCTTGACCTTAATTTGAAACTATGAAAAAATTAGTCCGTTTATTATCTTTGTTAGACCAAGTTGCTTTCAGGTCTTTATACAACTTTTTTTAAGGTTAGATCTTTCATTTGTTATCCATTTACATTTATTTAGCTGTTTGAGTATTGGTTGAGGCTTTTAAGCAAATAAGCTGGTTCGTGTGAAAACTGAGGAAAACCCCGGTTTATCCAGCTTTTCAGAGAGAATCCCGAAAAAAACTTGACAAAATAGCCAGCAAGTTTAAGCTTTAAAGCTGCAACCAAACAACTTGAGTATCAAACTTTAGAGTGGGAGAGGGTGGTTTTGAGAGTTTTGAAAGTCTTGTTGTTTATTTGTTGTTTTGAATGTTATACATGTTTTGATGGAAAAAAATTGTTTGTGCTTTTCTGTGTGTTCAATTATCTTCAATTTTAGTTGTTAATTATATGTTTTGCCTTTTAAATTTTAAAGACAGGTTTCACTTCACTTGTCAGAGTTATCTCATATTAGGCTTCATAATATGCGATAAACAAAATTTGGGCTATAAAATGTTCACTCTGTTTTATCAAAATGTTGGGATATTTTACATCTGAAGTGCGCTATTACTTATTTCTGCTTATTTTTTTTATGTTGTGGAATATACTACTGTTATTTATCCATGTTGGTGCAAATGGTAACTCGAGGCCAACAAAAATTACATGAATCAGATTCTTAAGTCAAGCTAACAAATATAGCTCTCCAATCGATATACAACACCTTTGATGAATCCAGGACCATCCCAAAATGTTGTCAACTACGTGTACGGTGTACCAACCAACTCGGAATAGATATATGAATCCATGACCAAGCCGGAATATTGTTAACTCCAGCTACCATAGTTATATCGTAATTTTTACTACTTAGAATAAACTGATAGACGAAGGGAATGATGTTGCAGAATTAACCGAAATGAGAGCATCGAAATTCTCTTATATAAGTTTGATTAAATCTCTTCTATTACCTGTTTATTTGTTTCAGGTTATACAAAAATATTCGATAGACGTGAACCATCCACTGGAATAGTGGTCAACCAATAGTATTTTTGTATTATATTTTAATTTAATTAATGGTAAACCCCACAAGGGTTCCCATTTTTTGGAGGTACTTGTAGTTTTCGCTCTTTACCTTCAGAAAAAACAAGTTGCCAAACTAACTAGACAACATTTTGCAAAATTGGAAACCAAATTCAGATATTTAAGTCGACGTGCTTTTATTAAGATGGCACACATGATATCAAATAGTACAAAGTCATGTAAATACGAGTACTTCATTTCTATATGCCATCATCTGCAACGTTGAATATGTAATTGACTGCATTTATCTGATTATCAATATAAATAGTAAATACAACCGCTTACACGACCCAAAGAACAATACAATTAACCTCCTTGTTTTTATAGCACTTGTCATGTTATGCAACTTGTGCCCGACTAGGCATCTAGAATAATATTACTAAGATACAGTATATGGTAGTTATCTATCAATCTTTTAACCTGAAATCTTGAAACTCATGCCAAACTAGAAAATTAATGTTACAATGTGAGGCAATCTCTTAAAAAAAACCGAATATAACAAAAATATCTAAAAACTTCTCTCCATTTTCTCATCAGTTGCATGATTTGAAAAGAAACCAGCAACCTAATAGCCATATCCTCCTCTTCCACGTCCATGTCTCCCTCTACTTCTCTGACTACCTCTGCCACGGCCATATAAACCTTCAAATGCTCTGTTTACTAGTTGGTTTGATCCACCCCCTGCTCCTCGGCCCCGCTTATTTGAATATGTATTTGAGTTATTATTGGGGACACCTGAACGCTTTTGACTGTAAAAATTTGGAAACACAACATTAGTACGCGGGTAAAAGAAAACCTGACACCTTTGGATGGGTGTTGAACCAAGAACCATATTAGTTAAGTCTTAGTTGTACGGATTTTTATAACAAAACACCACATAACTGGCATTTGCTTGACCTGTATGGGAGACTAACAAAGTCCAGTCATGCATATTTTGAATTTTGAAATTTGAAAATTAGATCTCTGTATCACGATTAGCAGTACATACAGTACTTTCGAGTATCTGTTGACAAACATTCAAAGAATCATACCCAACAACTGTAGCATTTGATGTGATGGAAGGTTTAGAAGCTTCTTTCCAAGACAAGGTAATTCTCTGATCGCCAATAAATGAGGGAGATTTTGAACGCAAAGGCTGCATATTTGAGAAATTAGAAAACTGTTGAGTAGGAAAACAAGCAACTTTTAAAAAGGAAAGTTACATTATGCATTTGACCAAGACAGTTCAGGTCCTTAAACGTTTCAAAGTATTATACTTGCTGCTGCTACATGTTGAATTCGAGACAACGGTCCTGAAGCTAGAGACGAATGGAAAACCTAATGTTATCTTTTTGGTTCAATTCTGAAAACTTCTCTCTGATCTGTAAAACAGGACTTCGGGTAACTTATTCTACTGGTTGGTTCACATAACAAATTCAAGAGAATTAGCAAGGAACCAGACTTTGTCTAAATCTTTTAACAAATAATTCACAGGCTCTAATCTTTTTGAACTAAGGCATAACATAATATAAAAAGTAAAACGCTTAGGCCGCGGAATAGATTATAGGATGCATTGGAAAATAATATTATACCTGGATCATGGCCAAAATGTTGTTGCAAGTTCGCAATCCAGCGGTAGAATTCTGCTTCTTTTTCTTCTGAAAATAAAAAATAATACAAAATGTCAAGTTCATGTAGATTTGCTAATAGTAAGGGCAGACTAAGAGTCTTATGAACAGGCAAGAAAAAGTATACGAAGGACTAAGACATACAATAATATCTTTCTCTTCATTAGTCTTAGCAGCTGACATCTCCTTGTTGTGCTCTGACATCCCTTGTGTCAATTTCTTTATCATAGCCTTAGTCAAATCCTCAATGATAGTCAACCTGAATAACATCAAAACATAAGGCGTCGACTTGGTTCATTTTATTAGTATAATCCAGGAGGGGTAACCTTAATACGTTCAAATAAGTTGTCTTAAGCTTTTATCACTTAGCAGTTGCTTATGATTTTTTTAGGGAAAATGCCAACATAACTTACAAGCAGATCCATCTATTTATTAGATGCTGAGAACAATAAAAAAAAAATTAGCAGACGGCTTGTTAAAAGTGCCGTAAACATACTTTATGTCAGAATTTTAAGAACTTAAAGAAATTTATTAGCCTGAACAGAAATTTTGTTTATATATCTGTGTTACAATGTTGGTCACAAAATTTATTCTCTTCTGTGCCAATTTGGCAACTTCAGCTCCAACCCACCACCCCAATGGTGAGAGAACAAAGCAATGGCTTCTAAAAACTGAAGTTGGCTCCAAAAGATAGTTTTGTGACTTTTTTTGTTCTCACACTGCTTTAACTGCTGTTATAAACCAGAACTTTTTATATGTTGAAGTGTTTGTGCATGTTAAAATGCAAAAATAGAAGGAGAAACCAGTTATCAAGCACCTCTCAGTAAAATCTTTATTTTGCTCCGAAAAATCTTCGCCGAGTCTATCTGAAGGCTGCCCAGTAATTATCTTGTAGCCACATAGGCTATTAGTAGCATTAGGTGTCTGCAAGAGCAAAATGGCAAATTGCACTAAGAAGAAAATAAATTTAGGAAATGTAAATGGATATTTGGTGAAAGAAACATACTTTATGAGATAGATGGTGAAAGATGTACAACAAACACTCTATATAAGTGAAGTTCATTTCGTCAACCTTCCTACGAACCATATGTTTCTGCAATTAAAAACAGAAAGGGAATGTTAGCCATATGTACCGGAATCGTCAGGTATAGTGGGACAAGAACAAAGTGCTTGGTGAAGGGGAAAATATCATAAAAGTAAATATAAGGAGAAAAAAGGGAGCAATATCCATAGAATAAATTACATCTATTACTTAATATCAGTAACACAAATAGTAAGGAGTAGGGACACATGCAATTATATCTCTGCATTTTAGTTTGTAGTTTCATTCTCGTTTACTGGCTACAAGGCAAGAACGAAAAGACTTTTGAATACCCCACTATCGTCGTGTGATTTGATACCCGCACGTAATTATTTATGACCCACTGCCCACTAGGGATTCCTTTTACTATTACTGTAATACAAAAACCCACTTCAACTCTCCAAAACCAGCCGCTCTTCTATATCTTTCTATATTTCCACTATTCAATATACAATTAAATTCTCTTCAATCTTCTATTAATCTTCTTAAATATTTATTTCCTTCACCAAAAACCGCACTTTTTCTCTAGTACGCGTTCCAGACATTCGGTATGCGTTTCCAACGTCCGGAGCGGCAGGGGGTAGGATGTTTTCTGCGACTAAGTAATGAAGTATGGCATCATCTTTTCAATTTAGCATCAAACCGTGGTACTAAAGTTATACCTTCAGTATTTGAACAATAGATGGAAGAAGTTGGCGGGAATCCTGAGGTGCGACATATGGTGCACATTCAGCAAGATTCTTGAGCAAATCTGCCTTGCGTTCTTCAGGAAACTGCCATAGAAAACATTATTTGATAAATAAAAGAGTTTTTTACCACAAGAGAGTAAATAAGAAAACAGCACCCCGATTTGACACAACAGAGAGTATGAAAAAAGGTAACTTTGTTGGTAAATTGCTACATTCCAAAATCTGAAAAAAGTAAATCAGTGCCAAAATTCAAATCCTTCAATACTACTGTGGCAGCCAACAAAACAATAAATTCAACATGGAGTCTTGCATATAAAAATGAGGAAGCTGGAATATGGAAGCCAAAGAAACTTGGGCGTATGGAAGGAAAACACACAATAATCTAGTATTGTAGTAAGGTAGCACGCTCTTGCACAATAAAAAAAATTAGTAATAAACTAAGAAACGACAAACAAATATGAAAACGAAAAACAACTTACTTTGTCAAAAGCTGGCAGGATATGCATGTTCATATAATTAAGAAACACGTAGCTTGATGCACCTCTCTGAAACAAAAGATGAAAACAATGACATATATAAAGTTATCCTAGACATATTCATGTAGAACTCCTGGAATTTTACATTAGGAAAAAATGTTACCATAAATAATGGAATAGCCATATGCAAGCAAGATAACAATCTATCAATGTGGTCGCTATCTGACACCTGCAGTCAAGATGTTACTTGTAAGCAAAACTAATGAACGGATATCAAGTATCAATATGTATATATAATATATATTTCAATAGCTGTCACATGGTATTTGTACACGATCACAAAAAAAAACTCTATAAGTTAGCCGTAGATACTTAATTTAATAGGAAGGCAAAAGCCAAAAAAGTTATAAGTCTGGTGCTCCATAAAAATGTATCTTGATATTACAGTTAATAAAAAAAATGTTTATAAGCGACAGCCAAATAGGCCTTACTAGTTTTGAGTAGCTCAAAGCATTACTCAGACACCACCAACAATTACTTATAAGAAGTTTTACTAAGCAATAAGTACAGCCCTGAACATTTTCTTTCTTTTGGCATACAGCATAGAGGGGTAGCATGAAAGAGAAAAAAAATCCTACAATGACTGACCAAACAAGCAGGAGAGAAAAAGTGATACAAACAAATCTCTGCTAATAAGAGATAATTGTAGAAAAACACATATACAGACTGATAACGGAAAAGAGTACTATAAACATAGCTCACTAGCACTACAAGTTAAACAATAATAACTTACATTGAATTGTGCATCTAGATCAGCCTGTCCTCCAATAATTCCAACAAGTTCCTGAACACGCTCAACAGGAGCTTTATTCCCGAATATACTCAAACTTGTCAAGAAGTCCATGAACATTTTAAACTCTGTGCCTGTCACATCTTGCAAGCTCTGGAATAACACTAAATTAACTTCTCTTCAGATTAACTATTTCAAATAACAAAAACAAGAAGTACCGATATTTTTCCCAACATTATGGATGGAAAACTGGCCATATTGGCAAATGATGGCGTGAAACACAAATTTACGGAAAGGGCTGTTCATAAATTTAAACATACCTGCTTCACCAGATCAGTTATATGCCTCTCCATCTCCTCCTGTGGCTTTAATAGTTCTGCTTTAAGTGGAAACACCTGCAAGGTATGAAGATTTTAGTTCAACAGTCACCAAAATAAAAAGAAACTAAAATATATTACACGGTCACTCACCTTGTCCTTGATGAAGGCTAAAACCTTTTCTCGTACTATTTCATCATAGCTTGGATCATCAGTGATCATGATACGCTTGAACAAAGCAGTTAACGAAGCTGCAACAAATATAAATAAGATGCTAGTAAAAGACACAGGAAAAAGAAACAACTGCTTGCATTTGCTAGCTTCAGAGAATATTTATCTGCAGTTTGCACACCAATGCTCAAATTAGAAGTTCCAAAGTAAACATAATTTTGGCTCTCGTCAAACATACATCTGCTTGATCTTAGATTCTTAGCAATTCAGATTAATTGTCACCAAATAAAGGTATAAAAGAGAAGAGTCTTTTACGAGAGCAAACCCCAATAAATGAAGGCAGAAAGCTTTACAGATTTTTTTTTAAAAGGAAAACAGAAAATAGTCACAGCTGCACAGGTACACGTTTATTCAAAAGTTGAAAGCCTTCGGATTGATGTGAATCTAAAAAACAATGCAAAAAGTAGAAATTAATAAATTATTTATAGACTTATAATACGATTTCCATGTTGGAACTCTAGAAAAACTCAAGGTAATCAAATATATAGCTCTGTAGGAAAATTAATCACTTGCAACTAAGATTAATGGAATAGCAACGATAAGCTAATCAAAGCCTTGGTATTATCGACTTGTATACTCACTTTTTACGTCTTTCCGAAGCAAAGACATCAAGCCTTTATGAACCGCGTCGCGCTCTACATTTCCTCCTTTTTAACAGAAAAAAATGTTAATATAAACAGCTCAATACATGACTGCCTAAAATCATAAATATATATTTAAAAAAATGTGCTACCTGCTGGGAGAGGGAGAAGCTGCCCCAGAACATCAACAATTTTAGAGGTAAGTTCTGGGTTGTCTTTGCAAAACAAAGGAAGCCCACGGATTGCTTGCACACGCACCTGTAGGAATCAACAGAAAAGGGCAATTATGTTAAAAAGCAATTTACATTTTCTCTTTTTGACATGTCTGTTTTGGTGTTGATGATACGTCGGAGTAAGTTCAACATGAATCCAGACAAAACAAATGTTTATTTTATCTACAAATACAGTCTTAACTTAACCTTTGAAGTGGTGATTTTACAAAGAACAAGAAAAAATGTAGAGAAGTAAAGATGAAAGCTAAATCCTAGGTCGAGTGTTCACCAGTATACGAATAAGTATCAACCCTTTTGTAAAGTTACTTTTATAGGAGTCAGTTTTTAGAATACAGATTGCTGAATGCTGACAACTACTAAACTCTCTACCACACTCCTCATGTCATCAATCCGAACCGATAATTTAGAAGTGTTGTTGAGTTTGCTTTATTATTATTTAAGTTCCTGCCACATGGAATTGCTGATGTGAATATGTGGTTGGGACTTTAGTAGTCGTCAACTTAACATGGTCAGCAGCGAGGTGAGCGCTAAACCTTTTCACCGGTTAACTAATTTACAATTACAACAGTGCAATAATTGTCTAAATCTACACAAATTACAAGAGGCACAGCAATACTAACTCCTAAACGTTTATTGTTCAGTATTTCAGCAAGATAATTGACGTAAATATCGCAGTCTGCTAGTACCTTTTCAACGGATGAAATGAAAACTAGGTGCAATAAATAGTTACGTCCAATATAAATCAAATTAACTAAATTACTTCCATCAAAACAAGCTTACACGACTCACTGAATCTATGATTCCACAATGTACAGATAAGACATAGATTGTTAAGGTGTAAGATTAATCCTTCGAATTTCATAAAATAGGTATTATATCCGACATGAATCCAGAAAAACTAACTTCTAAATAGAACAAGCTAACAATCTCCACTTAGTCAATATTTAGTAAAGAACAGACGAGGGTAGAAACCCATGTTAACATGGAAACCAATAAACCGATAAAAAGATGGATTTAATTGTGCAAGAATCAGTGACAAACATTTTCTATATGCCATATCATTTAACTAGGATGCTGCAGCATTATATTCTGTTGAAAGGCTAATAGGAGAATACAAGATAGAACCAAAGGAGGAGATTGTATCAGATCACAACAGAATCATTAGACTAATGTTACACCCACCTACAAATCTTACCCAAAAAAATTATCCGATGAAGTGACTGACAACACATGTGGGACTAATCATGAATTCACTGCTTTTTGAAAATCAAAAACATGAAATTGCCTAAGAATGCATATGGCAATTTGCCTGAAATTTATTGCTCTTTTGTCTCTAGTCTTCAGAAATTGGTTACCCTAATTTCTTCCCTTATGATAGATTAATAGCGTGAAATTTGTTTCATATAACCAAAACTGCCTGTCGCATTTCTCATTTATATATAGCAACAAAATTTTATTTATATGTACACAGTATTCATACCTAAATCACGAAATTAGTCAAAACTACTATTTTCAACAAATTGTAGTCAAAATACATGGTCACCACTTAGCTTCCTCTGTATGCGTATATGCGTAGTGGATACAATATAACCACTAATAGTCCGTCACATTCCCATGTAAATTTATATGTCCAAATTTTTCGTACCAAAACCATAAAATCGGTCGGTAAATTCACTACAAGGTCATAATAATCCACAAAGTAACGACATCCAAATTACGAACTAATTCTTCATCATGTGTAACATTGTTCATAAATAACTAGTATTTTTTTAAATAGAAATGAAACTCACCCCGAGATCCTCATCTACGCACAAATCGACATGACGTTCGAGGGCCTGCTCGGATTGGGCAGGAAAAAGGCTAAAAAACCTTGGAATTAACTGAGCAGCTAATTGCTTCACTTTAACACTTGGCTCCTCTGCCGCTTTCACAATAGCCTCGTATTCACCACCAAGCTACATATACATACATATATACATATCTTACCATTACTATCTGTGAAACAATTAATTACAAAAAAAGCTATAGACATTTACAGAAATTACAAAACTAAAACACACGGCGTATAACTGAAATAACTGCTCTACATCACATTTAAAAATTTGTAACTGGCGATATATTCCCAATACATATTTAAATCCTTTTATTTTTAAACTTTTGTAACTTCCTAACTTATTTATCTCTGCAATCTCTTTCTCTCTCAGGTACAATCCTATCAAATTTTTTTAATTCTATTTTACTTTAAATTTTATTTGCATCCTAATATAGCAGATTACACATATTTACATCCTAAGGTGTTGACTGAGAGCTTTTTATTTTGGTAAATGTATTTTTTTTATTTTCCAAACGCATCGCTAGTATATTATATATATATATATATATATATATATATGTATGTATAGAGAGAGAGAGAGAGATTAAATTAAATATCAGTGGATAAGTAGCTGAGATTTGGATGTATAAAAGTGGAGTACCTGAGATTTATCCTTTGTTTCGCTGAGTTTTTCACCGTACTCGTAGAGCTTCTCGATATCGATGGTGTATGTAGACATTATTGGAGATGATACGTATAGAGAGAGAAAGTTAGGGTTTATTTATGATTTATGAGCTTTTCAATTCTATTTCTATTTTTGGGGGTAACTCAATTTAGGTACACGGTTTTCAACTTTATTTCAATAAAACACTTTACAACCCTACAAGTACTGAACTAAAAAAAAATGTGTATAAACTTGGCTCGACTCGTTTACGGTCCTCATATGTTATTCTGTTTCAAAATAAATAAATAACATATGTTACAACTTTTGTACGTATATATGGTCTCAGGGCTGTAAAAACAATTGACTATGTTCTGTTTCTTGGGCGGAAAATATTTACCCTCTAAAATATTTATTAACGGAATTATTTTACTAGAAATTGTTTTCTTTCTATTCGTTTATTAAGTGTTTGACGATACTTATATTTTTCATGGAAATTTCTTAACTAATAGCGTGTTTGGAATCGACTTTTGTAGTAAAAAATAGATTTTACAATGAGAAGCTGACTTACTTAAAATAAGATACTTTTGAAAAATAATTAGAAAAAAATTATTTAAATTAAATCACTTGTAGCTTTTTTTACCTCTAAGTGACTTATAACTTAATTTTATTAATAAGTCATTTTTCACTTATTTGAACTTATTGGTGATTTGAAAATATACAAATATTTCAATTGAAAGTTTTAACGTTTGGTGATTTTGATGTGTAAAAGTCTGAATTCCTAAGTTAGATGGTTTTGAGCATTTCATGTGAAAAATAACTTTTGAAAAGTTAACACCCATAACTTTTTTTATCAAAAAACAAAATAAGAAGCCTTTAGAAACAATTACAAAAAAACTGGTTTAAAATAAGTCATTTTTAGCTTTTTTTTAGCTTAAATGACTTATAACTTATTTTTGCTAATAAGTAATTTTTCACTTTTAACTTATTAGTTACACGTAAATATACAAAATAATTTAATTTTTTATGAAAAAGCTAAAATAAGTCTCCGAATTCATAATTTCTCTCATTTTGAGTTTTTTCACGAAATCTAACTTTTTAAAAGTTAAAAAAACTAATTTATCAAACACGCATCATTTACTTTTATTAAAAAGAGGAAAATTTTATGTTTTTCTCTCACGCACGAAAATGTTTTCCGCCCAATTTTGGGTTTAGTCATTTCCCATGTTTTCCTTCAGATATGGAAAATATTTTCCCTGTTTTCTTATTTTCTAGTAAACCAATCATGCATAAAATCTATTTTTCCCGAAAAATATTTTACTTTGCTAATTTCCCCTATAAACAAACATAGCCTTTATATTTTGTAGACTGTAGTGGTTATATCATGTTATACTGGTTTTTTAATCATTCTCCCCCGTCTCTAAATAAAATAAGTGTATTGTTTCGAAAATTGTGATATTTAATTATATGGAACTATTTCACTTATAATTCAACAAAATAATATCAAAAAATTAAAATATTCAAGTAAAAATTATTCCTTAATTAATAGTATACGAGTCTATAAATGTAAATTTGATATTATTTAATCACCCAAAAAGGATATTTCAAAAAAATAAAAATTACTAATAATAAGGAAAATAATACACTTATTTAAGAATATAAAATTAATTTAGTTTTTATAATAGCAGGTATATACACACATTCTTTCTATATATATATCGTTTCTTTTGACCCCTTAATAAACGTGGGACGCATGGCGGCCGACCATGCTGCCTGCGTGAGTGGACTCGGTTTTGTCATACATCGCAGTGCTTAGTGTCAAAATTCCAGGTATTAACTGAGCGAACTCATATTTGTCATACATGTGCTTACTATAAAATTTGGAGGACTCAGATGGGTCATACAGCGTGGTGGGAAAATATTTTCCATAAAAAATATAGGAAAATATTTTTCAAGATTCTAATTTATCAAGTCAAACAAACGCCATAAAATATTTTCCTTGAAAACAAACCGAAAGTATCAAAATTCCAAGTATAAACGGAACGAACCCAGCTTTGTAATATAGCGCAATGCATATTGTCAAAATTCCAATTCTAAGAACCACATTTTTTTGTAAAAACCAGGCACCATTAAACGGATCCATTTTTGTAAAAACCAGGCACCTTGGTTTCTTTGGCGTTATCGGAAAAAAACCAATCATCAACAAAAATTATAAAAATATTATTATATAGAATTACATGCAT
The DNA here is from genome assembly GCA_963920805.1 of Primula vulgaris. Taxonomy (NCBI): domain Eukaryota; kingdom Viridiplantae; phylum Streptophyta; class Magnoliopsida; order Ericales; family Primulaceae; genus Primula; species Primula vulgaris. The sequence continues at coordinate 24,627,288 of OY987218.1, read as the reverse complement.
ACACTCCTCGGTAACACAAATAGTTAAAAAAAAAATACGACTGTTGTACGTTATTTTAAATTAACATTATTGTAAATCCGATAAACGTGTGTTACGCACTAAAAACTTAACCTATATTAATGAACCCAAAATAACTACTACAAGGGTTAGTATTTATTTTTAGAATGTTAGTATTTGTTATTCAAAGAGTTAAAAGAAGACTAGCGGCGCAATTTGTTATCCGCTAACTATCTAATAATTTTACTTTAATAAGTTTTATCAATGCAAAGTTAAAAATTAAAACTAAAATATTCGATTGGTTGTAGTAACTAAATTATAATGTAATGTATGAAAAAAAATAAAAATTAAACTTAACAACGGTACCGAAAAAGTAAATATAGAATAGGAGAAAAAAAATATTTGATATAACTTGTTGCCGTTTAAAATTGCATTGTGTAAAATTACGCATTGGAAAATTACCGCATTCATAGTTTTTGTACATCCATAAAAAAAAACCAGGAATGCCCAACAAAAATTAGGGCAGCAAGATCCCATATAAACACACACCTCTAGCTTGCATTTTATAGCGCCGTTTCTTTTTCCTTTTTCCTTTATTAAAAAAAAAAACAAGAATGGCGGAAAATCCCACACCCGAACTAGAAGATGCCGAGAAGCCCGCAACCACCACCTCCGCCAGGGTCCGAAAACCCCGCTCCGATCTCCGCCATTTAAAAGGGATCGTACGGTCACTGAAAAAGCCTTCGTATGCATTGGCAAGAGGCGGAGGGGTGAGGAAGGTTAGGGCGGTGAACAGGGACAAGCTACGGCGGATTCTGAACAGGCTCGTGCGGAGGCATAACTGGGTCGAGGCGAGTGGAGTTTTGAGTGTGCTTCTGGTTGCGACGAGTAAGGAGAAGTCGCATATTACGAATCGGAATAAATTTATGGTAATTATTCTGTTTCTCTTAGTATCTTGTTTCTATCTCGTTTGAATTAGGTCATACTTGAATCAATTACCAATCGAGCCATATTTTCTGTAATTCCCCGCTTTATTAGGTTGGACTTACGGATTGCTTGGTTGCACTGGTTAGATAAATGTATTACAGGTTTAAGAAGAATACCAAAAAAGCTGAGATAATCCATTAGTAGAGAAGTACTTTTCCATTGTCTAACTTAAGTAATATACTATGATTGATTGATTGTAAGCTATATAGTCTATGTGTGTGTGCGTGTTTGGAGAGAGAGTGAGAGAGAGAGAGAGGACAACAGACGTTCAGATCTCCGGCGGTTAGAAAGGATCGTATGGTCGTTGAAAAAGCCGTCGTACACCTTAGCAAGAGGCGGAGGGGTGAGGATGGTGAGGGCGGTGAACAGGGTGAAGTTAAGGTTGATTCTGAGTAGGCTCGTGCGGAGGCATAACTGGGCCGAGGCTAGCGGTGTGCTCAACATGCTGCTGGTTGCGACGAGTAAGGAGAAGTTGCTTATTACTAATCGGAATAAATTTATGGTAATATTTTTGTTTCTCTTGTTTTGTATCTATCTCGTTTGAATTAGGTCGTAGTTGTATGAAGGAGGGGAGTGGGTGTGAGGAAGCGCTGTCTGAAGTGTCTAGGAGAAATTATTAATTTTCTTATAAAATTTTGTGTAACAAAATTAAAGATAATAATTTTCCCAATACTTTGTGCATATTTGGCAATTTTTCATAGTGTTTTTACTTTTGAGCTTCTGATTCATTTTCTAGCTTTTTCACCGAGCGAAATTCACTGGTAAATATATTGATTTTACTCGAGAACTCGGTTAGGCAGGCTTATTGATTGTTTCGTTGTGGATAATTAACAGAATAGACTGCTTTGTTTAACAAGTACAAATTTAGGTGTTAATAAGGCTAGATAGTTTTACAAAAAAAGGCTATATGATTTTTCATTCCTATCTTTCTACTTCCCGCTATTCCCACGTACTATGAAATTGTTTGGCTGTGAAGAATTTATAAAGAAGCTGGTTTTTTAGCTTCTGAAAATGTTAGGTTCATTTCTAGTTTTTTCACAAAGCCAAATTCACTAGAAATCATCCTGATTTTACTCTCTTAAAAGTTCGGTTAGGCTTATTGATTGTTTGGTTGTGGATAATTGTCAGAATAGACAATTTTTTTAGTTTCGGAAAAGTTTAGGTTCCGGTTCTAGCTTTTCCAAGGCTGAAAAGGTTAGTTTTTTTCACCTTAACCAAGCCTAATTCATTGTAATTTATTTTGATTTCTCTCTTAGTTCGGTTAGGCTTGCACAGATTATTTCCTTGTTGATAATTGGTAAATAAAGTTTTTTTTTATATCTGCAGAAGAAAGTTAGGTTCATGTTGTAGTTTTTTAACGTTAAAAAAGTTGGTATTTTCACCGTAATCGAGCGAAAATCATGGTGATTTTTCTTGATTTGACTCTTGTGTGAACTAGGTTCGACTTACGGATTGTCTGATTGTAGAAAATCGATAAATAAGCTGTTTTTTAAGCTTCAGGAGAAGGATAGGTTCAGGTTTTGGAATTTTCAGACTACAGTATAGAAACAGCGCACGGTGCTGGTTTACTAAAAGCATTCCCCCAAAAGATTGGTCCTTTTGAAGGGGACAGAATAAAGAGAAGTCTCTGGTTACTAGTCTGATCAAATTCACCCTAATGTATATCTCTTGGTCTCTCTTATGGATGAGGTTTGACTTAGGGATTGGTTGGTTGCAGATAATGAGCAAATAAGCTGGTTAGTTAAGTTTGAGTTTATCTAGTTCAGGTCAAAATTTAGAAAAACTCATGGTTTAAGCTGGTTAACTATGCATTTCTGCTGTATTTATTTGACTGATTGCTTCTAAGCTATGTGTAATGAGAAGTCTCGGGTAACTAATCGAGCCAATTTCTCTGAAATTTATCGCTCCTTTGTCTCTCGACTTCAGAGTTAGTAAATAAGCTTCTATTTTAGCTGCAGAAAAATAATAGGTCCAGGTTTTTTATTTTTGTGACCAAAATTTAGAACAACTCATGCTTTAAGCTGTCCAGCTTAAAGTATTTTAGCTATTAAGAAAAAAACCCAAATTTTTTTGTTCTTTTGAATTGGACGGTTAAAGAAAAGTCAACGGTTACTAATGGAGCCATGTTTTCTGAATTATATCTCTCATGTGATTCAGGACTAAATTATGGATTGTTTGGTTTCGGTGAATTAGCAAAAAAGCTGGGATTTTTCAGCATCAGAAAAGGTTAAGCGGTTTTGTATCTTTTCAGGTCAAGTTTTAAGAAAAGTCATTGTTTAAGATGGTTAGCTGAATGCTTTCCAGCTATTAAGAAAACACCCAAAAGATTGAGCCTAAAAACTGGAACAATTGAATCCATTACTAATCGAGCCATATTCTCGTTAAATCCTCGCTTTATCAGGTTAGACTTGCTGATTGTTTGGTTTTTGAAGAATTAGCAAATGAGCTGTATTTTTGGCTTCCGAAAAGTATAGGTTCAGGATTTGAATTTGTCAGGCTACAGTTTAGGAAGAATTCATGATTTAAGCTGGTGAGCTAAATGCATTTACAGCTTTAAGAACAATACAGGGAAGCTGAGATGAAGCCGATAGTAGAGAAGTGCTTTTCCATTGTCTAGCAGCTCTAGCTTAAGTAATATATGACTGATTGATTGTAAGCCATATATGTCTCTGTGTGTTGGGAGAGAGAGAGAGAGGAGGGACATGGAGGGGAGTAAATTATGATCTCATTGGGTTAGACTGACTAGTTATTTAGCTGCAGTGTTGCAGATAAATAGCATATAAGCTGATTTTTTTGAGTTTGAGAAAAGGTTAGGTCTAAGTTTTAGCCTTTTCAAGCCAAAAATTCGACAAACTCATGATTAAAGCTGGTTCTAGGTCCATTCCAAGTACTAAGAACGGTTGAAGAGCTTTAAAGCTGGAGAAATTAAATCCATTACTAACCGAGCGAAGTTCTGCGTAGTTTCTCTCTCTTTATTTTTCGTGTGAAGTAGGTTAGACTTGCGGGTTGTTTGGTTGCAGACAGTTAGCAAATTAGCTGGGTGCTTTATGTTCAGAGTTTAGGTTTTGGATTTTCCAGCTAAAATACAGGAGAAGTCGTGATTTAAGCCGGTCATCTAAAGAGGTCTGAGTCAACTAATCCACCAAGATGAGTAAAACATTCTGGCTTTGATGCTCATCATTTGGGGTTTGCTATTTTTTTTTATAAAACCAAAAAGTATGAGCTTAATAGCTTGAACAATCAAAGCATCAACTAGAAAATACATTTGTATAGGTGAAGTAGTACAAGCGATGTGTGTGTGTTGAAGGGGAGAGAGAGAGGGGGGGGGGGGTGGAGAGGTATATTATGATTTAAGTTGCCTTGACTTTTCAAATATCTGAATTGTGTTGTATAGGGAGTATTAAGTTGCAAAATTGTGCAAAATAAGCTAATTATGTGGAGTTTAATGTATGATTTAAAGTCTCATACTGTTTACAATAGGCTACTAAATTTTCTCTCCTTTTTCATCACAGGGGTGTTTGTTAACAATCAAGGTTTTGACCTTTTATTTTAAGATAGATTTTTGCTGTTCTGAATTATGGTGTTCCATTTTTCAAATACTTAAAAAATGGTTTTAAGTTAGTGCTAGAGTACTCTTATGTGTTTTTTTTAATGAGGAAGAAAAAATATGATATTTTTAACCAACTTTAAAGGGGTAAAGAATCAGTTTGCAAAGTGCAGTGACATTCTTACCAATTGAGTGTGGATCAAACAAATATCTGAAATTTGTACCAGTGTTAAGGGTGTGATCTGTTTGGTTCATTTGTCTTTTTGTTAGTCATACACGTGTTCATCGTACACATTTATTTGAACAATCCATCGTAACATCATCATCAGTTGATTAGATGGCTCATCTGCTATTCATTTGCCTTGTTTTCAGAGTGCAATAGAGATTCGTAAGCATCTAGACGGCAATACCCCCAGCACTAGAGCGATCCAAAATGTGTTTGAAGTATGGATGAAAAGAATTGGGTCAATGAAGAAATGGCCTCTTAAGGTCCGGGGAACATTTGTTCTTTATTTGTCTATGACTGAATTCAAGTTTTGTCCCGGAATTTCGTATTTCAATTAGCCTAGAGAAAAACAATATATATCTGGCATATTTTAATTTCAAGGTGCTTAATAGGATGTCTTAATATCCGTGAGCCACCATCAATGAATAACTTTAAACATTTGACCGTCTTCTCTCTTTTCTAAAAGTGTGATACGATATTGACTCTTTATGACCAACATTTGACGAATTTAACTTTTACGAGTGTAAATATAGAAAGATTTGATACACGCTCTGTTTGTTTATGCAAATAAGTTATGGCTCTGGGTATTCATCGCACAGCTGTGCTTGAACTGACATAATGAGCACGCCTTATTCTTTATTCTTACTTTTATCAATTGTGCACATTGTCTCAAATGACTTTTCGACTTGCTGACAGGATAGATTTGTGGTTCTGATGGAATATATTCTTTTTTGTCTTGAACAAGGTGACGTTGAACCTGCTGATCAGACTGCCACGTGGTAGGGTTTTAATCTCCTATTTTTCTTTTTTGCTGTAGGGGGTTGATAAGTAATCTTGACAAGTGGTTTAGGTTGACTATTGATGTAAAACCAATGGAAGTTCTGAAACATTAGTAGCTAAGAGATGAATACATGATTCGTATTTGTACCAACAAGAATGAAATTGGTGGTTGTCAAAATGATTCTTTGTAGATTTAATCTTTTCTTCAGTATGTGTCAGATAGCATGTTTCTTTGGATGTTTGCAGGTTTAGTTACAAATAAAACACGATACTATCATGAATCTTGGATTTAGTACTCCCAACTAAAGGCTTAGTGCACTAGACGTTTGTTTTTTTTCTTATTAAGTACTCCCTTTCTTTTCCCGTCAAACTGGATAGAATGTCACACAAGGATGTTTCCTGTTTCGACTAGTTACGGAATACACCAACCATCACAACTTTCCCAGTCTATCACCCAACTTGATGACGTGACGGGAGTGTAGTAAATGTAATGTAATAATAGTTGGGTATTAGGTATATAAACTTTAATTAACCCGACATTTGCAGCTTTCAAAGGTTTATTAGTTTATCATTTTTATTTTTCCAGCCTGATGGAAGAACGCGAATTTGTCAACGATCCAGATTCAAATATGATGGTGGGTATAACCTTTTGTAAGTTGTGGAATTCTGTTATACCGGTAAAATTCCTCTCAAGAGTCTCCGATGAATCATCTCAAACCTCAGGGTCATCAGAAATGTCCATAACAAAGTATGATGCCTCGGCTCAGAACACACAGGAAAATCAACTAACTGCCATTAGTGAAAATGGTTCTTCATTTCAACTTGATTCAGAAACTTCGGTTAGGTTGGGAAAAGACATTGGTCCTGATGCTAATAATAATGAAAATAGACCAATCTCTATGGATGTTAATGATGACCCTGGGAAAGAAATTTTGTGCGCGCATTCTTCCATGACAAGCGATGACAAAGATTCCTCTATTTCTAATGAAAAAGACATTATGCAGTATGCATATACTTTTAATGGACCTGGTGAGACTTACATTTTTATTAAATGTGCTTTTAGGAAATAGGCACATCTTCTGTATTATTTGGAATTCACTTTGTTCTTTTGTTGTATAATCTACTATAATATTTTATCTCGCATAATTTTCCTTTAATAAATGACGAGTTTGAGGTTTACTTGCATTGTTATTAACGTTACTTTGGGCACATAGCCATTTGGAAGAAGTGTTTGGTAAATATTGGCCTATATGCATGTTTATTATCTGTGTTTCGTAAGTTCACTTAATCACTTTGCTTTTTGGTGTAAATTTTGCTTTATGCTATTATTGGAAGATTTTTTGTTGATAGGTTTGTGGCCTGTAGAATATGTGTTATCACTCTTAACTTGTGTATGATAATTGTTAGCACATATTAATTCTATGCTGTACTACAATATTAACTACACTTGTTCAAATTTTACTTTGAATAGCTAGATGTAGGTTAGTGATCTGTTACTATAATCTTCTGAACCTCATTTTGGTGAATGCATGAAAGACTTGTCAAATTTCAATACTTGCTACTTATGGTAATACAATAATTTCTGAACTATTTCATTTTTCTGCTGAAGGATTTGAGTCATGGTTACTGCCTGTGAAACTGTATTCAATTAAAAAGTTAGAGAACTCCATTTCCGCACATGCTCTTAAAGAATATTACAAAGGTGCAATAAAGCATTTGCGAGCTGCTCTTTACTCATCACCTCCACTTTATGAGGCCTTGCTACCTTTAGTACAGGTAAAATTAATGGGTTCCCTGCTGTTATTAGTGTTTAATTTCTGCATTGGGGTATTTGTGTATGAAACAAGTGCAACTACTATCTTTGTTGTTTGAACTGCTATTTTGTTACTTTAAAAATGTTTTTACATTACAGATGTTGGTGCTGGGGAATTATATCGATGAGGCTCTCAATGAGCTTGAGCAATTTAGTCATAGCTCGCAGATTGTACTACCTCTAAGGTAAACTTTCTATTGCTTCTGTATTTGTAAATTGTTTTTGGTCGGCAGTCAAGATGGGAAAAATATTAAACACCTGAAGAGGGGGAAAAATCAATTACCATGAGAATGGAAGAAATAAAAAGCAGGATAAATGAGAGGTTTAATAAAGGAAAAGTATTGGACAGCGATGCCGTATTCCTAGAATCTTTAGTGGGGATGTGAGGATAACTGGGTAGGCAAGTATAAACTCTGTTGTTTAGCTCTCTTGTTTTTTGTTTATCATGAAGGGGACCGTTTCATTTTACATGCATCATTAACTTCAATAGAACCTCTGCCTGGAGGTTAAAATGTATAATAGCCTATAAGTGATTTATCATATGTCCACATGTATATGCTTAACTTTCCTTATTAGGATGCCCTGAGCCAGCAAGGCTTGCATGAGAAAAGTGGAAACAGTTATTATTGGGATAGGTGGGAATGGTTTTGTTACTGATTGAATCACTTCCTTGGCAGTACATGTAATATTTGTCGGGCACATGTTCGTGTGTGTTCTATTGTTCCTTATTACAAAGAAAGAACAAAAAAACACACTAGTTAGGTTGGATCTGTAAGATGCATCGTATATCATTGTATGATTGTATCCTTGTTTAGGGCTGTAAATAAGCCGGGCCATTTTATAGTTTAATAGCTTTTAAGCCTTAACTGCCAACATATTAGAGAACTAAAACTGTAAATGTAAATGTCTACATTTTCACCTTTGCTCCTCTTTAACGTTTCAGAGCAAAAGCTACTATCTTGGAGAATATTGATGGGGAAAACTACTGGAAGCTCTCTGCTTGCTATGAGGATGTTCTAAAGAAAGATCCATGTTGTGGCGACTCTTTGGCAAAGCTCATTAGTCTGCATCACCAAGGTACGTCTTTATTTGAAGTCTTTGTCGATATATGCCGGTAGTAAAAAAGAACACATTGATCCTTTTATTTACTTCCTTGTTTGTTATCACATTTTATATTATCCAAGTATATACAACATAAAGAAGAAAATTATGCAAAGTATATTGAAAAGAAAAAGATACAGTTGATTCGACTGTTCCTTCTTCATCAGCAATTAAAATATTTTCCCCTCATTTTGTTTTTATTTACTTTTCATTTTTCAGGGGAATATGACCTTCAACAACTTCTGGAAATGATTGCTTTACATTTGGAAGCTAGTTACCCAGATTCTGATATTTGGAAAGAATTTGCCTCTTGTTTTATGAACCTCTGCAGATGCGAAGATGACAGAATATCGGGTATAGGCAACACTGATACTGAAATCAAACAAAGTGATCTTATTAGTTTGAAAACAGTCCCCGAAATTTTTACCGAAGGTAAATCGAGAGAGACCTGGAAAAAACGCTGCAAGTGGTGGTTATATCGCCACTTCAGCCAGACCATTCTTAGCTCAGAAATTGAAGCAGGTAACTCTTAGTAATAATACCGAGATTCGCTGTATTTGTAGCTATGTGCTTGTATGTCTATTTAATCCTTTTTTCTCTTGATGCGCCCTCAGGTAGCTTGCAACTTTTGGCCTACAAGGCTGCCTCAGCTTCTCATATGTATGGACGGGAAGTTGAATATGTTGTGAAGGCTTCTGCACATATAAAGGACAGAGATAAAAAATTGTATTTATTTCTGCAGAATCATATGCAGGAATCTCTTGGTTTTTTTTCGAATTTTAGCAATAGGTATAAATGAAGAAAGCAACTTTCGACCTTCAATGAAACAATCTTTATTCTCCAACTATTACATAGGCGTGGTTCTTGCAACCCTTAGATCTTAACTATGCAAAAGTATGGAAAAGGTCCCATACTCCATAGTAGGGCTGTATTCGGACAATCTTTATTCTCCAACTATTACATAGGCGTGGTTCTTGCAACCCTTAGATCTTAACTATGCAAAAGTATGGAAAAGGTCCCATACTCCATAGTAGGGCTGTATTCGGCTCAGTTCGGGTCGTTTTTTGGCAAAACCGAAACCAATCATAAATTTCGGTTCGGTTTTTCCAGTTTTTGGTCTTTTCGGTTTATGGACCGAACCTGTTTGTCTTGGTCCAGTTTCGGTATTTTTCGGGTTTGTTTTTCCAGTTTTAATTTAAAAAATAGATTTTGTTGTTGTTATATTTTGAAACATGTCCATTTATACATTTAGCTAGTACATTGTTATGTTTATTTTGGTAATCTATTTATTGCGAATCTTCTAATTTAGATATGTAAAAATGGTAATTTTTTTTTATCAATTTAGTATCTTCTATATCATTTCCAAATTATTGGCCCCTAATTATTAAAAAAATAAGTAAAATGATGTAGTAAAATGATAAAAGATAACTTATTTATGAGTATTTTTTAATCAACTTGTTTTTTAACAAGGTTTAAATATGGTGAAATAGAGCATTTAATAATTAAAAGTTAATATCACACTTATTTAGATAGGTATAATTTATAACAAATTTTTCTTTCATATCGTACCGTAAACTGTTATAACTTATAATTATGCAAACATTAGTTTCAAATGCCAATTGTGAAAATGTTAATAACTATATTTTTTTAGTTATTAAAAGTTGCGATATTTATAAATTATGATTAAATTAAATGTTAACTAATTAAAATATGCATAACAAAACATAATAATTGGCTATGTGTAACTCAAATTTTCAACCCTCAATTGATTTTTTTTCGGGTTTTTTTGGTTTTTTCATTTGGTTCGGGTTTTTTTCGGTTTTTCGGGTTTTTTCGGTTCGGTTTTATAGTAAACCGAAATCGAACCGAGATGTGTTCGGTTTTTTCGGTTTTGGTTTTTCGGTTTTGATTTTTTTTGTTTTTTCAGTTTTCAGTTTTTTTCGGTTCGATTAGGATTTTTCGGGTTTTTGCCCAAGTCAGCCCTACTTGGTGGTACTATGGAGTATTTTGTAGTATAGGGCAATATTTTGAGGGTAAATATGTAGGGCAGGAGTATTACTGTGGTGAATAGTGACTATTCATGGTAACTGACTGTATAATGTAACTAAAATTTGTGGTCATACCATTCTTGTCTCAGTATTTACTCATCCAACTCCAGCGTCCCAAAAATCAGATATCAATTAAGTAGCCTTAGACCATCCGCACCAGCTATCTCAATAATTTTATCAAATTTAACACATTTTATATCTTTTAAAAAATCGTTTACATTTACACAAAATTCCAGGTTCCTTATTAATTTTCTTATAATAACCCTACATTATTTCTTTTTATTTGTTTATTATCATTTAATAATCATAACAATATTACAAACATAAAAATGTGGATCACATGATAATTTATTAATATTATATTAATCTAGGGAATCATGTACATTCATCATATACATTCCTTATATATAAATAATTTTGTGTTTTCTTAAATTGAAGGAATACATAGGGTTGTTGATGCATGCCACTTTTTATACCGTAATTATTAAATTTTAGAAAAAAATATGTTTTGATTAACCAGAGATGCTTTTTTATACATGGTCTTTTAGGATAGTTATTTTAAAATTGTCTGGAAGGCGCAGTTTTTTTGAATTTCTAGCCAACATGTTTGGAACTTTGAGCTGGACGCGATATGCCCACTTTTATTACTGTAAAAGCTGCAACAAACAAGCACTTTTTTCCAGTTACAAATGAGAAAACTTTCTTTCTAGTGTTTTAATGATGTCGGGCAGATGAGAACTGCGAATTAGTCGCCAATTGTTGTAGATCCATTGTTTCACAATTCTGATATAACCCGAGTTTTGAGCCTGTTTCTCTGCACCTCAAATCTCGAACCCCTCCGCCCTAGCAGTAGCAGTCTTTTATAATACTCGAGAATTTGTATTGTAGGGATATGAACTCTGTATGCTAAATCAGGCTTAAAATAGGACTAATTCAAAATTCTACCAAAATTTTGTTAGTACAAAATTATGCATAGCTGAGATTCCTGAGATGAAGCTATAGTGTGACTGTTAACCGATTAAATACAAGGTTGGTTAGAACTTACGAACGAGAGAAACGATACGTTTACACGAACTTGTTTCTTAACACTACCGATTACGTCAGACAGTTCAGTCTTTGTTAGTAATAAGTATGCATTGTTTATGTATACAAAAACACAAATTGTCAAGTGTAGAAATCACAAATCTGAATTTGACAGTAACCTTAGGAGGGAAAAACCAAGTTGTACGATTTGTAGCATCTCAAATCATCACTTTTTTTTTTCATTTTCCACGTCTCAATATCCCAGCATTTAGTTTACAATCTTGACATATTATCAGTTAATCGCAACGCTAGGATGGGCTCTATAATTACATGTGTATACAATGCGTGTATAAAAATGGATCAATGACCAAAACATACAATTAACCAAAACATATTAACAAAACATATAATACCTAAAATTTCTTCCTAAAACATACAAACATAATTACACATTTATTAGAGTGGTATATTTTGTGAAAAAAAGTTTTGATTTTTAGTTTTTGGTAATTAGATTTGAAAATTTGTATGTTTCGATAATTTTCCCTATGAAAATAGGTATACAAAAGTGCTTGTTTATGGGTTATTATATTAATTACCCCTTGTATTGAATAATTTACAAGATTATTCACCTAAAATACATGCCAAAACTCTCCACAATTCAGCAATAAACCCCACCTTATAACAATATTCTTGTAACATATTCACCCTTTAGTATGAATAACATACATGACCATTTTTCTTTGTTTTCTAAATATTTCATGCGTAAAGTTTCCTCTCTACTAAGGAAGTTTTTGAATTTTTTCAAATCTCAAAGGATATTTCTTTCCTACTCGTTATACTAAATTATACTTTTGTATACTTGCTAAGTGATAACGAGAACAAGATTTTAACCTTAGTATGTGTAATGAAATGGGTTTATCAAATCGGTTGTCTCTATTTTTTGAGTCTCCCGGTATACGTTGCTTACCACTTACCAGACCGGCTCAAATCACAACGTTCACAAAGTACATCACATTCAAACTAAGACTCATTGAAAATATGAGTTGAACAAGTAGTAAACGAGGCTTATTAATTATATATAAAAAGGGGTTGAACAATTAATTGACTTTTATAGGTAAGAAAATAGTGATAATATTTGATCCTCAAACACCTCAACTTAAAAGAAAAAAGAGAATAAAAAAAAGATGCTTATTTGATGATTTATTGAAAGCAAACATAACCAATTGATTCAAATTAAAAAATAAAATAAAATAAGTATTAAGTGATAACATTCAAAATTTGAGGGGTAGGTGTGGTAATAACCCAATTTTAGCCCCTTTGGCCTGTTCTCCTCCGCCCTAGCAGAGAGTAATTATTTTTTACTTAAAAACAGTGTTTGTTTGTTTGTTTGTTTGTTTATATAGAGAGATAATAAAAAAAAAAAAAACTCAAAGACGAAGTAATTTCTCTATAATTTGCGGAGACCGATATTTTCGAAAGAAAAACCATAAATCAACCGATTTATCGATATTACTATCTCTATCGATGATCTATATGCCTTTTTTTTAATTATTTAATCTGATCAGATAATGAAACAGAGATTCTCAAGGGTTAGTTTTTTTTTTTAATCTACATATTATTGAATGATTTTTTGTTCGATTTGCATTTGCATGAACTAGTTTTTTTTTTTGAGTTTTTGTTGATTCTCTGTTAAAATGATAAAACAAAGCAATTAGAAGGATAGTGAATACTAAAAGTTATAAGGTTTGATAAAGGAGATTAATATTTGTTGAGATTATTGTCTTTACGTTTGTCGAAATTATGGTTTTTATTATAAAGGATAAGGATATCGATTTATATGCCTTTTTTTGTTATTCAATCTGATTAGATTATGAAACAGAGACTTTCAACGGTTAGTTTTGTTAAATCTGTGTATTATCGAATGAGGATTTGTTTGATTTGCATTTGCATGAACTAGTTTTTTAGGGTTTTTGTTGATTATCTGTTAAAATGATAAAACAGAGCAATTAGAAAGACAGTGGATTTGAAATTTCTTAGGTTTGATAAAGGAGAAGAATATTTTTTGTAGATTATTGCTTTTACATTTGTCGAAATTAGGGTTTTTATTTTTTAATGTTTGTTGCTTAACATATGACAAGACTGTGAAACCGAGCAATTTGAAGGATATTGATCTGAAATTGTATGATAATATATATATATTTGTTTCTGCATTTGCCAAATTTTGGGCTTTTAAGGTTAATTATTTAATTTTGAAACCTGACTGCGGAGATGGAGATTTTTGAAAGTAAAACCCTAAAGTAACCGATTTAGCTATATTAATCTCTCTATGGGTGATTTATATGCCTTTTTTTGTTATTCAATCTGATCAGATTATGAAACGGAGACGTACAAGGGTTAGTTTTGTTTAATCTGCGTATTATCGAACGAGGATTTGTTCGATTTGTATTTGCATGAACTAGTTTTTTTTAGGGTTTTTGTTATTTATCTGTTGAGATGATAAAACAGAGCAATTGAAAGAATACTGGACACTAAAAAATTCTCAGGTTTGATGAAGTAGAATATTTTTTCTGGAGATTATTGCTTTTACATTTGTCGAATTTAGGGGTTTTATTTTTAATGTTTGTGAAACCAAGCATTTTGAAAAATAGTGATCTGAAACCATATGATAAAAATACATTCGTTTTTTGCATTTGCCAAATTTAGGGGTTTTATGGTTAATTATTTAATTTTGTAACCTGACTGTGAAATGGTGTGAAACAGAAGAACTGATATGTTGATGACTGGAAATTGTTCTGTTATGATGAAAAAGAAGATTGTTGGATTCGGATCGGCTTGAACTAGGGTTCTATCGAAAAGTGTATATAGTTTTGGTGGTATTTCCTGTCATGCGATTATCTAGGAGGGTCTCATTGTTGGGACAACAGAGTAATCGGCAATTGGGTAGTCAGAAAACGCGAAAAAAACATAATAAGCATAAGAAACTCGATGATATATGCGAAAACGTGTACAGCTCAAACCATAATAGTGTGAAGATTGAAAATAATGACGAGACGGAGCCACGGAGAAGCATGAGGGTGCGTCGAGCCCCAGTGGTGTTGGACGCCTCGCCATCACCTGCTAAGAAAAGAAGAAGAGTCGAGTTTAGGAGTGAGAGCAGTTCTCTCCAGAAAGGAAAGAGGGTTAAGAAAGAACCTAGTTTGGAGAAAGAGTCGGATAGTTGGGGGGATAGATTGAGAGATAGGGCTAGGAAGGGAAAGAGGCCAAAGAGGGATAATTTTCCGAGAATGAAAAAGAGGCTTTTTAAGGTGGAGGATATGGATTCTAGTGATGATTTGGGGGTTGGAAGTAGTATGTCTAGAGTGGTGAAGTCGAAGAGACCTGGTAGGATTAAGGCTTCAAATGTTTCGAAGAACGCCCATGAGGAGAGGGATTCGTCTTCGGATGAGGAGGAATCTAGCGAGAATGAGGATGATAAAGCTAATAGTGAGAGTAGTGATGGTGAAGAAAACGGCAAAGTGGACAAAGGGGATTCTGGTGAGAGTGATGAGGATGGAGAAAGCGATGAAGTGGAGGAGGGCGAAACTAGTGAGAGTGACGAGGATGGTGAAGAGAGTGAAAAAGACGAGATTGGGAATTATTTAGGCAAAAAAGAGGCTAAAGAGCATAGGGAGAAGGTTGATGGAGACAGAGAACATTCTAGTGAGAGTGATGAAGAGGAAGAAGCTGATGAAATGGAGGAGAGAAAGCCTAGTGGGAGTGAAGAGGAGGGAGAACAAGCAGAGGAGAATGAGGTTAAGGACGATAAAGGCGAAAATGGGGTAGGGGATGATGGAGAGAACAATGGGATGGATGTCCATGAAGAAATAGAAAAGGAAGAAGTTAAGGAAAATAAAAACAAAAAGGCAGATGAAATTAAAATAACCGTACAATCAGAAGATAATGTGCTGGTGGAACTAGAAAAGTCGATTGCAGATAGAGAAAATCAAATGGACTTTCTAAATGCCGAGGTTGGGATATCGAATGAGAAACCTGTGAATGATGAGAATGTAAAAAAGAGTTTGTGTGGTACTAATGACAGACGATATTTAAGAGTGGGGAGAAGATGTGGCTTGTGTGGAACAGGGACTGATGGAAAGCCTCCGAGAACGTTAGTGGAATATGGTTATAACAGTGATCATGAGGTGGCGTATAGTGGATCTTCTGCATCTGAGGATATTAAATATGATACTAACGACGGATTTGGTGAAGAACCTGGTTGGCTCGGACGTCTCCTAGGTCCTATAAATGACCGTTACGGTATCGCTGGGATATTTGTTCATCAGAACTGTGCTGTTTGGAGTCCTGAGGTATATTTATTTACCATTTTCTGTTATATTTTTTACTGTATGTTGCTTTACCCCTGTGTGCATGAGCTTTTTTTACATTTCGATTGCTTAGTTTTTACTTTTAGCATTGGCTTTTATTCTGTTCCTGTTGATACTCTGAATGAACGCTGAGCTAGGAATGTAATATGAGCATTGTTTTAAGCGCTTTATTTGGAGATTTGTGACCTTATGATTGGCTTAGATAGACTTTCATTTGGTCAGTACTTAATTATTCCTTCAATTTTTTTTTTGTTTATTAACTTAGAGATAGGTGATAAGAGGTGGATTACTCAGACGTCTGGTTGCTTTACTCATATAGGCCGTCGAGCATTAGGTGACTATATTAAGTATTCTAGGACGAAGTGATCATCTGCAATTTGTTAGGGGAAACTATGGAATCATTGTTGTGTTCTAGGAGAGTTTTATTCGACTCGGTTCAGATAGGTTGAGTTTACAAAGTATCACAGTTGGGTCATAATCGCACTCTTGAAATCTATATGTATACTCTAAATGCCAGTCGGTATTCATTTAAATTTTATGCATTCCAGGTTTATTTTTCTGGTTTGAATTGCTTAAAAAACGTCAGAGCAGCACTTTTCAGAGGAAGAGTATTGAAATGCACACGGTGTAGCAGGCCTGGAGCAACAAGTGGTTGTCGTGTCGATCGTTGTCCAAAAACGTACCACCTTGTTAGTCACCGTCTCTTCAATCTCTATACATGAATTTTTCCTTCTTGTTTTCACCTTTTTTTTCTTGTCATTCATCTAAATTGGTGCCTCTGTGCAGCCTTGTGCACGTGCTAATGGTTGCATTTTCGACCATAAGAAATTTCTCATAGCCTGCACAGACCATCGTCATCTCTTCCAACCTCATGGAATCCAATCTCTTCATAAAATAAAGAAAATGAAAGCGAAGAAACTGAAACTCGAACTACGAAAGGTCTCAGGTGATGCTTGGAGAAAAGATCTCGAAGCTGAAGAAAAGTATTTAGAGAACTGCGGCGAAGACGAAGAATTTCTAAAGCGCGAAAGTAAAAGGCTACATCGAGATTTATTAAGAATAGCTCCTGTGTTTATCGGAGGCTCTAAATGCGACGAAGATTCACAATTTCAGGGTTTTGAATCCGTTGCTGGCCTACAAAACGTCATTCAAAGCTTAAAAGAAGTGGTTATATTGCCTTTGTTATATCCTGAGTTTTTCAGTAATATGGGTATCACACCTCCTAGAGGAGTTCTTTTACATGGTTATCCAGGAACTGGTAAAACATTAGTGGTACGTGCGTTGATCGGTGCATGTGCTCAGGGAGATAAACGTATAGCGTATTTTGCCCGGAAAGGTGCAGATTGTTTAGGAAAATATGTCGGCGATGCTGAACGCCAGCTCAGACTTCTGTTCCAGGTTGCCGAGAAATCACAGCCGTCAATTATTTTCTTCGACGAGATCGATGGCTTGGCACCTTGTCGTACCAGGCAATCAGATCAGACCCATAATTCAGTTGTGTCCACTTTGCTTGCTTTAATGGACGGGTTAAAATCTCGTGGGTCGGTTGTAGTTATAGGCGCTACAAATCGTCCTGATTCTGTTGATTCAGCTCTGAGAAGGCCTGGTAGATTTGATAGAGAAATTTATTTTCCATTACCTTCGGAAAATGATAGAGAGGCCATTTTGTCTCTCCACACAAGAAAGTGGCCAAAGCCCGTAACTGGATCGTTGCTTAAACAGATTGCTAAACGAACTGTTGGTTTTGCCGGTGCTGATTTGCAGTCTTTATGTACTCAAGCGGCTATTACTGCTCTTAGGAGAAGTTGTCCTCTTCAAGAAATATTATATGCTGCTGAAAATAAGGGTCCATTAGGGAAACATCCACCTCTTCCCTTCTTTTCTGTGGAAGAGAGAGATTGGTTGGAGACTCTTACACATGCGCCACCTCCTTGTTCTCAGAGAGGGACAGAAATGGCTGCAAATGACGTGGCGTCCTCCCCACTTCACACCCATCTAGTCCCTTGTCTGTTGCAGCCACTTTCTGTACTTCTTGCTTCTATCTCTCGCGATAAGCGTATCTATTTGCCAAGTCAGCTTCATAAAGCTGCCGAAATAGTGAAAACCGTGGTTGTTTCTGCTTTGGAACGGAAACAAATCTCCACACATAATTGGTGGTCACACATTCATGAAATGGTTTTAGAACCGGATGTTTTGAAGGATGTTGAGATTAACCTCTGTCGTCGTGGAATTTTATATGGGCAGGAAAATTATTCCAGTTCCTTTCAAGATGAGAAGAAATTAGAGTCTCATTGTTCAATAGTGCCGCAATTTAGTACTCGCCCTGGTTTCTTGAAAAATGTGACTTGTGCGTTGGACAAAAAAATAGGTTTCTTCTTGCTGATTTCTGGAGACCCTAGATCTGGACAAAGATATCTAGCTTCTTGCCTTCTTCACTGCTTTACAGGGAACGTTGAAATTCAAAAGCTTGATTCTGCTACGATTTCGCAAGAAGGACAGGGAGACTTCATGCTAGGGGTTAATCGGATTTTAAGTATGTTTTATCTTGTCTTCTTCTAGTCTTCTATTTGCATGCCTCTAGATTTAATTATATGCTCGATTAATTTAATGTAGCAACTCACTTATAGATAATAAAAACTCACAAAAAATGCATTTTCGTTTCAATATAAGATTTTTCCGCTGCCGTCAGATGTTTCTATTTGGCAGACACAGTTGGAGTTGCATATTGTTTGTTTGATACATCAAGTTGTACAACTAATTTCATTCTGAATGTTTCATTATTTTTAGTTATAAATAATTTTGACATATTTTTGTCACATGGAAGCAAGGATCTGAAAAACCCAACTCTAGGTTTGAATTTAATTTTAAGTTCACTCTTTTATCCAGCAAATGGAGAAAATTTAAAGCCTCTGTTCACATGCACAATGGTCATTTTTTATACCAGTTGCTCTTCCATAACCTAAGTTCTCTTTGCTGAATGAATAGAGTTTAGGGTTGGTTCTTCATATATTTAAAACTATCTAATGCTTGGCAAAGTTGATATTTTCTTCATGTTTAAACGGATACCGTGTATGTTTGGTATGGCTCCCTTTGAGTGTAATACAATTCTCATAGCTTCTGCCTTTGAATCTTCTCAGTGAAATGCGCTAGTGTTGGTTCTAGCTTGATATTCATGCCCAGAATAGATCTGTGGGCTATGGATACTTATATTCAACTTGACGGAGTGGAAAGTGATTCTTCTATAAAGAACTCGCCTGGTGAGGAGGGACAAGAAGTTCCTGCGAATATGTCTCAGAAAACATCAGTTGTTTGGGACATGTTTGTTGAACAGGTGGAGTCCATATCCGTGTCTTCGTCTCTGACAATCTTGGTACGGCATTATCCGTGTTTTTCTTATATTGGCAATGTTACGTAGTATTGTTCCTTGTAACTTCTGTGTTGGATGAATAATTACTTCGTCGAGTTTAATTGAGTAATCTAAAGTTGTAGAAGCATAAGTTATCAGAATTGATATGTTTTTTTTTTCAATTAATCGATATGCATAATTGAAAAAAAAAACACAATTTAAGTTTATAGTAAATCACAATTCCAGCCTTTTTAAATTCAGCTGCCTCTGATTCATTAACTTGTTGAAAGCATGGTTGGAGTAATAATGTAACTATTATTATGACTTGCTTCAAAGACAAGTTGTAAGACACTTGATATTAGAAAGTAGAGACTATTTGGTTGTAAATTTTTCGTATCTAATTCCCTGAAACTTATGTGCTGAACTCTGAACCCTTTATTATTTTTTACTTTTTAAAATATTGTTAAAATCTTAAATCAATTTCATTTAAACCTTCTTGGAGTGGGATGTGGCCGATAGTAATTATATTATATTGTTATTTCGATTTCACGTGTCCCTTTTTTGTGTGGCATCATTGCCTTTGTGATTCTTATTACTTTCTTATTACTTACTATTAGGTAATATTCCCAATTATTAAATAATTTAATGTTTGTTCGCATGGCAGGCTACTTCGGCATTACCATCAGATTCACTTCCTGGTGGAATTAAGCAGTTCTTCAATAGTGGAAAATTGAATAATAGGTCTTCTTCTCCCTTTGAGGAGACAATACCTCGTTTCTCTCTTTCCCTGGACGGTCGTTTCAGTAATGATAATGTCATTAAATTTTCAACTACAGAGTTATCTAAGGATTTAGCTCAACAGTTTGTCCAGTTGTCACATCAGAGTTTCCATGTTCATTCAATTCCATATACAAATTTAAAAAGTTTTGATAATGCGGATAATCATGAACCAGCCAATGAAAATGTGACAGCAGAGGTTCCTGAGAGCTCTGTTCCACAATTTTCAAATCCAGCAAATAGCAGACCGTCCAAAGGAAAATCGAACCTGATGTTAACAATATCAACAATGGGATATCAAATTCTTACATATCCCCATTTCGCAGAACTTTGTTGGGCCACGTCCAAGTTAAAGGAAGGTCCATGTAACGACACAAGAGGCCCGTGGAAGGGCTGGCCTTTTAATCCTTGTATTGTTCGGCCCGAGAAATCATCGACCCATTTAGCTGAGACTTGCAGCTCAAACAATTATAAAAACAGAGAAAATTTTGGTCTGGTGAGAGGATTAATAGCTGTTGGGTTATCAGCGTACCGAGGTACATATACCACAGTTCGAGAAGTTTCTTCTGAGGTTCGGAAGGTTTTGGAACTCTTTGCTGACCAGATAAATGCTAAAATCTGTGCTGGAAAGCATCCGTCCCAGTATATACGTATCTTATCGCAAATGGCTTATTTTGAAGACGTCGTTAATAGCTGGGCATATTCACAACAAAGGTACCATAGCCATTTTATGTTGTCATGCTTTAGTTTATGCCGGAGTACATTATAGAGAAAATTTGCACTTTAAATGATTCCATGTTAGTTTGGTTATTCTGATACCTTATTTTTTGTGGTATTGCGAATTAGATAATAATTATTGTTTTGGATTCTTTTTAAATAACATCATATGTACCTTAACATTTGTTCACTCATTCCAGTTTGGAGGAGACTGCTCAAGCAACAATCCCGCCAATTTCTTGTTTTACTGACGTAAAATCTTGTGATCATATGCCTTCTGAGGATATTATAGAAAGAAAAAAAGGGGCTGGGCTTGATGTTTCAAATAAAAACTCAGAGAATACTACAGAGCAAAAAGATGGGGGTGAGTCTGCTAAAAGCTCCGGTCAACTGTTGGAGAAAAGCACCGAAAATACTGATTTGAATAAACCTATGGAGCAGGATAAACAAAATCCCGATGGGGGACTCTTTGCAAATGAACCCCGTGAGAAAGTCGTATTTAATCATCCGAGTGATAATGGAGTTTGTGCATCTATTTTGCCCAATGGATATGCAAAGACAAAAACTGTTATCATCAATGAGGATGGTCCACGTTCTAGCAATGTCGGTTCTGAAGATTCAAACTGTAAAGATTCTTGTAATCAACACAATGAGATGACAATAGAAGAAAATGTTTCATTTGAAAATAGCAATTTGGGCTCTACTAATGGGCAAAACAATGCAACTAAGAACGGTCTCTCCAACGATTCTAGGGTTATATGTTTTTATCGTTGTTGTTCTGAATGTCTTATAAAACTACGCAAAACAATAGAGAAAATTCTCGCTTACGAATGGGGATTGAGAGATGATGGTAATTTTACAGTTGAAGATGTCCACGACTTGGTTGCTTCAGTTTCAATGAATCTCCATTCGAAATTGAGAAAGATATTTGTTGCTGATTGGCCCAAAGGTGAAGGGGAGATGAAGCAGGATAATGTTAGGGGAGTTTTTAAAAATCAAGAAAAAGACACGTCGCAAGGTAAAGGTTTCGAAAATGGATATCTGGGACCTCAAGAATGTAAGTTTCATTCGACAACAAATCAAGATTCTCAACAGGAAAATGATTTGAAGTTCGTATGTAGAGATGGTGTTATGTCACAGCTAACCTCGGAGGAAGTAGCTTCTCTAGATTTTCACTGTAAATTTGATAATATATGCCTTTGTTCTCTTATAGAATTGATAGTGATGACTAAGCAACCTTTAGGCTGATCTGATTTTGTGGCAGCTTGATTGGCTTTGGCAATTTTTGGTGAAATGGCGGGATGTAGGTTTAGTATTTTACCCATGAGATGTAGCAAGATTCTAATTTCTTGCCATCCCGGAATTTTGAACTTGAGATTATAATTATAAAAAGAAAAATAGAAGGTTTGTTATCTGTGTTCCTAATAGTATTGTCAGTTCCGGATTTCTTTTTAGTTCCATTTTTGGCTTCAGGTTTGTACAAAATGCTACAATCATACATCACTTTAATTATGACGTCATTATGACATGTGCTCCAAAGAGCGAACACGACTCCCTTCCAGATATATAAGAAAATTGCATTAGCTGTCCATTAGAAGGCGTTGCAATTGTAATACTTACTATGACTCCCTTTCCCTCTCTCCTCAACCTAGCACCCCATCTCTTCCCCTCCCTCCTCCCTGCTTTGATTGTGAACCGAGCCTGTGCGCTCCCTCCTCACTGCAGTAATTGGACCTATCAGCCCTCTTTTACAAATATTAATAAGTTTTCTGCCTAACACGAAAATGCATTGGTACACAATTGCATAAACCCCTCAGAATATCTTCCAATGGGCTAAAATTTGATGTACTGCGGTTACAAGATCTGTAGTATTACAATAAGCAATGATGCTCTTATGACATGATAACAAATGTTAAAATTTAATGTTTTATCTTACTAGTAGTTTTCTTATGCCAATAAAATTTGCAAAAATTCTGAAAACGTGAAGTTTGATAAAGATGACGTGCACTGTGTAAAAGCGCCCACATAAGCGTAAATAGCATAGCAATGAAACGTTTTGCGGTGTATGTTTTTTACCTATTTAACACACTTAAAAATAACAAAATGCGTCGTCCATTATAATTTTGTAAAAACATAATCCAATTCAAAATTATATACAAGTAGTAGAGTGAGAAATAAAAGCAAAACGATATGTGCTATTTCTTATGTATATAATCCTAAATAAGAATATTATAACTCTTATTTATGTATATTTATGTAAAAAAAATAAGTTGTGACCCAAAAACGACGTAGCAATGCGCTACGTTGCGCGCCATTTAAAACAGTGATGTCAAGTACTTTCAGATAACTTTTCTTTCAGCAATTTTACTGATTCTATAGTCCACAAATGTATATCACATTTAAAATAAAATTAAGGATCCCAACAGTTACATTCACACCACATCTTCGCATTGGCCGAGACGTGAATCGGTAAGCAGCCATGGATGGTAAAATAAAAATAAATAAAACTAACACCAACGTTTCTCAGTTTCCACTAAACTAAAACGCTTGATCTTCAAAAAAAACTAAAACGCTTATCCTGACCTAACTTGCACTACACAAATATCAATCCATCAGAGTAACAAAGGAAATACAATGACAAGCTATATCTGTGCTCACTGCTCACCCTTCTACCATATTCTCAGTTGAATCATTGTCATTGTTGTCTACAGTGGCGACACTTGTCAAACCCTCCTTACTCAAAACTGTCGAGGTTTCCGCAGCATTGCCTGCATTTATCTCGGCATCTTTTATTTGTAAGGAATCAACATCCATGGCGATAGATGTATCAGCATCACATGTCACGGTCTCATTAATCGAGGGAACAGTCAGGGTTACCCCAACATCACCTCCAATTACCTCGGGATTTCCTTTTTGTGGAGATTCAGCTTTCATAGCCATGGGTGTATCGCCACTTATCACAGTCTCAAAACCAGGGGGCACTATCGGGATATTTAAAGCTTCAGTTTCACTCATTTTGGCAACTGGAGATTTAACAACTGGGGCTATGGATGAATTGTTACTCGTCACAACTTCAAAACCAGGGGGTACTATCGGAATGTTCACAGCATCACTTGCACTCACTTCGATATCAAGAGATTTAACTACCGGGCCTGCGGGTGTATCAACACCGACAGTGCTATCTGCGACATCGCCACTTTTCAGATCATCATTACTTGGCAACACTGTCGAAGTTTTCCCTGCATCACCTGTACCCACCTCCGGGTTTTGTGTTTGTAGAGAATCAACTTCCACAGCTATGGTTGTATTAGCAGCCTCAAATTCAGGTGGGACTATCGAGGTTTCTACATCACCACCTGCACCTACCTCAGGATTATTCATTTCTAATGTTTTAACTTCTGGGGCTTTGGGTGTAATTACCTCAGGATTTTTTGTTTCTATGGATGGAACTTCTGTAGCTACAGGCGTAACAACCTCATCATTAATTGTTTCTAGAGATCTCTGTTCCGCAGCTACATGTGTATCGCTTCTGACAGTGCCACTTGTAACGGCTTCAAAACCCGGGGGGACTGGCGGAATATTCAAAGCAGTATCTGGGCCTATCTTGGGATTTTTTATTTGCTGGGTTTTTAATTCCGCGGAAATGGATCTATAGCCATGAGAGAGAAATTCATCGGCCTTCTGCGATATCTTGGGATTTTTCGTTTGCTCGATTTTCAATTCTGTAGAATTGGATCTGCTACCATGAGATTCTTCAGCCTTTTGTGGTTTTGGCATTATTTGTTCAGAAGGAGGGTACACCCTTAAGGTGTTTCCCATATGAGAAGTTTCGGTAGTCATCTTTTGTTTTTGCTTTGTAGCTCCAGAATCGTTCATGGATTGAAGTTGCAGCAACCTGTAGTCAGTTTCGGGCCGACGACACACTTTCCTCAGGGGGACAATTTCCTGACAAAATTGAAATTCAATAATAAATAACTAAAAATAGCCTACACCATGTCCTGGTTTTTCGTAAGATAAAATGAAATAGACAACTACAACAGTGCTTAAACAAGATAATCTAACAAAATTACAGAGCGCATTGCACTTTACCACCTTCAGCTTTCGTTCTGTGTCTCACTTTTGCACGTTTTGGATTTTCAGCAAAAAAGTACAGTTTGGCTGAAAAATACAGGCAACCTTAAATAATCAATTTTGCTTACCTTAGTGTTCCTCATAGTAATTGACGCTTTTGGTGGAAAACAATACAGGAAAAAACAGAGGTAAACTTATAGGAGGGTGGGTAATACAACATAACTGGTTTAGGAGCAACAAAAACAAAATGTCAACATTTTAGCCGGATACTTTTAACTCGATATTAAAAATGTTGCGCTTCCTTTTGTGGTATGCCTAAAAGACAGCACCAATCTTTCCATTTTCTAATATCAAACTTCTTGTCTAACTGAAAAAGAAAAAGACCCAATAGTCACAAGTCCCTATAAATGCACAATATGGTACAAAAAGATGAGTAAAGCTGCCCAAGAATATGAAATGTGACAAGCGGCACCACGTTTATGCCTGTTCCCCATCTATCTCCTTCCAAACTCTCTTCATACAACTTTTAAAAAGAAAAAGGACTCAAATGAGGAGTGATTTTAAAAAACTAATGCAATTGTGTACCTCAGACTGATCATGGTCATAACGTACTAAGAATCTGCAGCGACAACCCCTTACATCATGCCTCCGTCTTTGGGAATCAATAACATGAGCATCATAATAAAGAGCTTGCTCTTTGCCTTCCTGTGAGAGATCAATATTATCCATCGATTTAAATAGAGAATTATAAGCCACACCTAAACCAACCAACCTTTCTTAACAAGTTGAAATACAAATAAAAAACATTGTATCAATGGACAAACCTGAAAGCAGAGTATAAGATCTTTCGGGAGAATAGCAACACACTCGGTTGATTCACATGGTAAAGACCGTGGTCTCACATGCTTCCGAACATTAACCCATTCATCCTCCTCTGATCCAAACCCAGCAAACCGAACGAGAACATCCTAAAATCCAATGTGAGAAAAAAATCATGAGTTACAGAGATACATACATCTATTACAAGTCAAAAACCAAATAAGACTTCAGTAAGACAGATTTATTCCATTAATCCATGTTACACTCGAGTTAAATTTTAAAATGTAATTGCCTACAAAAATTCCTTTTCCATCATATTCTAGTTTAATGCTTTAGTACTCTAAGCTGGATATAATATACTATATGAGCAGATATGAAATATTACACTTGGAAGATATTTGATTAATTAAAGAAAAAGTATTGTGTTAGTTAACTCATTGTTTGAACTCGTCTCCCTACTGACTTCTATCTTAGTTATAAATTAGAGACCTTGCAAAAGATACCGCAAAAATAACTGACAAACACATAAAGCTAATCAAAAAAAGTGAGCGATCAAAGTCAGCTTCACAATTACCGGTTCATCTGTCTCGAGAGCTCTATGTGAGAGAAAACTTGCAACATCATACCTGACAGAAAGGGGGACACTGTCAGAGAGATATACAGAGACAAAAGGTCCAAAGCAGAATAGATGTAAACTAACCATGCACCATCTCTTGCAGATTTGGCTTCAAACTCCAAGGAAGAGTTGTCAGAAACAGGCTTTCCACCACCTTGAGGCAAAAAGTAAATTACAATTTGAAGAAAATAGAATATTCTGAAAATCACAACAATGATACTCACGATACTGTAACAGAAGAAAAAAGAGCCTAGTAGAAACTAGAGTAAAAATATTATTTGACTAATGACATTCACTAAGGAGTAAAAACACATCATTAACTATTACGAGTCATCCCTTATTACAACAACTCAGTAGATGACACTAAAACATGGAAAAGCTTATATGAAATTCAAAATAATCAACAGTCAGAATACAACCCAGTTGCACCACACCCGTACCCATGTTGGAAAATAGAAGGAAAATCTATATTAAGCTTACCTACTGGAGGATTTACAGGTTGAGGGGCTTGTGGGACATTTTTTGCTGCATTTTGGGCTTGAGGGAAATTATTCACTGCATTAAATCGAGGTAGAGGTGGTGGCGCACTAAACATCTCAGGAGGCTTATTAGTCTGTTTCGCCCTCAGAGCAAAACGCCTATTTTGAAACCAATTCCACACCTAGAAAATGTAAATTTAAATTAGCAAAAGACAATCAGGTTCTCAGTTAATTACCAACATGTAAAAAAAGGAAAAGTGTCTTACTTGTTTCACTTGAACCTTATTTTTCCCTGACCTTTCCTGAGAAGCACTACAAACAAAAACAAAGGAGTGTGACTGGCCACTTAAAAGGAAAGCAAAATTACATGATTGGTAACTATTTATAAGATGCTAATTAACTGCACACCTGAATTTTTCAGCTAAGGATTCGAGAATTTCACGTGATGGCACCTGCGCTTTGTGTTCGCGGAGTATCATTTCCATTTCCGCGACCTTAAACAAAAACAAATAAAGAACAATTTAATGACATGATATTCGGACTCCATAATAACTCATCTCAGCCAACTCATTTACTATGGAATCTTCTTCATATAGGTCACCAAGAGAATTAACTACACATACGTCATAACCAATTAAAAGAACTTTAAGGGAAATGTTTAACTGGAACGTTAAAGAATAAATAAACAGCTATCTAAAAACTGCTAGCAATTATGATCCCTTTAGAAGTACACAAAATTAAAACTGGAAGCCGTGATCCGAAGGGAATAGCACCAGCCTCTCATCTTTGGAAATTTAATATAGGTGATCAAATGTGAGTTTGTTATTCAATTTAAGTTAGGTTCACTTTAAGATAGCATATTACAACACAGCAAGCAAGTAAACACAGCTCCCCCAAAAAATAAAATGAAATATTCTATATACAATTATAGCTACGGTAATTAATTAACGGACAATTAATCCACAACTAATGAACCCTGCTACCAGTTTGCACTATGCACTCCACCCATGCAACAAATAGCTTATTTTGACAGAGAGAAACAAAACCCGAGAAACCAAACTTCAAGTAATCCCTAGTTCTGTTAAAAACTTTTTTTTACTCAAAACAATTTACAAAATTCTTGCAAAATTAAAATCCTAGCTTCTCCTCTCTCACTCATCTTTTCCCTTCTCTTAAACTTAATCTTTAAAATCCTTAACTTTATTCCTACAAATACATTGTAAGACATTGATATAAAAGTACACTTTAAATTTAATGTTAAAATCATAAAACCCCCCTCCAAATATGTAATCATAATCCAAACGGCTTGCAATGAGGATAGTGAGTCATTGGAGTTACATAAAACAGATTGGTAGTCAATACTACCGACACAGAATAATGAATCACATACAGATTGTACAGATAAATTACATTATGTAGTTGTCAAGTACTAGCGGTTTCACTTTAGATACCTCAAAATTTGTCAGTTGTCCCTCAAATTACATAGTTGCACTTGTCATATCACTACGTAATTAGAGTATGTATTTTGTCCATATTTACAACCAACGGTTTTGGATAAAATAAATAAAACCCTGTAATGGTCCCGTCGCAAAAAGATCAACATCCGTCCAAAAAATACCAAACGACAAATATAGTAAATCCCATAAAAATTGTTACTTGTCCCTCAAATAACAAATTACATAGTTGCCATTGTCATATCACTACGTAAATATGTTTTTTTTGTATCCACAACAAAAGGTTTCGGATAAAATAATTAAAACCCCGTAACGGCCCCGTCGTAAAAAAGACCACCATCCGTCCCATTAACACCAAACACAACATTTATTAAATCCCTTAAAAATTGTTACTTGTCCCTCAAATTACGTAGTTGCCCTTATCATATCACTACATAAATATATATTTTGTTCGTTTTTACAACGAAACCGTTTTTAATAAAACAAATAAAATCCTGTAAGGTCTCGTCGAAAAAAGACCACCATTCGTCTATTAAATCTCTTTAAAATTGTTAATTGTACCTCAAATTACATAGTTGCCCTTGTCATATATATCACTACGTAAATATGTATTTTGTTCGTATCTACAACTAAAGGTTTTATAAAAAATAAATAAATGCCGCAAGGTCCAGTCGCAAAATAAAATAAAAAAATATCCGTCCATTAATACCAAACAGGAAATATATTAAATCCCGTAAAAATTGTTACTTGTCTCTCAAATTACATAGTTTTCCTTGTCATGTCACTACGTAAATATGTATTTTGTTCGTATTTACAGCAAAAGGTTTTGAATAAAATAGATAAATTTCCGTTAAGGTCGCAAAAAAGACCACCATCACTCCACTAATGCCAAACACGAAAATATATTAAATACAAATTCCATGTCAAATAAAGTAATCTCAATTATCTTAAATACAAGTTCATTCAAACACAATGGTTTTGAGCTACATGTTATATAGGAGTAATAATTAGCTAAAAACATATCTACTTTTTTTCCCGGTTTATCGTACGGAATTTCATGTCTCTTTGTCAACTTTAATTTTATCTCGAACCGAAACCAAACCTAAACACACTATTTTTAGTCTCTCTATTAAATTTATTCCAACACGAAAAAATTAGGGCATGAAAAAGAAAAGAAAAAAAGAAAAACCTAAGTAGCCAATTAAAATGGTAATTTAATAACATATAGAAGAACGATTAGATCCAAAAGATGCAAACGTTACACATAATCATATACACATAATTATATACATATACATATAGATATAGATATATATGTGTATATATATATATATATAGAGAGAGAGAGAGAAGAGACCTCGGTGGAGCTGAATCGAAAGGCTGGAGTTCCATTGCCAGGTGGCCTACCCATTTTTACAATCCCCGTTCAAAAAAATAACACTAAAATCACAATTTATTTATATATATATATATATATATATATATACAGAGAGAGAGAGAGAGATGTTTGATTCGTGAGTTCAGGGACTGAGCCGAATTTGTTTTGTGTAAATTCATTATTTTAGGAAAAAAAACTGTTTTAGTGCAATGTATTGTTGTATTTTAGTATCTCAACTTTAATTTTTAACAATTTGGGTCGTAATCTCTTAATTTTTTCTAATTATGGTCGAGCAATAATAAATTAACGAAGTTGTAGTCTGTGTATCTCATATTTAGGAATTCATTTTTGAAGAATAGTGACCGGAATTGCATACATTATGTGATAGGTGAGAAAACGTAACTCGAATTCTAATATTTTGGTTAACATCGGTTCCTTAATGGACGTAAACTGCTATTTTGAGACACAAATCGGTAAAAATCATGGTATCAGATAACTTCCCTCCTTATATTTTGTGTAGAAGATTTGGTATATACATGACGCCCCATTTAGTTTTGACTAATTTCATGTTTAGTACGTATATTATTACTTTGTTGGACAATTTTCGGATCCTTTTGAGTGAATAATTTTTATGTGCGAAACGCTATTTACGATTCTACTTATTGGCGGTGCACATAAATGTTTGAGTTAGTAATTTTTTTCAATTTAGTGTTTCTGCATTTGAATAATTTATATTAATTGGGAACTCGCAAAACAAGATCTTAAAAGCTGAAAATACATATGAAATGATCTTGTTTAAACCTTATTTACATCCTTACGGACTTTTCAGGAGTTCGTAAATATTGAATCAACCGGAACCCAAAAACGGAAATAAATTTTATTTGTGGATACGAATATATATATATATATATATATATATATATATATATATAACTTCTTAGAGCATTCAAATCAAACTCATCAACTTTTTTTTTTTAAATTTGGAGTGAAAATTCAACTTTTTGATATTTTGAAAGTCATATACATTTTATAGCCTCATCAAAACATCAAATCATTTATATTTATCGTATTGATCACACCGAAGAAAAATGTTTTGAAAAATATTATTTGTTCAATTTATTAAAGTATGCTTTGGGAATTTTGTTAAAGTTAAAAATATTATTTTTGAAGGAAAAAATAAAATAATTAAAACCTATTTTAGACCCTTTTATATATATAAATGTTTATCACTCACTAAGCTCGTTTAGCTTAACCCTCGTTTTTATAATGTTTTCAGGTATATAGTGTTGATACCAAGTTAGTCGGACCAGACAGACTTCATAAAAGTTTAAGTTAGTTTTCCGTTGCAATGTAATTTTGGTTTAGCTTGTAAGAGATTTAGTTTATTTGTAATGAATATAATTTTCGATGTTACAATTAATGTAGATTTTGATAGAAATTTGAGTTGACAAATGAGCTATTTATGTATTGTATTATAATTATTCTTTTAGGCTTTATTTAGCACGTGACGCCGCACGTGCTATTCGGCCGTGTGATATCCCAAATTAGGTCAGGAATGTTACATTTTTTTGGTATCAGTCTCTATCAATAATTAACTATTTTAACATTATATTTTAATATAAAATTCATATTTAAGTAATAACATACATATGGTTAAAATGGTTGTGAGTTTAATTGAGAGATTTTTTGAGATAAAACTCGTTAGTTATAGAAAAAGTAAAATTTGATGAATTGAGATGTAAATGATCTTACTGGTCACTTGCTCGTGCTTGGTGATACATTTCCAAAAATAAAACATCTATTTGCTATAAAAATCTACTTTGTCATCCACTATAATTATTACCTCCATTATGTGGAATTAACCAAGGCATATGAACGATTCAGATCATATATTAAAATAACTTAATTTTCTTAGTAGAAATATAATCCAGCACTTGATTTATTCATTACAGCAAATGCAGGGATAATACTTAATAGACTAGACAAGTAGACAACATAAGCTGTATGATCCATTCAAAAAAATAGTTAATAGGTTTTGAAAAGTTGGAAACACAATAAACGATCATGGTGTGGAAACACCAAGTTTAGACGCTGCTAAAAGGTTGGAGCAATTGAGCATTAAATGAATCTAATTGCAAGCTTGACCAGTTGACGAATTTCATATTACATAATTAACATGAAACATTCATTCAAAAGGTGATCCAGTGCTATCAAATGCGGTCAACAAAAAGGAAATCCACTTTTTCTAAATTATTGGGGTTTCTCCGAGCAGTTATCTGCAAAAGGGCGCCATCTATAAGCATACGCTGCAACACTCTCGTTATGTTTTTTGTATCGTCGATCCCCAAATGGTGGCTCCCTAAGAGTGGTATTCGAAGCTCTCTCATCATTGAAGCCATTCCTGGGGCCTTCAGAGCATGATAAAAATTGAAAATGTTAATAGATGGACAAAATAAAATTGCTGTTAAGCTACCTCCGATTGTTTCGTATAGGCAAAAAAAAACGTTAAAAAGAATTTTTTACGGAGAAAATAAGTCCAACAGAAATAGCAATGCTAGGAACACCTAGTAAGCAAGAAGGAAACATTTCAAGAACCAAAAACAAAATTACTCTATTGTACAAATGCACAAAGGCTATTGTAGCATGTTTTATGAATTAAAAGTTCCAAGGTGTTGATTTGGTTATGTTTGCAAGAAATTAAGGAAAACAATCACCATAAAGAAATGTTTAAACGGAACACCAACTAGATGTTGCAGTAGACATCTCCGGGCAGATAAGATATTTGTAAACTCTGTATAAAAGTTTATGTTTGCCTATCATCATTGAGAAATTAAAATTCATCCAGTTACTGCTCATCTGTGAAAATGGATGCCTACTTAAAACAGGTAGAAAGCTAATGCCATTTGAAAGAGCTGATAAATAGTTTTCTCGCACTGTGCTCGTGGAAAAAAAAGTTTTCAACAAGTAATATAAAATAAACAGTCACATTCCAGATTATAAGCCAAAAAAACTTAAGCTGCAATATTTGGAACTTGAATTAACCAGTGCAAGAATCACTCACCCTCCTCTTGTAGAAGTTCAGATAGACGTCCTTCAAGTTGATCCATTCCCTAAAGTAAGGGGGGAGTTTCATATGTACTACTTTGCATTGTTGAGGGACCTTCGTCTTCAAATCCCAATTTCCACTGTGACAGTGCGAACAGACATTTTAGGTTTTAAAACAAAACAAAAAAACAATTTTGTGGCACTATAGATAACTAGAGATTATCTACTATATTCAGTCACTACATATTAAGTATCATTTTGGTTTTAAATATTTCTGCTAAAAAGAAGCCTATAAAACAGTAACTGCATGTATCGGGGGTTTTCCCCATCAATACTTCCCCTCTCCCATAATTTTCACATGATAGATTTTAAGATTCACTGTAACCTACTTTAAATGATGAAAAAGTAGTGATCCATATCTTTTCTCCAAAAATCAATTAAACAAAATGAAAATTGATTCTGAAAAAAGTATCTAAACACTAATCATCCAGCATGCACTAAAAGTATAATGTCACACCCCTTTTCAAGCGGATTAATTGCAATTTGCAAATCCCTAAACCCGAATTAAAAAAAAATGCAAGAAAAAGGGTTACTTTTTCATTCAGTTGAAATCATTCTAAGCATTAAGCTGAACTCACCAAGTCACAAACGCGGCATTTGTAAGATACCCACTCGACCCTTTACTCCACAAGCTACGTTCTGACATCCAAGCTTCAAAATGGTTAATAACTTCATCAAATGGAATAGCTGTGTCATGCCAAACACTGCATAAGAAAGTAATTTAATATTTTTCCAGCATCGATAAGGAGGGGCAAGTTTGTTTATATCGGTCAATTTCTAGAATTCCAGGCTAGTTCCTATGAATGATATTTTGAAAAAAATCACAGGCAGGATAGCATGAACTACTGCAAGTTCTGAGCATGGTATGGCCTTGAATCCAATTATCTCAAAGAGATTTACACAATATGTAAATAGATATATCTGTGCAAATAATAAAACAGGGAGAGTATATTCATGCAAAAAATAGAAAATAATAAGAACCCAACATAAGACCAGTACTTCCACTGGCACGAATAAGAAAATTAAAAAGATGGAGCATTGCTGAAAAAATGTTGAATAAGGATGTGCTTACAGGAATCTTGTGAATCAAATAACCAAAAAATGAACAGACTAATCAATATTTTAGAGAATAGCAAATCAGAAAGAATTAAGGTCCACAAACTTGCTGACAAAGCGTATGTAAAGTAGTGTGCATTAAAGTAAGTGACAGCATACCGATCAACTCCCATCTTTCCGTATTTTCCTTTAATATACTCATTTATTCTCTGTTCACTCATCACGGAAGGCCTTACAAATCTGCAACAAACACAAAAACTGTTAGCATATACCAGCTGAAACAGCATACAGACTAAAGATTAACAGTTCACAATGTTTTTAGTTTTTGCACCATACTTCTTTTCATAGCTTTTTAAAACTAAACCGTAGAGCTTCTCAGATTATGTTCTCAAATCGGACAAATTCAATGATTCTAAATATAGGACATGTTTCCATAAAAACTTGCTGAACATAGCTTCCGAGTCACTTAAAGCTGCAAGTTTCCTCCTAGTCAATTATTGACCATCAAAAAGAGGTTAAGTTCCACTTCCACATGGAAAAACTTTACATCATACGAGTTCAGAACAGTTAAAAGTTTCCCCAAATAGATATCATTCATTGCATCCAATACATCCACCTACTAAGATATATTTGCCACTCGAAAAGCTTTTCATGATAAAGAAGGTATACTTCCTTGATTGAGATCACTAGTTTTCACGCTTCACATATTCCAATATTTTACATAATTTCTAAAGATCGGTTATCTTTTCTGTAATTCGTACTATTCTTCCTTTTAATATAAATAATGCCAAA
The DNA here is from genome assembly GCA_963920805.1 of Primula vulgaris. NCBI lineage: Eukaryota > Viridiplantae > Streptophyta > Magnoliopsida > Ericales > Primulaceae > Primula > Primula vulgaris. The sequence goes on along the minus strand of OY987218.1, from coordinate 24,592,792 downwards.
GAGAAGATTTATAGATCTTTGAGTGAAAGAGAGTTGAACCTGTGAAAAATATCAACAACAGCCATAGTTTTTGCATCGACCATCAAAACGGGAAACTCGAGAATCTCTACTTTTCCCTCCAAGTCGAGCACAAGGAAATAATTCAAATTTTGAGCACGTATTTTTTCGTACACCTCCGAGCTTATGTCAAATTCGTGAGAACAATTATGATTGAATTTCTCAACATGGCAAGTATCATCCAACTGCATTGCATTAACAATAATCATCAATAGTGAACAAAGGATTACAGCTTTTAATTTACAACATTTTTGTTTAAGGACTCGGTATATATAGAGGCTGTTGATTTTGACACTATCAATCAAATGTCGATGAAGGTATATACAAGATCAACCATCACTCAACTCGCGATGTTGGAAACAATCAACCACTCTATTATTGAGAAGAATACAGAAAATGGGAGATTCACAAAACATTAAAGCAGTAAACCTTAATTGGACTAACCTGGCAATCCAAAGATTAAATTATTAATAGGGAAGGACGCTAAATTGCAACTACTCAATAAATTAAAAATTGAACGAAAGATACTATAATCGCCTATGCCATACAGATCAACCTCTAAGACCAACTAGCCATCTAGTATTGTCGACCCTTGTCTAAGCCTGGGGTTTGTTTGGTGAAGCTAAGTGTAGACCACTTATTTACTTTTTTCTCTAGCTTCAATCTTAAGTAGGATTTGTCTGTTCATTTTTTATTCTCGATGACGTTTTTCTTTATTCCCAGAAACGGCAGTCGAAGTTCCGTTTCATGGTTTGAAAAAAGCTAGTATTATTTTTAGTATGACCCAACCAACAAAACCCACATCATCATCAAAGTAACCCCTTACATCTTAATCCGAAGAATTTGGGAGTCCGCTGTATTTGAAAAATCACACTGACTCACAACTGTGATTTTTTCCTTCGCCCTATACAATGCTTATTGTTCATCAATTTGTCCGACATTCATGTTCTTATAAACCCCTTGCATCCAAGTCCAACCAAAACCAGTTAAATAGAGTTGAACTCAAAAGAGCATCTTATTTATCAAAAGAAAAAGGCGACGTATCCTTTCTTTAGCTGGGAAGCATTCGGTTATTCAGTTTCAAGTATTAAATGTTTTAAATAACTACTTTTCTCCCTAAAAAGGTAGCAGAATTCGGCCTTCGGTTGAAAAAAACCATCTTTCCTAAAATAGACTACAACCGAACGATTCCTTACAACTATAAAGTAAAACCCAGAAAAGATTTCATACCCTGGTGCATTTATTAAGTATCATTAAACGCAAAACAGCATAATTAGCTCATATTATTAATACGCGTAAAAAATCCTATTTTTAATTAAAGCATCTTATCTATCTTTTCATTAGTTCTAAAACCAGGGCAGCCTTCCTCTATTCAGTTTCAAGTCTTACAAATTTAATGCCTTATCCTGAATTCGAAGTGTCGGATTTCCTCCCTGGGTTTAAACAAACTTTTTTCTTGAAAACGATACACACTGAAGGAACTAGACGGAGACACTCGGGGGTCAAGCAGCAGCCCACTATTTTCATAAAAATTGATGAAAAAATAAAATTTCCCATGTATTTTGACTAAAATATTAAAAATATAGCGTTTCAGCCCTGCAATTACCAAAATTAGCGTTTGTTACGCTGCTAAAGCTACAAGCAAACAAATACTTACAGGTAAGAGGTAACAAGTAATTAGACTCAGAATACAAATAACATAAATAAACTAAAAAGAGCATAATTAGCTCATCTTATTTATAATATGAAAAAACATCCATGAAAGCATCTTATTTATCTTTTCTTCAGTTATAAACTCTGGACAACCGTCCCTTATTCGGTTTCAAGGCTTACAAAATTAATTTCTTTCCTAAACTAAAAAAAAAAAAACTAGTTTTTTTCCTGAAAAAGCTATAACCAAACAAATACTTGAAAGTAAAAATACCCAAAAAAGTAAAAAGCAAATAAATATACTTACCAAGGTGCATTTACCTTGAGTGTGATACAAACACATAGGCCTCCACCTATTATTATTATTATTATTATTATTATTATTACTGGTCTGTTTAATAACATTAACAGAAGAAGAAGAAGTAGTTTCATCCATTGCTATTGTAGAGAGAGAAGCAATAAGGTTGAGTCTTCTTGCAGGGTAGAGAGAGAGTGGGAGAGATTTAAGTGGCAGAGATGAAACCCTACATATATTTAAAAACGCCATTATCGGATTTCAATTCTACGTTTCTTATTTTGTTTGAAATATATTTCCATTACACTTCTTATTGTAATGTCGTAACGTAGTGTGCTTAGTACAAGTTTTTTCTTACATTGTTTTTTTTTAGATTTTTTGCCATGAAAAAAATAATGGACGTCTGGTATGCTAGATTTTATGTCTTTTAAAAAAAACATGACAAATTTGAAAAGCAAAAATTTATGTTTTTTGTTAATTTTTTTTAGCTTTTTTGACACAAATATCAAAGTAAAAAAATAATTAACCTTGTTTACGAAAACACTTTCAACCTTAATGGGAATTTACACACGGGTATAATTTGGTCATTTTGAATAAATTACCAAAAAACCTAAAATGTAAAATCAAACGAAAATCTAATAAATCTAGCTTTTTAAAAAGTTTGTTACCAAACACACTAACCAGCTTTTTAAAATACTTTTTTATAGTTGCTTTCTAAAAGCAAATTTTTGACAAAATTTTTTTTTGATATCAAACGGACCGTAGTCGGAAATAGCTTGCTTATCACCTAATTCGGTTTAATTTTATTAAATTACCGTCTAATTAATTAATTCCGTCCAATTTACTAAAACTATTAATTACGTTTAGGTTCCGGCTAATTTATGTCTATGGTTGGTTGTCTTTTAGAACAATGATTATATTTGTTACCGTTTTGTTAATTAATCGCTTAAAAAAATTGTTAATTAATAATACTAGATTTAGAGGTAACCCCATAAAATAAGACTACTTTTGATAAATTAACAAAACATACTACTTTTGAAACTAAATTAACAAAAACATACCATAAAATTTTTAACTAACAAAAACACTAATTTGTATATTTCATACTCTTATTTCAAAAGTTCATAGCAATTTGTATATTTGAATACCCTTGTTCCAAAAGTTCATACAGTTGTTTCAAAATTTCATACATTAATTCGTAAATTTCATACCTCAATTTACATAATTCATATTCATAATTTTCAACTTCATACTCTTAATTCACGGAATTAATACATTTATTTTTCAACATTATACAGTAGTTAACAAATACAACCATTGCCCGTTTTCCGATCTCGAACTATCACGTTGCCGTCGTGGGACTCTCATTCGACGACCGTATTTTCGTCGACATCAACCTCGAGTTTTCTATCTCACTCTACACCACCGCCGCCCACTTCGACGGATGTTTTCGTCTCAATATTCACCGAATAGAGAGAACGGAGAGAGAAAGAGAGAGAATGAGAGAAAAATTGGAAAGATAGAAGAAGGAGGAAAGAGCGAGGAGAAGAGAGAGATCGGATAGAGAGAGAGATCGAAAAGAGACAAAAGGAGGATGAGAGAGATTGGGGAGAGATTGTGAGGAAGAGAGAGAGAGTAAAGAGATATGAATGGTGTTTTTTATTTTTTATTAATTATTAATTGAATATATGTTTTTGATAATATAATTTTTGAATGTGTATTTTTGTTAATATAAGAGGTATATGTTTATGTTCTTGATGTATTGTTATTGTAAAAATATTGTCAAGTATATCAGCTTTTAATAATTGAATGTTTAAATGTCAATATTAGTTTTTCATATCGTTACTCCGGCTAATTGTTGTGTATGTAGTCAATTTTCACTCTCTTTGTTGCCGTATGCATCTATTTGGAAAAATATCTTCGGTATCATGATTTGATAACTTTTACCAAATTGATACTGCATATAATCAAGGTAGTTTCATATTTTACCAAATTTTGCCATTTTGATATCTAACCATAACGCACGCGACAAAATTTTACTAACCTAGTTGGATGAAGTGACTGATTGGATATGAAATAGTCAAGTCAAACCAAGACGGATAAGTTGCTATGTTGGGTACTTAAATGCATTTTGTAGAAGTGACTTCTAGAAAAACATTTAAGTTTACGTTTGGTTAATAAATGCTTTTAACTTTTATAAGTTCTTTCTAGTGTTTTGTATAAAAGTCAAAAGTCAATTATTAAAAAAAATATATACATTATTAGCAACATTATACATGGTCTATATTAAAACATAACAAAACAATACAATACAATACAGTGCCGATTTTGGACTAATTTATAGTGGTATATAGGAACATTACTAACACACTTTCAAGTTCCAATAAAACCATAGTAAAGTTGTGGATTTAAGCTAATAATAAGATTAAAAAAAACGGACAAAATAAGTTACATTCTATTGTTTAACAATAATATTTTTGCAATGATTATTGTTGAATATGGTGATCAGGGTTGATCACGAAAACTTTTAGAGAGAGAAACTCTAAATATAAAATGTATTATTATGATCAACCGACTTTTACAATAAACTCAAGTGGGTATTTATACTAAACTAACTAACTAAATCTATGTATATTAATACGCCCACTCAAGTTGAAAAATATTGAAAAATATCTCGAACTTGCACATAAAAAGAGCAACCAAAATAAAATGCCACAAACGGCTATAAAAAATCACATAGGACTAATAAAATGCCACAACCGGCAAGAAACGACTACGTAGGGCCAAACAAATGCCACAATCGGCAATGAACGACCATGTAGGGTCAAACAAGCCAACTAAGGGCATCAAATGGTACAAACGACTTATAGCGCCATAAAAGACGATACCAAAGCCATAAAAAGCAAGCCAACTATGGGCATAAAATGATCACAACACCGAAAACGTCATAAAAGATGATATCAAAGCCATAAAAGGCAACAAGCGCCACTCAGACAAGCCAACAATGAGCAACAAATGGTTACATAGCCAATAAGATGGTCTCATAAGACCTAAATGCCATAAAAGGCAAAACAAATGCCATAAAAGGCATCAAATCCAAACCAAATGACCAAAATGTCGTATTTCCAAACTCTGGGGGACCATTCTGTCACAATTCCTGAATCTGTCAGACCAAACTGTCGTATTGCCAAACTCCATGGGGTCGTACTGTAATAGATCGAAAACTGATACGGACTAAAGAGAATCAACACTCAAATACGCATGATGACGCTGAAATTGTCCCAAAAAACATGACCAGTAGAGAAATAAACCCAAACCCTCAAAAAGACTACTCTGTATTTTCATAAACTTTGAGTACCACGATGAATATCTACAAAAACTGAAGGACCATGGAGTAATTGACCTAAACTAACAACTCAGCCCAACTGTCACAACGTCACACCGACGCAAGAGAAAAGAAATAGAGATTTACATACCTATTTAGATAGGGACACTTTTGTGAAGTCAATGTGTTTGACTGTACATTGTACCGTTAATTCGTGTATCGTTTGATTACTTTAAATTAAATCTGAACCGTAAGATTTAAAACTCTATTAAAAAAAATCCTTAAATCTTACGGTCTAAAAATCTAAAGTAAATGATCAAACAGTTCTCTATTTAACGGTACACGGCACAAAAGAAAAACTCATTTAGATATAGAGAGAAAACAAAAACTCCACACTGGAGAATCGAAGAAGATGACCGGAAAACACATCGGCATCGTAGAAGAAAGAAAGGAATAACCTCAAATCGAAGAAGACGAATGGTCTAGCTGGAGAACAAGAAAAATGAATTGGAGAAATACTCCACATCATCGCCGAAAACGAAGAAAAACAATACCAGATGAGAGTAAAAAGCATATCTGAGGGTACATGTATTGTTATGTATGTATATGTGAGTTTGTATATATATATATATATATGTGTGTGAGTTTATATATGTATGTATATATATATGCGTGTGTATGTATATATATATATGTGTGTGTGTATATATATATATGTGTGTGTGTGTGTGAGAGAGAGAGAGAGAGAGAGAGAGAGTTTGTATATATGTATATCGGAAACTTATCGTCGGAGAAGACGATCTAAAAAACGCAATCACCGAAAATTAAACGAACCAGATCCGTTCGAAACTCATCTTGAGAAATATAACTGTCACCTGAAAACAAACGATTGCCGGAGAAGAAGGCCAGACAGAAGACGATCGACAAATAACTGTCGTCGAAAAACTCGTCGGAATCTCGCCGAAGATGGAGAATAAACTCCAGATCATATCGATCACATCGGAAATGAAATCGGGGCAGAATGTAGGTCTAATCTGACCTTCGAACAGCCACAAAAACTGCCGACGAAGTCGTCGGAAAACTGACCAGAAAAGTCATCGGAAAACTGACCAGAAAAGTCGTCGGAAAACAGAATACCGATCACCGTCGCAACGGATTGTATACGCGCTTATAACGCTCTGATACCATGTCGAATATGGTGATCGGGATTGATCACGATAGCTTTTAGAGAGAGAAACTAAAACCAACTTTTACAATAAAACCAAATGTTTATTTATACTAAACTAAATAACTAAATCTATGCATATTAATAATTATAAAAACTAACTTTTAAATATATATATATATATATATATAGAGAGAGAGACTATTTATTGGTACAAATAACAGATACTCATAACTCATGTCAACGTGATACAGTTATGAGGTAGTGGGACACTTACACACACGTGGTTCGGAGTATCACATACGGTCATTTTGCATGCCAAATAACTGCTCATATTAGTCATGTTCTAGGGCTCGTTTTACAAATTATTTTCGATTCTCTCTCTATAACCTAAACACAATGTTAGTAGAAACTAAGTTATAAATAGATAGATAATTTTCATCTCTGTTCTCCTCTCAGTATATCTATAGAGCTTTCGATCCATCAGTTTTGGATAAAATAAGGAAGGGGGTACGGAAGGGGATAGAGAAATGGGGTAGAAGATTTGGACTCGAGAAAACCGCACACTAATCAAGAAATGGTTTTCCCATTGAAACATTTTTCCATAATATGTAGGCTAATGAAGGTAATATTATAATTATAATTATAAAAAGACTGAATTGTACATATTAAGATCTTATGTTGGGAAATTGGCTTGATTAATATACAAGAACATACCATTAATTGGAAACAATGCAATTAATTTTGGTTTAATCTATTTTGTCTGGACACCAATTTTTTTCACATGGCAGGTTTCAAATATGGATAAAAGTTAGATGAATATAAGAAACAGGTTGAGTGATGAGTATCTAAAAGGAGTTCAATCTTTTATAGAATTAGCGGAAAAGAAAGCTACACCGGGTATTGAGATGTATTGTCCACGTATGGAATGTTTAAATGTGGAACGCAAACCTAAAAGACCTGTAAAATATCATGACATGCGTTATTAATGGGTATCCAACGCATTTATAATAAGACCCGGGGTATAACAGTATTTTTTCCACTTAAGAATAAGGGCAATAAAGGTCCACAGTGAGAAAGCCCATGAGATAGGCATGAGATGGAGACACTTGTCAGCATCATATGACGCACGAATGCCTATAAATAGCCAACTAACTGCACGAGACTTTTCAGAGCTTATCTCCCTAGAAAGTATACCGATAAAAGTCCAATAAAAGACCGAGCATCAAGGATAATTAAGATTAAGATTAAGTTATCCGATCGAGCACAAGTGTAATAATAAGCTGTAATCCGAACAAGAACAATTACCGATCAATAATAATAAGAAAGAACAACATTGTGTCCAATATTTATTTTATTATTATTGATAATCCTACCGATCAAACTTATTGATTTATCGTATCATTTGGTTCCTTATGGGATAAACCCTATGTATTTGGCTTGGAGAGATCATGGAGAAATTGGTAACCATGAACAAATTTCCGATAAATCTGTTTTACTACAAAATGCAGATATTATTGAGGTCAGTTTTAAGTTATTAACATTTTGTTTCATAGATTTTTTAATTTCAAGATACACATAATCATTTGGCTTAAAATTATTTGATTAACTCTAACTTCAGATAATCACTAATTGAATATACCTTTCAAATTACACCAGGGAAGCAAAAAAGAAGAGCAATCCAAGTCTTCTGAGTTTTATTTGTTATCTTATAAAAAGGATAAAAGAAGTTTGGGTTGACGAACGTTGTGAAGAAGACTATGTAAATTCATCTAAGTCTAATTACAAATTAAATATTCTTTTCTCTCTCTGACTACTTGTTATTTATTTATCTATTTATTTCGTTTTGATATATTTTTTCTTTTCAAGTACTTCTGGTCCTGCAGGTCAAGCCCGGTTTTATGGGTGGGCCACAAGAGCCCATGGCCTCCGAAAAATACCAAATTTAGAGGACTCCGTTTTTTAAAAAAATATGTTTAATTAATTTTATATAAAATATAAATACATAAATCATTTTTTTGACACATGTAAGTGTGTTCAATACGGTAGTTTGTTGAAAATTAGTTATATTTTGCTATTATTTTTGTAGAATGTGGGTTCAATCCTTGGTAATAACATTTTTGTATTTCTTTTATTTAATTTTATTATTAAATTAAATTAATATAAATACACAAAAGAGGCCTTGTTTCCATGAAGGCCCAAGGCCTCCGAAACTATAGCTCCGAAAATATGTTTAATTAATTTTATATAAAATATAAATACATAAATCATTTTTTTGACACATGTAAGTGTGTTCAATACGGTAGTTTGTTGAAAATTAGTTATATATTGCTATTATTTTTGTAGAATGTGGGTTCAATCCTTGGTAATAACATTTTTGTATTTCTTTTATTTAATTTTATTATTAAATTAAATTAAATATAAATACACAAAAGAGGCCTTGTTTCCATGAAGGCCCAAGGCCTCCGAAACTATAGCTCCGGCCCTGCTGGTTGTTATCTTTTGACTTTTTTTATTACAGTTTTTGTTACTATGTTATGCTCCTATTTGATAGGCTTTTGGGTTGATGCTTTGATATTTTAGATCATTTTTACATATACAAAACTGAAATATACAATGCACTGTTATAGAAGTGTTTGGTATATAGTTTTGTGTACTGTTATATTCAGTATAACGATATCAATGTTAGATTATTTGCTTGAGCTTGTCTGCTTAGAATGTTCAATAAACTGATATATGAGTGATTGTCGCGGTGTTTAATGAGTATGATACTATGATGTTAATTAATTGTTATATGAATGCTTGCTTTACTATCTAATATATTGTTCGATATACATATAAAGTTATGCTTACATAAACATTGATCTAGCCTATCATTTATGATCAGCCAAGTCCATATCAGTAACCCAGGTCTTGTCAATAAAATGACTTGAGTGTTCAAACTAAGACATGCATAAATCGATATATTAATTCAAATAAACTAGCTACTTGCAGCAGTTTTTATAATCCTGGATTGGTAAGAAATGAACACTCTACCTTCAAGTATATATGGAACCAATTAAAATAAACTACCAAGCATATATGGAGCCTAATAGCAACTATAGTATAGATTTATGATCCAGTAGTTAATTACCTTGATGAAGGGAAAATTCAGAACGAAATCAATTCTCAACTCTCTTTCTGATTTGACATTCTCTCTTGCTGTCTTCACTTATACATGTATCTTTTCTATTTTTTTAATAGTGTCCGGAGTTGTTAGCTGAGACGGTAAGGAACCGATCAGAGGGGTTAACCCAAATTTTTGCTACAATTAGAATACGTCAATTAATCCTATTAATTCCTCTGTTACTAAACACTTTCCCTGCCTAGTTAATGTACACATGGAGATTGCAAGTATATTGTAACCTAAGGACCAACTTAATTATTACTAGTTGGACCCTTTAGTTATTGTTAATCACTCAAAAACTTGTAATTCGAATTAAGACTATCACTATTTAACGATAACAAAAATACGAGTCTTCACACATATACCAGTATGGTTTTATTTTGGCTACGCTTTCATATTATTGTTTTGATATACTTAATGGCCTGGAGGAACTACAACGATAACATGACTACTTCTAAAGCCGCTGGTTGTTTGTCGTGCTTGTCTGGTTATGTTTATTATTCTTACTTAGTACTTTTTGTTACAGGATGCACCAAAACAACTTGAGGATAAATCTATGATGAAGAAGTATTTGGCAAAGAGTATTTGGCAAGAAAATTTATCTGAAAGGACTTGGACCTAACATGAAGGTGAAGAAGAAATATAATTGTAAGTCGAATTCGATTCGTAGGGGTGAGTTGCAAGCTCTTTATACGAGGGTGGAGACCCTTAAAAGTTTGAACCAAGACATTGAGAAGAGATTTGTTTCGCAAGATGCCAAAATCAAGTCACTTAGAGAGCAGATCGAATCTCTAAACAAAAAAATTGAAGCCCTTAAAATTCAATATACAAAATTTGTAGATCTCATCTTATCAGGCGATTATTCGAGTGATCTGAATTTGACCTGACAAATTAACTTCGATTGAAGGTCTTTTTTTTATATGAAAAACTTGTGATCATGTTGTTTAGATGGTTGTTAAAAAAAATTTATTTAACAAATTTTGTTGGTTTCTTACTTTTTCTTTTCAGGATATTGATACATGGTGGTATTTGACTAGATTACGCATCTCCCAATTCGTCATCAAGTTGCCTTTGCTTCATCTTCGTTGTCATCAGTAGCATGTTATAACTAGTTTTTCTTTTTTAAAATTATTCTATGTATATATGTTCTATGATTAGAGAATGTCCGGTAGTAAGATAACACTTGAGTACTGTTGGTAAGCAATGTGAAAAGACACCCAGTTTAAAGATCAGTTCCTATGCGTTTATACTTTATACCAATTAAAATTTTGTGTGGAAAGCTTACCAATTTGTTTTTTTAAGTAGTTTGTTATATTAGCTGTGGCTTTAGTTCATGCTAATTGATTGGTGTTGTTTCTCTTACACTTTTCTGGTTTTCTTGTTGTCCTTACCTTGCATGTTTTTTCCTTTCATTCCTCTTTTAAATTTTGTTTTGTTAATTCGTGTTGGCTTGTTTCTATGCTCTTCATTGCTGTTCTTTATCATGACATCTAATCTTTGCCCTTTCTTGCCACGCATGTGAGGTCAAATTTCACTCATCTAATTTTGCAGTTTTTTTTTTTTGGCAGACTCTGGCTTATTTCAGGTGCAATTTACTTATTTTCGGTGTCAAGTCTGATATTCTTGTGCTCTACTGTGGGGTGCTCCCCTCCCAACTTAAAATTTACCCAATTACATTAGACTTGAGATTTTGAAGGTCAATACAACTGATTAAAAAGTATATAATATGAGCATCAATAATAGTCCTCATCTTTCTTTCTCCAGCCGTTCCTGATGCTTTATATGCATTTATCCAAGATAAGAGGGGGGAAATTAGTTGAATGTCTCTTTATTTTTTTGGAAAGGAGTTAAAGTTGAAAATCATTTAGTGAAAACACTGAAAAGTGAAAATTAAATCCAACCATCTAGATTCAAACATCACAAAATGAACACATAGTTAAGATTACACCCCTTTTATACTACAAAACTAAGGACTTGATTTACATGATAAACTTTTTGAGATTTAGGAGTATGATATCTAGATCTCAACTTTGAAACTTTTGAATATGAAGCATGAAATTAAAATAGCAGTCATAGGGACAATGAGGATTGAGTATAGAGAAAAAGTTGGGGAAAAAATAGAAAGTCAGGATGAACATATTTGTCCTTTTGTAATTGGTTGTTACTTAACTGGATACTAATTAATCATTTATAGGACTAGGTTATCAAGTCTAGAGGGATTAAGTATATCATAAGTCTAGAGATAAACTCCTCCCCTTTACTGCAAACTCTGATATTAAATTATTATTTTCCCCTTTTTTTATGGTCAACGTTCTCAATTTTATTCTGATTATTATCTATGTTTAAACTTGTATACTTAAATTTATACTTAAGGTACTTCGAGTGTACTTTTGAACGATCTAGTTGGCTTTTTGTTCTCATAAGATTTTATTAGAACGATCTGGTTCACTTCTCGATTTATGCAGATTGACGGTATTATAATACTTGCTTGGGGTTGTTGAACTGCATCTAATGTTGTGCTAATGTCTGCATCCTTTTAGCTTTATATGTTTATGTATAATTATAGTTGAGAAAGTAGCCTTTTTCAATTCGATTTCATTGTAAGGGTCTTAGTTTGTCACCATTGCTGTATGATTGTACCTGCTAGATATTGTTAACCTGCAATTCATTTTATGCCGATTCATCGGTCTTTCTTTTTTGTAGCTTAAAATGGTTTTAGAAAACTACGTCTGCAGGTTTTAAAGTCTGATATAGAATCTTAAATATCAAGTTTATTCCTCAGTCATTTTTCTAGAGTTTAAAAGGTTATATTGATGAGATATGTTGCAGGAAGACGATCGAAAGTACCTTTTTCTCTAACGTCTTAAGCCCCAATGTCTTCACTTTGTTAAATTAAGAGTTTCAGCGTGGTTTGTGCCTTGTGGTTATGTATTAGATTAGTTAAGTCTGAATTACTGGGACAATAAACGAAGCTGATTGTAATTGCACTTTGGACAGAAGGATCCGTTGAAAGATCTAATATTATACATGACCAAATTTCTTGCTTTAGCTAAAAGTGATTCACTAAAGACGGTAATTATTATGTAGTGATGGATTATTAAATATCTGCACTATTGGCTTGCTCTTCCTATCACTTCTCTAATTTTCTTGTAGTCCTCATAGGGATCTCTCACATGTTCTCTCCTTACATTCTTATTTTAGATTTGCTCTAAGTGTTGCTTCTATGTCCATCAATGCTATCTTTTATTAAAAGGAAAAAACAATTTCTTTGCAAACTTCAGCTCGTTCAGATACAAATATCTCTGTTAAATTTCTAGTGCAAGTCAGATATTGTTGAACTCTACAGCACAGGATTATGAATCTAATTACGTAATCTGGTTATCAATTGTGACAGTAATTTGTTTTTTTCTCTTTCTTTTTTTAGTTTAATGTATTGATGTGTTATGAATTTATGCATGTTTTAACATACCGATTTGTTCTGAATTTATGCATGTCTGAACTTTATTACTCTTACACTTCAGGATACTTTAACTGTATGCACTTACTATCAAGTGGACTTTCTTTTCAATTAATTTCCTGAGACTAATCTTTTGTTTATTTCGTGATTATGAGTTTATGAGTATGATTATACTTGCATGATGCCGTCGCCTGCATTTTGGTGGTACTGTATTTCTTCTTTTTAATTACTTCGAGAGAATCATATTCTCAGGTTTAAACATATCCCGGTTTGTGTACTGCCACTATTCTTGTGCTCTGCTGCAAGGCCTGTCCAAGTATGTAACCTTGTCACAGCCTCTGATACTGATTATTTCTTTCAACTTTGTAGTGTGTTTATCCCATCATTTTATTTTTTATTTCGTGAACGTTTGAACTTTCAAAGCTTTGACTCTTTAGGAAAACTCGCACATGAACAATTAAATGGCCCTTATCTTTAATTTTGGTTTCACTGGATTAATCTTGTTTAGTTTCTATATTACTGTATGAAAATATATTTTAGGTGATGAGTTTTGCTGTTCTTTTCTATACCGGCAGGAACTCCTTTGTCTTCCTACTAAATGTATACTTTTCCTTAACCTTCAAGCTGGTTCTGACAGAGATGTGTTGAAGAACCTTTAATTTTTATTGTAATGTTTTCATGAGAGGTTTTCCTCAACCAATCGCAGTGTCGCACAGTACATAGGCTTAGATCTTTTGCCGCTTCATGTTTTTCATTGCGATTTGATTCTCTATGGAAAATTGTGTGACTTATGAGTTATGGTTATGACTCATATTCAAGCTAGATATGCTAACGAGGGAAGAGAAAGTGTATGCTCTATAACCTACTCCCAGTATCTTTTGCACTTAAGATCTTCAAGCTAAGTCCGCATTTGATGGAAGAAACATTTTGTAAGAAAATGTGGCAGAAAAAGAAATTGTTTGCTTTGGGATGGATAACTTTTTGTGGAAAAAATAAAATTTATTTGGATACTTTCCTCAAAGTATCTTCGCAGCAAACAAATAGGCGTTTTTTAGAGTAGTGTTGTCGATATAGCATATCTGATATCTGGCAATTGTTCATGAACCGTTTAAACATATTGTCAAATTTGTGCTTACAATCAAATAAAATTAGTACTAATGGTTTTACTTTATTGCTCCTAGCATCTGTCAATAAAGATTTCGCCGGGTATATCATATTATATATGCCTCTCTGGATAGAGCTCTGAGTTCTTTTTCTGATTCTCGTCAACTTGGGGTTTGTTGTTATCATTGCAGTATTATTGCATATTTACATATGCACTTAATTCTTCTTATATCCATTTTACTGTGTTGTCTTCTTAAGGTTATGGATCTGCAGGATTTCCTTGTAAGGAAATGGCAATGACGATGATAGTGGCAGCATTTGATGGGATAAAAGGATTATCTATTAGTATGAAAGTAAGCTTGCTTCAATTTCAAATCCAAAAGGTGAGTTATGAGTTACTACTAGTAAAGACAAGTTATTAAATTGCATTATACTTTCGAACTTAGGGGTGTGATGTAACATTGTCTATTCAGTTTTGTGTATCCAAAAAGTGAAGTCGAGGTCTTTTCTTTTACTTCATCATTATGCTCTTTTTCTTTATTTGTTAGTACCTTCACTCTTTTTCGTAGTTTTATGCCTTCATGATTCTTGTTTGGGTTTTGGAAAGTTATATACTTTTCAGTCACAGAAGCCGCCCTTCATCATGTATATACTCTTATTATATACTTGTGTATGTAACTAGGTAAATTATGCTATATTGAAACCAAACATTTCTTTATCAATGCCAAAGATTCATACCCAATATTCTTGATATGTTCATGAAGTTTTGAGCACAGGCAAGTCTTACCTTGGAAAACGTTATTCGTCTCTAGATTGTCTTATGCTAAAAGATTGGGATTGTTGTTCACGAAATTTGCAGCCGGTTAGAATTCTAATGAATGACAATGGTTATCATTTGATGTGTTAATCAGCCAGATCGAATAGTCTGATCCAAATTGGTCCGAAAATCATAGTCATAAAAAGTATGACCATCTTCCTTTTTTGTATACATACTTCTTTGCCCATCCATATTACAATAATGTACAAACCTTATAACATCAATTGCAACAGAAAAGGGCTAAAAGTAATTGCATTTTCAGTTAATATGGTCGGTGCATTGGAAAAAAAACCTTTACTTTCAGTTCTGGGTATTGACAATTCACTAAACATCGAGCGGTTGGGCCTTGGGGTGTTCGTAGTTAACTTTAGAATTTTTAAAAAATATCAAAATATAACCAATAATTAGGTAGATCCGTTCGTTTTGCTTCTGTTAAAGCGATACTAAGAATCAAAACCGAATTAGTAATCATTGGTTTGGTTCCGTTTGTTTTGATTTGATCGGTTTACCAATTTAACTAACAACAAAATCCGATAATCCTTCATCGCTTCTCTTCCATCCTCTCATCATCTCTGTCTTTTCCCCCATCACCATCTCTCTCCCTCTTTCTCGCTCTTGGTTCCTCCTCTCATTCCTACCATCCTCTTTCACCCCTTATAACCCACTTTTAAACATGCTCCTTCACTCCATCTTCTTCTTCTTCCGGATAATCCTTCCTTGGAATCTAATTGAGTACCGAAGGTTTGCTTTTTTCTCGGTTGGTTTGGTGTGGCTAAAGCCACCATGAGTTTTGGTTAGTGATGTGGATTGGTTCTCGGTTTTCGGATCTCGTAGAACTGAGTAAATCGGGTTGATTAGTGTGTTGGCACACCGATTGTAACTACATCGCCTGATTGGTCTTTCCTTACTCAATGGTCTGGTATGTCGCATGTCTCCTATGCATTGATTCTTGTTTATTCTCTACTTATGCCGACAGCCCGTTTGGCCTGTATATTAGATTTAGGACAGACAATTTTATACCTTTTGATATTATATATGATGTAAGTTAGTCTCCACTCTTGACTTATTGAGTACTGACGGAGCTTGTGCTGATTTGGTTGGTCGGTTATTTTGAACTATTGGACTGTTGAGTTGTTGCATTGAGGTTCTTATGTCATGGTTGGCCTTTTATGACCGGGTTTATTTGTGTGTTGGCACCCCGATTGTGCTTTTTTTGAACTAACCCGTAGTGAGTACTTAAAGGCCTTCTTATGCATTTTCTGGTCCCAAATTACCTCTATCTGCTTGACAATATTTCAGTGTCTTTTCGTTGGTTGCGGATAATTTATTACTTTATTATATTATGTCATTATGTGTATTTTGATTTGTCTGTCCGCAATGTATTATTTGTTAGGTTTCTTGAGTTAGCGGCCTTCTGACGTATTGTGGATTTGTATTATTTAATTTTACTTAGCTCATTGGAGTCTGTTATAAGAGTAGTGAACTTTGTATCTTCGTCCGTTATTATTAATAATAATGAGCATGTTTCTATAAAAAAAAAACAACAAAATCCAATAATGATATTACATGTAAAATAATAAGACAAATTCAAGTCTAGTTGTTGAAGGTAGGAAGGTTAATGGTTTTTCTCTATTGCATTTTTGTTAATACTATCAATTATACACCACGTACATGCTATCAAGAAAATTAAAAATCCCAAATTGATGTTATTTTGAGGCTCACTGAACGAATATTTAATCAGCTCGATAAAAAGTTGTAGTCTATTTGATTCGTTTGACTTGCACTCCTAATTGTTACACATGATTTCTTTCTGGTGGGGGCATCGGAGTATGATGATTGTGAGTATAATATTCACTGTTAATATTAGCTTAAATCATTAATTAAAGTATCAAACTAAGTAATTTGACAAAAAAAAACAGATAAAAGACAAGACACTCCCTAATGTTGATAAAACTAGATTTGACATATCATTTGTGGGTCCATTTCACAGTTCAATAACGCAACCTGGTAATTCAGCAAGATATTGTTACTTAAATTCTTTATCTATGATGATCATTAATTAATATTGCATGTGTTTTGTAATCAATCAGCCACAGATTAACATAACTTCACATATCTAATGCTGGAAATGTTTCAACGACAGATACATTACAAGCTATCACTTCAGTCCATATACGGGTTTATAATACTTTTTCACCAAATATTTACATAAAAATATTACAGACTGCTACTAGTACTAGTAATATAATTAATTATTAACATAAAAATAATACATCTGTTGTCAACGTCATTTGATTATGACAAGTCACACGTACCGTCAGATTTAATAACGGGACGTTTAGTAGGGTCACTTAGAGTAAGGATTAATCATCATCACAAACTGGCATGTTCTTACTCTAATTGGAGGGTTACGATATCGGAGTTGAAAAAAATACTTAATTCTTAACCGGAATTGTTTCCCAAAATTAATTGGAGACAATACTTTTTACTAGTTTGCACATCATGGTTACAAAACTCTTCCATCTTTTGTCTTTTTGTATAAATCTATTTCTGCTACAATTTCGTACTAAGATACGAATTTACAGATCATCATTTCTTCCAATTTTTTTTGTTTCCGTTGTATAAATATTTTCTGAAATAGTAACTCCATGTAATTTTACAGCTTGCCTTGAGCTTGTATTTTTAAAATGAAAGATGTGGGGAAATCGTTGATACAAGTTATTTTAGAATAACAATTACTTTACTAGCTAGTGTTCCACATCATGTAAAATTTGTGACATAACTGCTTTATATATATATATATACTCCTTATTAAAGCAATATATGGTGCTAGAATTAAATAGCTTTCCTCATTAAAACTACAAAAAATGCTATTTCAAATGCCACTGTGTATATATAAACACTCAAGTCTATGAAAAGCCTAACTTCCCGACTAGGCCCAACTAACATGACCCTGATGCCTTTATTTATTTAGTGCCGGCTTTGATCATCATGAACGGTATTAATTAACCCTTCCAAAACACAACAGGTGATGACAAAGTGAGGTTAAGCAACATTTTGTTTGTGTTCCAAATGACTCAAAACTTAGTGCTACAAAGTGATTTCGTTAAACTTAGTACTAGGAACACATATATAGTTTAAATCATAGAAAGTCTATTTTAAATGGCATTGTGTAGTTATAATGTTTATAAACAAGTGAGACTAGTATTTTCAAATTTGATGATCAATTGATGATATTTAAGTAAAATGTTACTATCAAGCACACAGACCAAAAATATACTCCAAGTGATTAGAGCCAAAAGATCACGCCAAAGAGTAAAGCCCCGTAGGTGGAGGGCGGCGCCAGCTTTACTCAATCATCTCGTCACATTCAGATCCCAATAGCTATTTATATAAAATATACACATTTAATTATATGTATTTTTATATCTTGTAATTCGTGCCCTTTCCATTTCTCTTTATTTTTATTTTATTGCAGAGTTTAAGTGTCCACAAAGAAAACAAACAAATACTCCTATTATTGGAAGAAAGGTGGCTGATAAGATATTTCGTTCTGACTTTTATTAACCTTCACAAGTCAACTCTTTTTGGCCTTTCCCATAGGAGGATAGAAAGGTTGAGAAATGAGAAATAATGCAACTTAAATTTGAGATGATTGACATCATACTATTAATATAAGCAAATCCAAGAGAGTTGAGACTGCCAAATTTTGCCCAAATTTTTCAAAAATACCCTCACTCTAATATTATAATTACTTTTAAATGTCATCATTCAATTCAAATACATAAATAAGTTAAATACATCTTATTTTCCACACATTCATATTCCAAACAAAATTACCATATGTGTATTCTTTTTATAAGTAAAAAACTATATTACTCTTTACATATCATCGTTAATTTATTATATTTATTTTTTCGATATTAATTTTTTAAGAAAATATCAGTCGAGATCGAATTTACGCCATTACGTATCGCACACGTAACACGTGGGCTACGATTACTAGTTATATGCCTAAATACTTTTCCTACTTAAATAATTATATATATATATATATATATATATATATATATATATATATATATATATATATATTCTTGTTCAGAGTGATACTTTATCGTATTTGTTTTAAGTTTCAACTCAATTCCAAATATACAAAAGTACCTTCAGAGAGTCAAATGTATCAAATAAATGGTTAAACATTATTCATATTTGAAGTCAAAATGATAAATTGGTATATACTAAAACATGGGGAGAAACTAAAATGATAAATCGCTGTTGATTAATTTAGACATATAAAGAGGTACAATTCAATAAACGAATTTTTCTACATCTTGTTATTTTGTAGATGCTAATTTCTAAGAGCGGCCTTAAATCTATGCTTCATAGAAGATACGGAGAAATTACGATAACTATCACGTGGAAACGTTCTATTTAAAGGTTTACAAATCTTGCAAACTAGCATAATCCCAAATGAAACTCAGATAGTTCAAAAAATGTCCCTACATTTTTTCTTGACCAATTGATTTGATATAATTAGGTAAAATTTGGGACTTTAGATATAAAATTAGTATTTGTACCTAACAACAGTATAACAATCAAGTGAGTATTTCACTCTAGACATAACATTTTTGTAACGATCCGTCCACACGGACCGAACCGTCATGCCTGTATCAACAATATTGTCTGCTTTGGCACAACTTCTCAGGGGGATCACTCATCCTGGTACTACTCCAAACTAAGCACACTTAATTATGGAGTTCCGTCCTTGCTATTGTGCCGCACGACTTTAAAAAGCCTTGTTGATAGAAAATGGATTTTTAAGCTCATATACCACACGGGTACTCTCATATCTGGGCGATGTGTAACTGACGCACAACACCGCACCACAAAAATTCCTTCCTGTAAATCTGGGTCGTCACAATCATCCATTTTAGCCACGACGTCCTCGTCGGGCACGTCGTCCTTCAGGGGCTCACACACACGTGCTAGTCCCCACATTTCCGACCAGATAGAGGCTCTGATACCATCTATAACGATCCGGCCCCACGGACCGAACGACCACGTCCGTATCAACAATATTATCCGTTTTGGACACAACTTCCCAGGGGGATCACCCATCCTGATATTACTTCAATCTAAGCACGCTTAGCTATGGAGTTCCGTCCTCGCTATTGTGCCGTACGACTTTAAAAGACCTTATTGATAGTAAATGGATCTTTAAGCTCATATACCGCACGAGTACTCTCATATCTGTACGATGTGGGTCTGACGATAACACCACACCATAGAAATTTCTTCCTGTAAATCTGGATCGTCACAATTTTAGTTAGTGAAGTTGAGTAATTTTTTATCTTTACAATAATATTATGTTCATAACAGAAACTGACTACATCTCGGTCAAGTTTGAAATGGATACAAATGTCATTTGAAAAATGGGAATAAGAGAAGCTATTTGGTTAGTAGAAATATTAGATATAACCGGGTTTAAGCCGATCCAGTTCAAATTAAATGCATGGTGAATCCCAAAGTTACAGAGTAGGTAGCCAAAAATGGGGGGAAGATCAGTGAGAGATATTCATGGTAACTACTCTTAGCAACTTTTTGGACAGTAAAAAAAAGAAATGTGGGCACAGAAACAGAGCAAGTTGATGTGATGATTTGATGTAAAAAAAGGAGAGTTAGATAGAGATATGGGAATTGTATCTCAAAGTCCGAGCATGAGGTGTCTAAATCTAAAAACCAAATTTTATGTCATACACAAGAGAGACTGGTGGATGGATGGATGGATTGGATTGGTGGAGTGGATTAATGCATGTCAAACACATTACTTACTATTTTGTTTTATATTTCCAACTATATCTGCAACCTAGTATGTTTATATGCTAATTACCACACTTGGACTTGATTAAACTACATAATTATATGCAACTTCATGATATTCCACATATTAATCGATCTATCATCTATCATCGTCTATCGGTCTATGAATGCACAATACGACCCCCTTGATGAATCTAAATAATTCCTTGTTTTCTTGATATTTTGGACACAATACAGAAATTAGAGAGTTTAGATAGAAAGAAAAGTGAATTGTTTTGTTATCTAGGGGCTTTTATCCTTTGTTTGGCGGGATTAATTAAGCAATCTAATGGCGAGCCTGATTTTCTTCCCAAGCTCGACTTATGTAGTTATTCGCGTCGACTCCGATCTTCCAAGGTCGTTGACGTAGGTGGTATCTGCTTCGTCGTCGGGGTGCTCTCTAAGCCTGCACAAGAAACGAACAGGGGCCCGGGGTTGGTACCAGGTTTTCCCTCTCCGACGATCAAGTCAGTATCAGTATAGGTTGAAGGTAAGAATATAGTTAAGGATGAGGGAATGATCCAGTTACAAGTTATGGCGTCAGATGTCACGATTAATATTCTGGTGGTCCGGGTTGTTTCAGCTTTATCTCTCCTCTATGTATTTTTGTGTCCCCTTCTAAATGGTATTAGTGGGGGTATTTATAGTCTGATCAGAGGTGTTATTAGCCCTTGGATCACTACATTGCTTAATAAAGATCCAACGGCTCCAGGTCATTTATGACTCTGACAATGGCACTGTTCATCATCCGGGGCCCACAGGGCTGGCCTGTGATTGGGCCACGTCGATGAAACGCATAAAGGGTCCCCCAAGGGAGCAGCAACATTAATTGGGGAAGTGTGCTCAACAAGCTTCTCCGGGCCGGCCTAGATAGGGTCCGGCCAATCAAGATCCGGGGTGACGCGTTACCCATGGTTGACAGGC
Organism: Primula vulgaris; assembly: GCA_963920805.1. NCBI lineage: Eukaryota > Viridiplantae > Streptophyta > Magnoliopsida > Ericales > Primulaceae > Primula > Primula vulgaris. The sequence goes on along the minus strand of OY987218.1, from coordinate 24,570,970 downwards.
CCGGATCGCCAGATGTGGGGTTGATATCGGTCCGGACGAGGGGGTGCCGACATCCCCTCGCCATCTACGTTGTTTTTTGTTGTTGTTTTTCTATTCTATTTTCTTTGTGATTGGAGTTTATGTCAACATGATGCTATGAGAGTCATGATTACAGAGTTAAAGTTAAAACTTAAAAGTGTGATGGTTACACCAAATTCAGGATGCTGTCTGAGATGATAAATGCGCTCGATTATGATAATCTGGATGCTAACTTGAAAATGATCAACGAGAAAAACTAATTAAGTCGTCAAAAAACTTTTAAATTTTGTTTAGGTAGCTCAGTTGGTTAAAGCAAATGGATAGTCCTACTTTTCTCAAGTTGTTTAGGTAGCCCAGTTAATTCGAGCAAAGGTTGAAGGATTCTCATCGACTATCGGAAAGTGGTTCACGTAGCTCAACTGGTTATAGCAAAGGACCGAAAATCTTACTAATGAATGAACATGAACCGAGCCGTTACCAAACCAAAAATGAACATTTTGACAAACGATTAAGTACATTTATGACCCTACTTTTAGCTTTCTTAAATTTTGAGGTACTCGTTTAGTCATTCAGAAGATGTGCAACTTAACTAATTATTGCTCCGTTTTTAAACAAAATTAGAAAAGCACAGAGATTAACATTAGTTTAGAACTTAAAATTACAACAGATACTTTTCCTATCATCAATCCAAATCTATCATTCAATCGATGGATAGGCTATTGTAGCATAACATGCTCTATCCAAGATAATGTCTTGTTGGATGATACCTTTCTTTGAAACAAATACGACTCTCAAACAAGATTTGGCCAATAGGTAATAATAGTATTATGTGAAGAAGTCATTTCTTTCAAAAAATGCAGGAATCTGTTGGTATTTTTTTTGCTTTTTTCTTGCTTAAACAAACAATTATACTATTCACTATTGTTTAATTTTCTTAACTTGTAGATAATTCATTTCCAAGATCAAGGAAGCCATCAAATAAAGTTGGCCATATTAATGGTATCTAAGAGATTTAATGAGGAGGTAGATAGCTATTCGTGGAGTTTGATTATGACAGTGCATGGCAATAATAATTGTACTTACTTTCTTATTAAAGGTGTATACTGATTCACTTGATATCTCTATGAAAATCTTGATCATTACTTTGTGATCCTCTAAGCACGAGTCACAATTACACCCTGAGAAATGTCAAACTTGCAGAAAACCCAACTAATTCGAGTATATAAAAGTATCTAAAAACGACATGTTCCCTAAACATTTTTTGGGGTAAGTTGGTTTCCCAGAACTATGGTAAAATACATAACATGCATATGAAATTATATAGTATGGTCTTTGATAGGAACATGAGGTAAATGACATGACGACGATGGTTTTGGATAGAAATTAAACTTGATCCTTATAGTTCTAATGAAAACGCAAACACTCCTTGCTCTTTGTGATGTTGTACATTAATTTGGTTCCCCGAATTGTAATAGATTACATCTTGTAATCTTGTTTAAGTGTTGTTTACAATTTAGTCACAATGAGATATTCAGAACTCAAGATTGGTGATAATATTATTTCGTTTTTCCCAGACTCGAGAATAATACAATTTATAATAATTCATATCAAGTTTTTATGTAGAGTTTTTTAAAAAAAAATTAAGTTTATTTTAATTTTTGATATTTAAAAGAAAAATACTCCCCCTTTCCCCATTGTTGTCAAAATGTTAGCTACGTACATTATATACGAATTGCATGCAGGCTGTATACATAAACGGGCCTATAGTCCAATTTAATAAGCATTAAATTAGGGTCATTAGTACAGAAGAGGCATATTTTTTCGTGTATTATAAAATTATTGGTTATTGATTAACATCACTTATATTTCATTATAAAAAATATACAAACAGATACGAGAATTGTAACCGTTTTTTTTGTAATGAGTTTAATAGCTACGGGAATTGTGAGAGATTTGTGACAGGACCGTCAATATGTGACAGTTTTGTAACATGATAGACAGTTTTGTGATAGATTTTGACCCTCATAAAATTAATATTATTTTGTAGTGTTTGTTTTATATTTAACGGTTATGAGTAGTATAGGTCCACCACTATAGACAACTAGAGCACATCAAACAATTTTATCTTTTATTTTGTTTAGTAATTATTTCATACTTCTAGTGAATATTAACAGTTAAAACACGCTATAATTTTAAAAGATAATTAAATATGAATGTAAAGTTTATAAATTAAGAGTTTCTCATTTTAAGAGAAATAACATAATTGACTCTTATATTTTTTGGAATAAATATAATGGCGTTGGACACATCTGAAGTAAAAATATCAAAAATAATATTTTAGTTAGGAAAATGTTTTTTCTCACCAAATTTTCAACCCAAAAACCTTATCCGTCGATGTGACGGATGATATGGACCAATCTCTTTATTTGTGATTTTGAAAAACAATTTTCACCTAATACATGATTGATGCATCTAATCCGTCAAATCAGCAGGTAAGATTTTTGGGTCAGATATTTGGGTGATTATAGCAACACTTCTAGTTAAATCACATATAATTAATGGAAACGGTCTAGTTAGAATAGTTTATTTTATTTAATAAGTTATAATTAAAAAAATTACTTTAAATACGTTTTAATAAAAAGTCATATTAATGATCATTATTGAAAAAAAAAACTTTAATTTAAGGCATCTTTTTCAAATTTAATTTGAGCCTCCAAAATACTAGAGACGGCACTGCCTGTATATATATGTTCATATAGTTCGTATTGTAACTAACTTATTAGAGACTTTAGCTATATAGTGGCCTTGTTTGGTGACCTTTATTTTTTACTTAATATTACTTTTAAAAAAGTAAAAATGTTGTTTGGTGGTGATTAAAAAATCTTACTTATTAAAAGTAAAATTTATCATAGTTATCAAAGTAAAAGTAAAATGCTTTTAAGGATTTACAGACTTGAAAAAAATTGTACCAACAACTACTTTGTTTTGTTTATTTTTGTTTGATTGAGCTCATACGACATCTGTTATGAATGGTTGTGTATTGTAACGATGGAAAGAAATTGTATATAAGCATAAATATAAGCTGATGATGGATGAATAGGATGTGTTTGGTGGTACTTTCATTTTCTAAGTTTTATATCAACCGAGTCAGTATTTGACTTTATTTTTAAACCGAGTTTTTTTTTCTCAAGGAAATATAACTTTTTCTTAGATGAAAAGAAAAGATTTTAGAAACAAATTTTCACTTATTTTTATGAAGTCCGTTAAACCAAATTAATTCTGATGAATCAGTTGAAACTAATTCAAAATACTGAAATTTCATCAAACTGCTCAAATAATAATGTGTTGGATGGATGATTGTTGTTAAAATGATCTTATCAACATTATGATAAGAATGATTAATTTATTTTTATGGGGTATTCCTAATGAAAGTAGATATGATCATATTTTAATTAGATAAAGTCTATGCTCATAAGTCTATCGTTCCTTAAAAAGTATAGTATCGAAATTGCCCATAAGTCTATGGTTTCTTAAATATCATAAGTGTTGTAAAAAAAACTTTTATTATTCAGATGAATTGGAGAAACTAACTATTGTATCTGCTTGAATGTTACATGTTCGTTTACTATCTAACCAATAATCTGTCAGAGTCTGTACTTGTAAACTTACTGAAACGTAATGGAGTAAACCCGACCTACTTTGTTCAATTCTCTAACTGTAATCCGCATTTTAATTTTTGTTTAAACGCTTTGATAGAAACGACCTTCATTTTTATCACATTCTTATTTAAGTGTGGATTTATAAATAAAATGTGGTATAATCATTATATATGTTCGTATAATTATAAGCATCGTAGGAGAAGTCGTTAATTTTGCAATTTTTTTTGTTCGTATAATCATTATATTTTTCTAATTTGGTATCTTTTTAATCTTTAAATGAAATGTTTTTTTCTAATTAATTAATTATTTTATTTTATTCTATTAATCAAAATAAACCATTCATTTGTACTCAAAAAATAAATGTAACAGATTTTACCAAACAACATTTTTAATGAAAGATATACTTTTACAGTGTTCACCAAACAGTATTTACTTACTAAAAATTAAACAGAAAAAATATTCTTTTCAACTCGTTTACAAAAAATTTATTTTTGGAACCTAAAAGAGGCGGGCAAACGATGCCACTATCTTCTTTACAAGATCAAAGTGCAACTTTTGATAACATAACATGTCACACGTGAAAAGAAAATAGTACTCCTGGTACCCAAAATTATGAAATAAGGTAAAATGACAATAGAGTAAGTGACATGCATTCATGCTGTATATATATGTTCATATAGTTTGTATTGCAACTAACTTATAGAGACTTTAGCTATCTTTTTTACAAATCAAAGTGCAACTTTTGATAACATGACATGTCACACATATGAAAAGAAGATAGTACTCCTGGTACGCAGAATTATGAAATAAGATAAAATGACAATAGAGTAAGTGACATGCATTCATGCTGTATATGTTCATATAGTTCGTATTGCAAGGAACTTATTAGAGACTTTAGCTGTCTTTTTTACTTGATTACAAAAAAAAAACTGTCTTTTTTACAGGATCAAAATGCAACTTTTGATAACATAACATGTCACACATATGAAAAGAAATGGTACTCTTGGTACGCAAAATTATGAAATAAGGTAAAATGACATTAGAGCTGCATATGATCATATAGTTCGTATTGCAACTAACTTATTAGAGACTTTAGCTATAAAAAAAAAACAAGATCAAAGTGCAACAATTGATCACATACCATGTCACACATATGAAAAGAAAATAGTACACTCCTGGTACACAAAATTAAGAAATAAGGTAAAATCAGATTAGATTAATTGATACGGCCGGGTAGCTAATGAGTCTAGTAGTTACATGATAGGGTGTGTGACAATGGATTTGTTTTTAGCTAAATGTCTGTGGTACATGTGATATAATTTAATCCTTGTACTGTGCGTTGTGATATGTGAGATCTTCATCAGCTTTATCGATTCATGGGGTGAAATCTCACTCTCTAGTCTTTCTCACTCCCTCTCTAGATAAAAAAAATAAATAAAACTACATTCTGTTCCCTGCATCTTTTCTTTTTCTTTCTACACTGACAAGAGAATACCTGCACACACTTACTAACGCACGCACGCATACTCTGATCAATCCGACCCCCTCTCCCCACCCGTTCCCAATTTTTTTATATTTTTATCACTATGAATTATGATATACTGCTTCCGTCCCGATATAAACGTCTTGTTTCGAAAACTGAGTTATTTAACAAATTCAATCAATTTCACTTAAAATTTATTTAAAAAAACATTAAAAAATCAAAATTTTCAAACAAAAACTATTTCTTACTAATAATATGAGATTATAGTTATAAATTTGATGTGATTTAACTACCAAAAAGAAATATTTCAAAAAATAAAAAAAAGAAAATTTACTAAAAAGAAGAATAAAATAGACACTTATTTTGATACATTTCAAAATATAATACAAAACACTTATTTCGGAACGAATGGATAAAAATGATAACAAATTTTATACACAGCGAAACATTAACTTTACTATACCTATTCATTAACAAATATAAACCATAAAACTTATACAATAAATGTTAGGATACCATCGGATGGTGTGTTGTTAAAGTGAATGTTGAGATTAATAATAGAACAAATACACCAACATATTGTGCTTCTATAATTTTAGTGACACTTGCTCTATTATCAGGATAGCAAATTAACAATATGATATCTCTTGCTATTCTAACGTTTTCTTATAGCGACCGGGGCGACGACAATGCTAGACACACTAACTGAGGCGAGATTGATTTATATGACGAGTTGAGTTTGTGCCTTTGTGGTGGATAATTTTACTTTTACTGTAGGAACTAATAAGCAGTGGCGGATCCAGCTTAAGTCTAGGGAGGGCTTGAGCCCCCATTGGATTTTCTATAATTAATACTGTATATATAATATAATTCAAATATGTGAATAGCCTACGGGTAGAAAGTTGAATTTTAAAGGTTGTATGTAAGGCGAGGGTTCAATTCTCCTCTAATGAATTTTCTTGTTTTTAGGGTGACTATGTTATCTTTTGGCTTTCAAATGATTTATAATTATGCTATTTGTAAATTTTATCTTCCTTTTATGTTATAATAAACTAATAATATTGTATCCTGACTCCGAAAACTTCACGCTATATTTCCTTTTAGTTTATTACTTGAACTAAAAGAAAAATCAAAATATATGATCTGAAATCAATATAAAGGAAAATAGCAAATTGACAAAAAAATCTCTCTATGTTGTAATAAACCATTTGTTTTGGTTTTACATTTTAAAATATGAAACGATTTTCTCAAAAAACCATTGTATAGTGGCTTTGAAAACTTCAGGGAGAGTGAAAATTTAAACCATGACTGTTATTTTATTAATTGAACCAAAAAAAATTAAAGTGTATGGTAGGGGTGGCACCGGTTCGTTACCGAACTTTTTTACTACATACCGATACCGTATCAAACTAGTTTGGTTTGAGAATTTTTATACCATTACCGAACCAAAAAATTTGGTATACCGAACTTTCGGTATACCCAACTATTCGGTTGGTTCGGTTCGGTTTCGGTTTTATACCAAACTTTAGAGTTTACAAGTGATGATAGAAAAATGGTGCGTTTTGAGAAAAAAAACACAGTATAAAGTTTTAAAAATAGCAGATTAAAAAATATATTTATTTATATTATTGTTACATTTCTTTTTTATTTGCATAAAATAGCAAATACTACTAGACCTTAATTTCTATTAAAAGTTATAAATAAATAAAAATATTATAAGTATTCACTAGAAAAAGTAATATAAGTATATTATAACAACGTTAATAATTAATTGTATATAAGTCTTTTATTTTATTTGTCTATATAGTATATTTTAATATTTCGGTTTGAATCGGTATCATACCGAACTTACTAAACGAATACTGAAACCGAACCGACTTTCAAAGATCGGTTCCGTTATACCGTATCGTAATGTCGGTATACCAAACTTTTGGTACCGACTTGATTGGTTCGGCTCGAGAAGCGGTCGGTTGGTACAAGTTGATAAAAAATGTCACCCCTAGTGTATGGTGTAAAATCTATTGAAGTAAGTGAACCAAAAAATATCTTATATATGTTGTACTGTATAATCGGTCAATAAAACTCATTGAAGATTGTGAAACGTCATTTGTAATCCGCTTATTATGGCTAAATATATAAAAAATGTATGTTTCTTATTTTGTGTCTCAACTCAATCAAATTTATGCATCCGCCCCTGTTGTTAAAAAGTTATAGTTTGTGTATTTTTGGAAAACAAATAAGAAGAACTCAAAATTATCGCCGATACTCATCTACCCTATGTAGACACCAACTTTTTTGAAGTCATATACGACAATGCCGGAGAAATATATTCAGATTCATCCTAAAAAGTGGAGCGCCCCAATTGTTTTCCTAATTATATTGAAAGCCTAATTCCTACAGAATAAAACATATACCTTGGCAATCATATCCGGAGAAGTTTTTGCAAGTCTATTAGCGTACTTATGTGTGATAGGTACTTTTTTTTGAAATGAATGTGATAGGTATACTCTATCCAACATAAAAATTGCATCTTTGATGTGCAATGTGTAATATCTTGGCAGCCTCATAAATGGAATGAGAGAACATGACCTCTAAAACGTTGAAAGGCTCCTTATTTTTGCATTGTTAGAGCATGTTTACTTACATTTTTTTTTATATTTAAGGCAATTAACATTATTTTTATATTTTTAGGGTAACAGTTTAATTTTATATATTTTTTAGCGTTCCTATCAAATTTATTATTATAACTAAATATTATTATATTTTAATATACTTCTGTCAATTTTTTTCAACCCAAATTAATTTACTAGAACAAACACATTAAACAACTTACAAGTTTTATCGTATTTAAAGTAAAAAGTATATTTTTACAACTTATAAGTAAACATTTTGGTTTATACAAATTATCAGCTTTTTTATCAATTTCTCTATCAAAACTATACAACTCATATTTTTGTTATTTTATTAATTTATATGTGAAAATTACAAATAAATGAGAGGGAATAAGAGAAAATTAATAGAGAAAAATTATTATTTTAATTATAAGTGAACATTTTGATCTCATGTATTTGAGGTATAGTTGACTTCATGTAAATTTAAGATAATGGATAAGGAAACTGATGCGTGTACAATTTTAGAACAGTCTCCTCATATTTAAGGTAAATGAGTTATATAAGAAAACTGATACGATTGTTGTTAGTGTTGTATCATTATTAGCGAACATTTCACGGACTATTAAGTGTATGTGCAATATTCTAAGGTGAACAAATCTTACATCATAGTATTATTTTAGAACACAATTACACTCATCGTGATACAAAAAGTAGTTTACATGTTTGTAATGCTTAACATATACGGAGTATGAATTAATACATTATCACATTGTCCAAATCTTCAATCTAATCAAGATGTTTCTTAAAGACCATCCCGAGTATAAAAAAAAAAATCATTTACCGACAGTTTACTTTTTGAAAACAAAATTGTTGGTAAATTGAGTATCGCTAAATTTTAACAATAGTTTAACAACATAATTAGTTACTATTCTGTTGCTAAAATTTAACGACACCCAGTTTAGATACAGTTTTCAAAAAAGTAAAATGATGGTAAATTAACTTCTTATTTTTTGTAGTAGAGAAACCAAAGATGGTACTAGCTAAAGCTAGTTTGTTTGGAGCTTTTAAGCAAACAAGCCGGATTTTTTTCACGCTTGAACAAAAAGCTAGATTCGAATACCTCAGGTCAGAACATCTAAGCATACTTGGCCAAATAAAATCAGGAAACGCAACCTTTAAACTAGCAAACCAACCTAATATAAATTTTAAGCAATAATCCAAAACCAGACCTTATATTTTGCAACGAACAAGGCCTTGGTGAATTAATGGAAGTCAAGTGAGCCACCATCAGAAACTGCACATCAATAAACTGAATTTTGTTATGTTTAAACAAATAAAAAGTTATTTTTTAAAAAATAAAAAAGAAAAAATTTACTAAAAAGGAAAAAACAAACACTGTTTTGTAATGTCAAAAAAAAAACACAAGAGCCATTTATTGCAGGACGGAGTTGGTATTTATTCATGTTCTTATATTCATTAGAAATATATAGTACTAATTTCCATACTATAAATTATTGCGTCAGCCTACCCATCTCGCTCTAGTTCCTCTCTCTAAGCCATATTGATATGATAAGCCCACAGCAGAGTAGTGTCAGAAAGTTCAGTAAAAATCTCAGAACAGGACATAATAAATGAGCATAGGGTTAATAAATAACTAATATACTTATATATTTTATCAAGTACAAAGATTTTCTTTATTTCTCATCTCCCATTATTTATTTCCAATAACCCCCCTTCTGCTACTCGATTCATCAAATCCCCACGAAAACTTCACTTTCTCTCTCCTCTTTGTCAGCTACAAATAGTCCCTCTCTTGGCTCCATTCCACTTCCATTTTTTCTTATATTTTTTTTTTCATTTGTGTTTCTTATTTTAATTTCCATTTTTACTAGTTCTCATTACTGGGGTTCTCAAATGGACTGATCTCAACCTTTTTCCTCAAACTAATCACATTTTCCAACTTGGGTTTTCGTTAAATTGTGAAATCTCATCTGGGTTTTTGTTTTTAAAAAAAAATTAGGGTTTAGGGTAAAAAAAAAATGGAGGGTTTATTTAGCTTGGGGTATGGGAACAACAGTGGTGAGGCAAATTTGCCACCTGGGTTTAGGTTTCACCCAACAGATGAAGAGCTGATTACTTATTATCTGCTTAAAAAGGTTTTGGATAGCACATTTAATGGTAGGGCTATTGCCGAGGTCGATCTTAACAAATGCGAGCCTTGGGAGCTTCCTCGTAATTATTCTTTTCCCTCTCTCATATATAAATATATGTATTTATGTGTGTATGTAGAGTATATGTATATATGTATAATGCAGTGTTTTGAAAAGGAAAATCCTAACTAAACCGGTTTTGCAAGATCTAAGTTTAACTTTTTACCGCCTGACAATGGGGGAAAGCATTTTTTAAAGCTTTGAACCGACTTTTTTTATCGAGATTTATACTATGAAGCGCGGTTTTTTTTATAAAACAGTTATGATGTTAAACAAAATGTCCTTTTAATTTATATTTAAATATTAAATGAATCCTTTATTTCATCATTCTTTCTAGTTTCTACCTATGTTGTAGAATAATTTCATATTTTGTTTAAATTTTGGCAACAAAAGTTCTGCCTTTTGACACTGGTTTATTTTTCCGTAGTAAAGACGTTGTTTAAAATAGTGGTCATAATAATAGTACTTGATTGCCTCCAATAACCATGCTTGAATACCAAATTCATATATGTTCTTAAAGTGAGAATTAAAATAGTTTAGGAGAAAACTATATGTGCACTTGAGGTTGAGGTAACAATGAAGTTTATTGCTAGATATCATGTATTTATCGTTATAAAATAAAAAGTGCTCAATGAGTGTTAAGTTTTTTAATTATTTGAGTTTATGGTAGATAGTACTCATTAAATTGGAATATTTTGTCCGAGTAGTGGTTAGTATTTTCTGCCCTCATTAATTGTTTACATAAAATCAATTGCCTTCTCAATTTGATGGCAACCAATAATGACTAAATATCGCAATCATCCGTTTTATGTTATAAAATTGACACTTTTGAGGAAATGATGCACTTACTTTATATTCTGCAAAAGCTATCATACACAATACTACTACTTTTTTTTGTACAGTAATCATATGCATTTGAAAACAACTACGTAACATTTTTTAAATTATTAAGTGATGTTTCTTTTTTGTGAGTTCACTCATTACTCATTAGCAACTTTTCAAAAAGTGAAATGACGTAGGAAGACAAACCTAAACCAGTAAATCTTACGCCATTTATTACTTTTGTATAGGAGAGAGTTCTGAAAATAAATATAGTACTCTTCTTGATCCTAATAACTACTCCTATGCTAATGTTGCTATTTTAACCCTTTTAAAATTATACCACTTGTGTAGCTAGCAAAAAGGGAAATCTGCCTTTTGTTTAAGTAAACCAAACAAGTCCTTATTTTAGTCATAAAACTACTTGAGGTATTTATCTCCATCATTAAATAAAGTTTGTATCCTAGAAATAGTTGACATCAGTATTTTTTTTAACTCTTATGTCATTTCTATTTCTAAACATTTCCTGCCATAGAGAGAGCAAAAATGGGGGAGAAGGAGTGGTACTTTTACAGCCTTCGAGACCGCAAGTATCCGACGGGTTTACGTACTAACCGGGCCACAGAAGCTGGTTATTGGAAAGCCACGGGTAAAGACCGAGAGATATATAGCTCGAAGACATGTAGCTTAGTTGGTATGAAGAAAACCCTAGTTTTCTACAAGGGTAGAGCTCCTAAAGGTGAAAAGAGCAATTGGGTTATGCATGAGTATCGGCTCGAGGGCAAGTTCGCTTACCATTACCTCTCTCGCTCCTCCAAGGTCCTCTCTTTCTCTATCTATATACTATAGTACTTGTATCATCAAAATACTACTTGTATGTATACATATGCAAAAATATCTATGTTAGTGTAAGGGTTTGAAGTTTGATCTATCTCAACTGCTTTTAGCTTTTAGGGTTTTGTTATTCTAGCACTGGAATTTCCTTGACTTGTCTTTTTCTCGATCCAAAAGAATAATTGGTTTACACCAAGTTGGAACAAAAATGGTACACATATCTGCTCAAATGTACCCATATCTTCTATATTCTGTTTATTCCTAAGCATTATCTGAGAGAAAATAATTACTTTGTGATGAGATTGCACTGCCTACCAAAATTCACGTTTGAAACATAATTTAATATCTTGCAAACCCACATCTGGTATAATATCAATTTTGTTTTGTGAAAAGTAAAAACTAATATTGTAAGCATCATTTGAGTTATCTGTTGTTGGAACTAGATGATCAATAACTGGACACCACATATAATCTAATAATTTTTTATTTTTTTTAAATCTAACAATATGGATTTGTCATTTGTATATGTGATATAACATGCACAACATATTTTGGTTATTGAATTATTTTTCCTTGTGATGCATCCGTTATGAGAATGGGAAATGGGCATTTTGAGAAATAGAAAAAAACTGGTAGGGATTTGAATTTGATCTGTTAATCATTTAATCTCTTAACAAATCTAAGGAAATTTATATGTATATCGAGTTTGTGTTTAGTTTATTGACCTCATGCTGGCCTAATAGGAGTACCTTTTTTATGCAGTTAATATCATCGATTCTGTCATAGGACGTCTTTTTTTTATCACCCGGAACTTTTTTTTTTTCAAGCAAAAATTTCATTTTCGAAATGAGTGTCAACTTTAACTTTCTGTCTTCTTATGCCAACTTAAATCATCTGTTGAAAAAAACACAGTTTATGGAGTATAATTTGTTGTTATAAATTGTTAAGTCATTTCACACCTTTAGCTAAAAGCCTAAAACCAACGCAACACTAATAGTTTTACTTAAAATAAAGTGTATATATATATAGCTCGTGTGTCAAGTTGATCTTGTCGTAAACAGTTTGGAAAACTTTCGTATTTAGAGTTTTCTATAATAATTGTTTAAACCGTATTTTGTAAACTGTACTTGATCGCAGAATATCCCTACATCTTCCGATTTTACATCACTAATTAATCCGGCTAGCCTGTTTCTTAGCCTTCTAGGCCATTCTTATGTCTAACATTATGTTAAAAAAGTTTCGCTTTCAATTCACTCAACTCATTATCTTCCATGATTAACTTTAACAGGACGAGTGGGTGATATCCCGTGTGTTCCAGAAAAACACCCCCACCATCAGCAACTCCTCCCTTGGCACCATCACGGGGAAAGAAACTCGCCTAATTTGCTCCGACGAAATGAATCTTTACCAAGACCCTGCCTCCCCCGCCTCTTCTGCTTCCCTCCCCCCTCTCCTCGACTCTTCCCCTTTCGCCGCCACCTCAGATAGTTGTTCCTCATACAACGGTCCCACCCACGTCCCAAAAGAGCACGTGTCCTGTTTCTCCACAATGTTCTCAGACTTCAAGCCCAGTAGTCCTGGCCCGTTCGATATGCCACCACCTATGCCACTGTTTGACATGCCAATGGATCCCACTGCACGGTTCCCAAGGCATGGAATGGGTGGTATGCAAGGCTTCCCGAGCCTCAGGTCGCTCCAAGACAACCTCCATATGCCGTTCCTCTTCCCTACACCTCCCCCATTGTTTCAGAACAGCGGTGGAGATTCTAGCGGGACAGGCAACCCCATTCTGGGTTGGCCTATTCCACAGACGAGTCAGAGGTCTCTTGGAGGATCCTCCGAGCTCGACTGCATGTGGAGCTACTGACTTGGTGACGTGGCAATCAACTACGGTCTGTTTCTATTTTAATATCGTATTATTTAGGATTATTTCCATGAATAACTAGAGGCGGTGTATCCGTGCCAGTCGGCTAGTTTCTATCTAGAGGATTTAGGGCTTAAATTTATTTCTAGTTATGTGTTGTCTTAATCAGGTATGAACTTTGAGCTAGTACTAGGGATGAAGTTAATTTCAATGTTGTGTTTATCAGGTGTGAACTTTGAAGTATTACGTAGAGACTACTAATTATGTATGTTTATTATGTTTGGTGTAATTTGTATTTTATGGTATCAATGACATTTATGTTAAGGTACGGTCTGGTATGTATTTATGTTGTTCTATTGTGTTGTTGCATTTACAAATTGCGGCTACTGTTGGGCATTATGTGTCTTATTTGGTCCCATTGTTAATTAATTACTGTGGTCCTTGTTCATAATTATATGTTGATATCAGTGATGTTATAATATTGTCGACTGCAATGTACGATTTAGTGGTTAGAATTCATTCTCAAAGTGGTAATCGTATAACTGTAAAAAACTGCTTTTTACAAAACTTTATAGTTCCAAAATAATTAAAGAAAATCTCTAAATGAAATGGTGTCTTCGTTCTCCTTGGCTAAATATCATTATTTCTCCACAAATGTTGCCGATTCTTAGGTTCTAGTGGAAGAAATTAAAAAAATTAGTCTCATGGTTTTAACTATTTAGTTACAGAGACTCTAGCTTATTTAATTAATGAAAATAGTGTCCATCTAAAACAATCACAATAACATTTACACCCTACTATATATCCTCTGATCAAGTCTCAATCTCCGCTAATTTTTTTAAAAAAAAGTCTTAATCTCCACTATCTATTTGTACTCGTTTACATCAAGAATTAGAAAGTATCCATAGTCCGAAAGTCTCACCATATATATGGCATATACCATCAACATTGGAGATGAGCTTGAAATAAAAACAAGAAAAGTACAGATCTTTTTGTAAATAAAAAGGCTCATTTTTAGATGGCCCATTAGTCTCATCTTTTTTCTGACCGGCACTCATGATCATCATGCTATGCTCTGGCAAAACAATAAAATAACTCAAATAGTAGAATTGCTATGTTTATTTTGATATTGAAACGTTCATGTAACGTCTTACCCTAGAGATTAAAATAAACAATAAGACGTTACTAGCAGTTGTCTCTATACACACAAATTGTAGCTTTGAAATTTTTAACTAGAAATTGTGAATGCTATGTTGGTTGAGATTTACATTTGAACTTATCATATCCCTCATAATATATGACCTTATAGAATTTGAATTACTAACTATATATGCCATATTATACCCAACAAAATGGTAACTTTTATATTGAGATATACATGCACTCAGTGGCGGATCCTTCGGAGTTGTGAGCCATCGCAGTCCTATAAAGTTATCAAAATGTCGATTTTAAGATGACGATATGAACCGATAACATGTTTATTAATGCATATATATAAACCAATATATTGAAAAAATAGATTATAAAGTAACGCTTCATGCGTATATTATATGCTCATGCATGAGGCAACTATATATGCATCATAAAAATCTTGATAGGTGGTATTTATGTTGCAAGTACATTAATCATTGTACCACAATGCACATGGGAGCTATAGATCTGAGCTATGTAAACTGGAGGGAAAATGGCCAGTTACACGTTGACATCAATTCCATTCGGAGAAAAAAATTAATTGCAATTTCCATTTGTTTTTTTTGTTTTTTTGCCATCGACCGTGTCTTGCCAGCTTATTTTTTTAACCTCTTTTGGATGTATATTTTGTTAGGGTATTGATGGATCTCAAATTTATTTAAACACTATATTCATCGCAAATAGGAACTCTTAATTGTGAAACAATTTTGCTAGAGTTTTTCTCGATACCTCGCAAAAGAAGCAACTTTACGTTATTAGAGTGATTGTTGGCAGCTTATGACCCTCCATCGCTCGACTAATAATTTATTTTAATGAGAAAAATATTACGGAGAAGTGAAGACATAGGGTTAGCTCGTGTGTGTTGTGTATTTTAGTACCTTTGATAATGATTGTGCCAACATTTATTAGGGCTCATCGTATCTGGGAGGATCTAAAAATAATTACTTGCTCGTGACAAGTAAAGATATATATACCCTCTAGTCTTCATGGAAACATAAACTTTATTTCCCATACATGCAAGTGCATTCAGACACGATCTGCATCATGTTCATAAGAGCAGATATACACTACAACAAAACAGCCAAATAGTAACTCTATTTAGCAACTGATCCGTTAGTTA
Source organism: Primula vulgaris (assembly GCA_963920805.1). Taxonomy (NCBI): domain Eukaryota; kingdom Viridiplantae; phylum Streptophyta; class Magnoliopsida; order Ericales; family Primulaceae; genus Primula; species Primula vulgaris. The sequence continues at coordinate 24,555,160 of OY987218.1, read as the reverse complement.
AAGAATTGTAACCGAAATGCCAACTAAAACTTTTGTTATTAAACAATACCAACTGATTTGTAACTGAAATATTGTCAGTTGGTGTATAGCAACTGTTTAGTAACTAAGACAATTTCAGTTGCTATATAGCAACTGAATAATAACTATGGCTTATTCTGTTGGTAAATACCAACTGATTCTTAACTAATAACTCTATAGTAGGCAAATTCCAACTGATTAGCTACATGTCTTTTCAGTTAATAAATAACGACTGATATAAAACAAATCGGTTAGTAATTACTAATTGATTAAGTGGTAGTTGCAAATTTATGACAAGTGTGACGTAGCATCTTTTTTTTAACAGCTGATATGGTAATCCAAATTTTTCCCAGCACTCACTGCTACAATAATTCTACACATGTGTTATCCAAAAATGTATGTAATACAATTATTTACGGATTTTGACTCAATTTTATACAGATTATTAACAAACCGTAACAAAATTTAATATGATTTTATTAGATATTTATAATAATACAAATAGGTTATATTTTGAAATGTAAATGGTTAACATGTATTATACATGAATTAAGTAGTGAATTTTGTAAAACTCGTTCATATTAGATAACACATGAAATTGTTGTTTTGATCTTACAATACAAATATTTATTATGATTAATTACAAACATTTATTATGATTAATTACAATTAATCATAAACCCTAAACCCTAAATCATATTCTTCTATTATGCCACGTCCTTGCGTTTGTTTACCATTCAGCAGTTGCAAAGCTGTTTTTTGGGTTAATTAGCCTTCGTGGCTTTTAGACTATTTGTTTTTTCCTTTAACAGATGATAAAAAAATATATAGTATTATATAGTATTATACGGAATTTCATATATATGGTTTCGCTCAACATTACAACATATGAAATACAATTATAATTATAGCAAATTCAGCAATCATTGTTTCGTTTATTTATTTATATTTAATATGCAAGTTTATTTTAAAATGGATCTGCAACGACATTCACTATATGTTTTGGTATTTCGAGACATCCAATGTTACTGTGTAAGTCGCGTGGAAAATAATATTTCGTGTAATTTTTTTTTGTTGATTGTTGTTTTATTAAATGTTTAAATATTTACCTAACTAACAATATGTTACGTTGCTTTTCCCACGCAGTAAAATTGCTAGACACATATTTTGCCTCCAATTTTTTTTTTTTTGTAAATTGTCAAAAATTCAAACCAAAAATTCGGAACTGTCTCCTCGTTTTTCAAACCCACCACTGATTCCACACATTAATTATCTCACTTTTATTAATTATACTCTCTTTCCCACCGCTCTATCTACCCCCCTTTCTCTCTGTCTTAATATACATATATCTATATATCTACACATATATATATATATACATATATATATATATACATATATATATATATATACATATATATATATATATACATATATATATATATATAGCCTCATTCTCCGTCATTCCTCCGCCCTAGCTAACACAGTAAGTCTATCTCTATATATATCTACATATCTCGTTGTGTATCTATATATATATATATGTATGTTTTTGTACCAATTTATTCCAGTGAGCTCGTCTTTTAAACGATCGATCGAAACTCTGAAAACGACCGATCGTTTTCTAAAAACGATCGATCGACTGTAGAAAACGACCGATCGTTTTCTACAGATTTCGAAAACAGCTTTTCAGCTTATTCTGGAAAATAGCTGTTAAAACCCTCAACCACTACCAACGGTCATAACCCAGAAAAACAGACTGTTTGACATATATAACCATCCAAATCTCTCTTTCTATACTCACCAATTACACTATCAATTATCCTAAAACCTCTCTCAATTAAAAACCCTAATATCACCATTTTGGTGTATATATATTCGAGAAACAGGAAAATCAAAGAGAAAGAGATTCAAGCTCGATCATCATCAACAACTCACCAATTAGCTTTTTAAGAAGCAATTAGAATAGTGAGTGTAGTTACGTTTTGTAACAAAAATTGTATCGAGTGTTTTATAAACTCATTTTTGTGAGCGAGTGATCGGGTAGAGGCTTTGTAAGCAAGTGAAGCTTAAAAGCTCTAGGTCTTTTCATTCGGGTACTCATAAATTGAGGGGGAGTCGTAGACTCGTAGTCGTGTTCTCTTGCACTTGTATCAAGAGTAGGAACCTCGGGTAGAGGGTGAGCCAATCGATTGATTGAGCTCAATAGGATTTGTAATCGGGAAGATTATTTTTAGTGAAAAACTCGGTAGTACCGGGGAGAGGACGTAGGCGCGTTTTTCCGAACCTCTATAAATCACGGTGTCATCTTCTTCCCTTAAACTTTTATTTTCCGCAACTTATATTCTTGCATATGTATTGCTTGCGTTTAGTTATTTTAGCAATTTATTAACTCTTGTTAAAACGCTTAAGCTTAGAATTGCATAAGTTGGGTGTTAGTTGCACTTAAGTTTTAATTATGCGAAAATCGCCAAAACCTTATTCACCCCCCCCCCCCTCTAAGGTTAGCCGCACACGGGCCAACAATTTAATTGAAGGCATGATTGATTTATGACTTGTTTGGTTCATAGCTTATTTAATTGAAGATCTGCCCAACATATGACTTGTTTGGCTTATTACTTATATATAGAATTGAACGCCAGCTTAATTTAGGACTTCTTTGACTTGCAGCTTATTTAATTTAAGGCGCATATATGAATAATGTTGGGCTTGTTTTATTTACAGCTTATTTAATTGAAGCCAATTTGGTCATTCTGTTTTTTTACAATGACAGATGATTCAAATCCTGTAAAATGAACAGTAAAGACGTCAGTGTATCCGTTTGGTCCTTCCATTAAGCCAATTTCCCATATTATCTATCCTTCAAATTAAATTAATTTAAGCTCTTCTTAATTGTTGACGACCTCCTCTGTTTGACATGATTTGGTATTTTAATTTGTTCGTTCTTGATTTTTATTTATTTATTTATTCTAAAAGGTCGAAATAACAAGGCTGAGGCCGTCATAATAGACTTTGATAGATTTTAATTTCTCAACATTTGTATTTACTGACTAATTCTATAGTTAAATGTTCATGCCATAATATGCTAAGATGCTTTATAAATCATATAAGTAATTTTCACGATATGTAAGGATTAAAGGCGTAAAATTTTGTTGCCGCATATAATGGCATGAAAGTATAGCGCTTGTAACAATGTAAGCAATAATGCTGAAATGGGAGAAAGAGGAGGAGGAGGAATTATTAAGCACAACAGGAAATTTAGAGATTTAGTGTTTCTAATTATTTTCATTGCTTTTTGGGTGGGTATGATTGTAAATTCCAGCTTTGCCTTCAGCCAAGGAAACCCTTTAAGGTATACTTGTTTTTTTAGCTTATGGGTATTTTTCCTTTTGTTTTTTAGAAATTTATTGTTTAATACATACTTTTGGACGTAATTATAAAACCCAAATTTGTGGGTTTTGTGTAATATTTGGTACATATAACGTATCATCATGATCATCAATGTTGAAAACAAAGAGTTAAAAAAGTTGAATCATTGAGCATCTGTACCTAATTTTCAACCATGAGCTTTTGATAATGAAGTCTTCAAAATATGTACTAAATGATCTAGTGTAAGAGCCTCAATTTTTAATTTCTCGACGATTAGAGTACACTGGACAGGAAAACAACCATAGTTGAGGACTAAATATAAAAAAAAATACTTGGATTGGGGTTTAATTAGGAAAAATGTGATAGAATTGTGTCAATCTAGAAGAAAATATTGATCAAATCGTGTATGAAATTTATTCCCGATTTTGTACACTAGGGGTACTACTATCAACGTGAAATGTAAATTTAGTCTACTTACTGCTAATTTTGTAGGTTGGTTTACATTCATACATTTAGTCAGACATTAGTGTACAGAACCATCATTTTACCCTTTTTTGTTGCATCTATGATGTTATTATACCGACTTGCTTCCTAGTTCTTTTAATAGGTCAAAAAAATCTTTCTCCATTTCAGTATATTAGAGCTGTCAATTTATGGCTTCTAATGATTAGACACGTTGTCACTGGGATGTCATGGATCACTGTCGGTCTCTTCAATATCCTCATAGTATCACTTACTATGTTATACTATCTAAAAGGTTAGGAGGACATTTTTATTTTTGCAAGTATTGTGTTAGTTAAGCTTTGAGATCTGAGAAGGTATATTAATGATTTCATTTTATTTGACAATGTTTTAGCTGGATGGATTGGTAACAACGCCGTCACTCCTATCATCGGCGAGCATGATCCATATTATAGAGTATCTTCAAGGGTGAGTTCTCTATAATTGGCATATGTTTTTATTTTTCCACAAAAATGTTGTTGATCTTTTGTTATATACTAATAACTGGACACATTTCAGGAGCTTAATCATCTTCGAGGTATATCAGTTCTCATGTCCGCTTTGATGATAATCTCCATCCTTTCATCTATTGCTATTGTAAGGCGCATACTTATGGCTACTTCTGTCCTCAAGGTATATAAATTTGAGTTTTGTAAAAAACTATGGCAATTTGTATAGTTTTCCCAGTCAACTGAGAAGTAGCTCCTGTATATAATGGGAAAGTATCACTATTCTACATTAATTTATCGGTCTTTGACAATTACCAAACCACGCTGCTTTAATTTCTCAAATCAGACACTATTCTTTATTCTACTCCCAGCACTAAAATTGAACTCTAAACTCTTAGTTTGGTACTAACTGTTGGCTGTGCTGGTGTACAAAACCATTCTTGTATGCCTATTTACTGTCATATCCGGTGTGTACACTGGTTTTATTGGATACAAAAAGATAGGAGTTTTAATCTTGAATAACCTCAACTTTTTCTCCACTCTAATAAAAAATCCACCTTATCTGTTTGAAAACTGCAACCAAACAAGTTAGGATAAAATGAACTGTATTCCAGTATACCACTTTTCAGCATTTATAACTTTGACCATCTATCAAAAGGCTTAACTGCCAAAAGAGCAAACTAGCTTGAGATATGCTAGATGTTAGCTTCTGGATATATATGTATGTTATATTAATTAGACCACATAGCTTCTGGATATATATGTATGTTACTTGTCTCTGGGTAATGTATTGTTTTTTTTTTGAAATAGGAGAAATACAAGCGGCAAATTGCGACTCGAAATCAGGCATTGGAGGAGAACGGAACTCCCATTGACGAGAAAGAAGCGTTTTTGGCAGCTGCCGATGACGACAAGCACAATGCATGGACCTAGATTAATTTATATGTAGCTTTAATTAGGATTATCTTTTGAATTGTACTTTAATCTCGATTTGGTATCTTATTGTAGCAACTATTATATTATGTATTTTCTTTTTAATGAAATGAATGCTTAGTTGAACATAAATATTTTTGTCCATATGACAATTGCTTACATTTTGAATATGAAATTATATGAATTTATGAATATATGTATATATATTAATAATAATATATATATATATTATTATTAATATATTAATAATTAATAATATATATATATATATATATATATATATTAATATAGTCAGATTAGTATATATATATATATATATATACTAATTTCTAACTATACTGAAATTTCAGTTGCTAAATATTTACTAACTGAAATTTCAGTTGATATTTACTAACTGAAATTTCAGTTGCTATTTACTAACTGAAATTTCAGTTGCTATTTACTAACTGACACATTCTGTTGCTATTTACTAACTGACACAATCAGTTGCTATTTACTAACTGACACAATCAGTTGCTATTTACTAACTGACACATTCAGTTGCTATTTACTAACTGACACATTCAGTTGGTAAATAGCAACTGATATACCGTTCAGTTGGTAAATTACCAACTGACACATAATTCAGTTGGTAAAATGTTAGCAACTAGCCTTTTCACAACCGAATATACAGATGGCAGATGTAAACTGAGTTTACCAACTGACTTTATTATTTATCTACTGATTATTCAGTTGTTATTTAGCTGTTTTCTTGTAGTGATAGTGATTTATATCGACTGATGATGAGTTAGTCTTGTGCAGAGAAAGATACAATAGGGATAGTCCACCATTTTGTAAATAGGATACTTGACTAAGTACCCCTGCTACTTGTGGTCTTGTTGTTTTTAAATTGTAGATCATGACAACAAAGGTTGTTAATTAAAGACTGAAATGATAGGAGTCGGAGTAGGAGATTGATCGATTGAATAAAAGATGAGGAAACTAACATGTGCATTTCTTAACGTCGCCTTCGATACTTTGCATAAATCACTAATAAGTGGTCTAGTAGAGGACTCATTGTATATATGTGACATGTTTGGAGATCACGATATACCTGGGTAATGCTTTAGAGCAACATGACTGGTTTAAGATAGGTGCCAATAATTAGGGCGCTAATTAAATAAATCGAACGAACGTCGGTTCCGTTTAACTCATAATATTTGTTCATGTGAATCAGTTTAACTCATAATATTTGTTCATGTGAATCATGTTGAAATGCGACGCACAATCCACTTAAACTAATGATACTATGGCTGCAAACAAACTCAACTGTTTACGGGCATATCGTGTTCGTTTGTTGGCATCTTGGTTTGAGTTCTTTCCTTAAGTAAACAAACCAAATATGAACATAAATTTTACTTTTGTTAGCTAAACAAACTAAACATGAGCACGACATTATTGGTTCCTTAAGAACTTGGTTCATGAGAATTTAAAAATAAGTTAGATTCATTGGCTAGTATTGTATATAGTGATATGTATTTATAGATTAAAAAAATTATGTATGACCTGTGTTTTAGTTATACAAGAGTACGATAAAAATTTGAAAACTCACCTTGTGTAATAATTTTCTTATACTAACTATGTTTATAAAGAATGTCATCCTTTAGATACTCAGAGAGGGGAATTACTAGGAACAATCATTATATATAACTGGTTCACAGTCCGTTTATATAAAAAAATGTGAAATTAATAAAAAAATTATTTTTTAATTATTTTTTAAGTTTAGGGTAGGCCCCCCTAGGGTTCTATATTTTTATTTGGATTTTTATTGTGTTGTACAATTTGTTTTTAATTTATCAAATTTTAATTTGTTGACAATAGAAAAAATAAATTAGTTATTAAAAAATATCATCTAATCATTCATTTTCTAATCTAACGGTGGCTAAGACGGCTGTAACATAAACAGTCAAATAAGATGACTGTTCCAAAGAGGCACTCCTCATAGAGTCAAATTTGAGAAATTTTATCGGAGTACATTTTTAGTCACATATGAATACTAATGTTTTAGCGATAATTTGTAACTTTCTAACTGAGTCAAACTCAATTCCTAAGACTTGTGTTGTTAACGAAATGTTCTTGAACAAATCTATGTTCGTTCATTAAACGTTTGGTTCATGTTTATTTGTTTATAAACGGTAAATAATTTATGTAAAAAAAAAAATGATAGCATGTTTTTTCTATTATTCGGACAAAACAAAGCATATTTTCGTCGACCAAATCCATTAAAATTATTTAATTTGGGCCGACTTTAGAAGTTTAGCCGCTTTACATAAATACCACAATTAACTCACCTTCTAAAATTTCACAAGCTCATTATATCAGTTTATTGATTTCTCATATCGAACCAAACCAATTAGTAATGAATGAACATATAATCAAATATGGTTTGGTTTTTCATTGGTTTGATTTACACCGGCCTTGTTTGGTTGTACCTTTTGGACGTGTGATTGACCTTCAAATCCCGTATACTATACTAAAGATGTGTTTGGTACAATTTTTGTGTCGGAATTATGTGTCCCGTCCGGCTACAAATGACTCAAAATGGGTATAATTGGAAAGCCATGTGAGGATAGTATTGATAGTCCCGGGATTACTAGTCCAAACATATTTTCAAGTAGCACCTTTATTTCTTTCTATCAGACTCACAATCTCAGAATTACCTTTCCCGCAACCAAGAGGAGGCCTATCTGTGTTCAAATGCATGTCCCAACAAAGTGAACTAATAAATCAAAGGTGTAAAACTAGTCAATCAAATAAGAAACATCAAAACTTTGTTTGTTTTGTTGTAAAACAGGTGTAAACAAATATTTACGGGTAAAATTGATTTTTTGGGTGATTGGTTTACCGTAAAACATTTTTTTTGGGGGAATTTTTTTTCCACATATCCAGTAAAATTGGGGGAAACGATTACCGCGCAAATAAAGTTGTAAATGGTTTACGGAGCCTCTCTATATTCTTTCTAATACTAGTAATATAAGTATTATTAATTATAGGTCTACCATTTCAAAATTATTTAATAACCTGTACAATTCCATCTAATTAACTAATAAAAAAAAGGAAAAAATAGAAAAATTTCTAAAAAATAACAAAAAATGAAAAAATCCAAAAAATCTAAAAAACCCAAGAAAACCCAAGAAAATCTAAAATCTAATCAGCCAATAAAAAAAGGAAAAAATCTAAAAAATAACAAAAAATGAAAAAAAAAATCCGAAAAATCTAAAAAACCCAAAAAATTTGAAAAAAAAAATTTCAATAACATCTTCTATATTTCTAATTTTATGAGTTTATAGGTTGGAAATTTATAAATTATTACAAGTGACGTATATGAAAGAAAATATGTGTTTAGATAAAATTTTCTATACATATTGAGATTTTTATCAATTATTTATTAAAAAAATAATTTGTAAATAAAACTTAAATTTGAATAAAATTTTAAATAAAAAACTTTTTATACACCAACCCCGTATACGCAAACAAAAGTGTTAGGGTCCGTTTGACATCAATTTTTTTTATCAAAAAGTTGATTTCAAAAATCAGTAGGAAAAAAGCTTGCTTTCAAAAACATGTAACGAGTGTTTGAAAAAAAGTTAAAAAATCTAACTTTCAGCATACGTATTGATTTTTGACATTTATTTCGATAAATTTCACAATATCTTGTCGAAAAATAACAAGTAACACGTCAAACATAAGAATAAAATTTTAGTTGAGATACGATCAATATTCATTTAAATTCTGAAAATTGTGGTGAAAAATCTATCAAAATCTTCAAAATGTGTGGATTTTTTGCTTTTATATTTTATAGTTATATTACTGCAAAATTTATATTTTTAAAAGCTAAAAAAAACATTGATAGCAAACACGAGTTTTTAAATATTAAAAGCTAAAAAAAAACAAAAAAAACTTGCATAAATGTTTTCCGGAGGCTAATAAAAATATAGATTACGGAGGAATATAAAAAACAAGTGTTATGTTAGACCAAATTACACCTAGAGTGGGGTCTGTTCAGAGTATCCATCTTCTTACCCAAGCTGAAAGGATAAGAAAGAGAGAGAGAGAGAGAGAGAATGGCAGGAAGTGTATGTTGCTATGCTCTACCCTCTAAATTTGGGAAGCTAACAACACTAAATAACCCTTCTTCTTCTCATAATTTGCTCATTAACAACAATCCATTTACTAAATCACTTAGCTTCTCTGCTAATACTACTTCTCACTATGCCTTATCCACAGGTACATACTTACTCTCTCTCTCTCTTTATATATATATATATATATAATATAATATGTGTGTGTGTGTGTGTGTATAATGAAAACTGTAGACTAAATTATCAAAAATCTATGTTTTTTTTAAATCTTCTACATATGCTCAATGATGCTACTTATTTTTACTTTATATGCACCAAGTCTTAAAAAAACTACACATTTGGGTTTTTGGTAATTAAGTCGGCAAGTATATATATAATTTGGTTTCATTTCTCAAGGTTTTATTATAGTTTGCATTTTTAAGATTAAAATATCTTTTTTTTTTAAAATTTCTGTCTGGCTGTGAATATGTGGTTTATAAATTATAATCTATTCAGGGATTTTTCCATTCAGGGTTTTGCTTTGAGTCTTTATCAGCATAAAAGAAATTAAGGGTTTTTAACAATCTGCTTTCTTTTATTGTTGCGTGTTTCTCGATTAGTACCTTACATTGTTAGTTTCTCTAAGAATTACCATGGATTTGTGTTTTTTTTTTACATTTTGAACTTCACATTGAAAAAATCTATGTTATGTTGGTTTTCTATCCAAGTATACTGGTTTTCCATTCATGATGATGATTGGATGGCAAAGTTCAAAATGTTAAAAAAAAAATACAAATGCAAGGTACAAAATAGGAAAGTTGATAATAGAGGGTAGTAAACAAGAAAAACGCAGCAATGCAGGGTACAAAAACCAAATTAACTCTAAATTAAGATTATCTTTCTCGTGGTTTGTTCTAACTAATAGTTTTTGCCAGTGAGGGTTTTGCTTTAATTCTTATCAGTTAAAGATTGAATTTTCCCTTTTTTTTTCTTTGTTCGTTTTGTTAATGATGCAATGACTCATGTAAAAAGAGTCTATTTGTTGGTTTCAGTTTGAATAGGCTAATTTTGGTTTTCATTTTCTGGATGAGTTTGCTATCATGTGCATTTAAGGGTAGGCTTTGGTTTTAAGCGTTTAGCTTAGTGCGGTTTTGTTGATGAGTTTGAAATGAAGATTAATGTTATATATCAATACGTTTTATCGCGCATTGTGTTTGCGAGTACCAATTTTAGTGTGTTGTTTTGACCGAAAGTATTTATATAAAGTGGTGAGTGAAAAAGCTTGATTCCTTGTAGTTGTGAATTGTGACGATAAAGGGTGGTCAAATGTAGGTAGGTATCGCTGCTCCCCTGATTACATAATCAGCTTTGCTTTGGTGTTTCGTCACGATCCCTAAATTATAGAGTGATTTTCACTGTGAGATTTTGTTTATTTTAAAGGTTTTGTCAATCGATTGTGTAAACATTAGGCTATTCTGGTTGTAGTTCTTTATGGTTTGTTTAATTGTTCGAGAATCTGAAATGTCAAGATTCATATGGGCGCTACAATTAATTTATAATATTTGTGTGATTTTAATTCATAGGCTTCTTATCGATGAGCCCCGTGATAAGGACCAACCGAGGCTCAATTGTCTGTGAGGCAGCACCGACCAAGAAGGCCGACTCGGCGGCTAAAAGAGCTCGCCAAGCTGAAAAGAGAAGAATTTATAATAAATCTCACAAATCGGAGGTTCGGACCAGGATGAAGAAGGTATCAACCTTAACATTTGCGCCATTATGTTTATGCTTTAGTTTACTCAATATTATGCTTTCGTCACTGTGCTTTTTTTTAGGTATTGAACTGATTTTGTTACTTGTATAAATTTGCTTGTTAAAATGATCATTGGTTATTTAGTTTCTGTCTAAATTGTGTTAGTTTAGCATTTGTATTTGATAATATTCGTTGTCAAAGTTCTATTTTGTTATGGTATTGTTCTCACATTGTTGTGGATTTTGTTAGTAATGATGTCAATTTTCTACTTCATTAATCTGGCAAACGAAGGGCTTAAAGTTTGAATGAGTATGTTCATGGTGGTTAGTTTTAGTTTAGTTTTTAAAATTGTCCTTATGCTAGTGTTTTGATGGCATCTCTGTGAATTTTACTTATCGAGTGTTCTGACTTAAGAGCCTGAAATTTGATTATGTGATGTTTTTGTTACCTCCGAAGTAATCATTATTCTATTATTGCTTGTTAGTAAGCCTGCAAAATATGCTGCTTCATCATTTTACAGTTCAAGTGCTCGACAAATTAGTTTCTGAATTCTTTGTTTCATGGTGATTGAAGGATGTTTCTATTCTGTAGTTGATCATTGAAGTTATTCATTGTTTTTCTAGATATTCATTGGCAAGGTATAAACTTGTCTCTTTGAAAGTGATAAAAAATGTAAAGAAATTCATCCACTGTTTGTTAACTATAGCAAATAACAATTTATGCACTAGTTGCAAAGTTCAAAACTGTTGAAATTCATACACCTCTTCATTTCTGCCGCATAAACTTTTGTATGCTAACGAGTTTGATTACCAAGTGGTGCAATCTTCTTAAAACTCGTTATTGGAACTTTTCTTTGCTGTTACTACCATTTTTCATCTGGAATTATTTTGGATAACCTAGTGTCCAAGACCCACTTGTGTTTCTCTATATGCTTTTTGTTTTTGATTTCGAGCAGTTTCGAAATGTAGCTGCTATACAATTGTCTTTGCCAGCTTCATTTGTTGATAGAGTTTAGGTTTGTTCTAAAATTTGGTTCACATTATTATGGAATTTGCTGGTAATGACGTCAGATTCGTACTTAAACTAGTCTGGTAACTGAAGTGCTTAAAGTCTGAATGCCTGTTTGTGCATATTTGATTAATTTAGTTCAGTTCTAAAATTGTACTTAATGTAGTGTCTTAATGATGGCAGCACTGTTAATACTTACGTATTTAGTTTTCTATATAAAGTTCCTGAAAATCGAAAGGGTGGCTCTATTGAAGTCCTTATTGTCTTGCTACTTATCAGTAAGCCGTTAAGTCCGCTGCTTCTTTGTTTGCCAGTAAACCTTCAAGTGCTTGATATGTTTGCTTTGTAATTATTTGTTTGAAGGTAGTCGGAAGACTGTTGTGGTCTTTTTTGGTTAGTTATTATGTTCACTTCTTTGCTTTCCTAACCTCTATTGCAACGAGGCAATTGTTAACTTGCTTTCTAATAATAAATACAGAGAGGATTCATCCACTTTCTAATAGATATAAGTTCAACAACTTGTTGCAAAGTCCATTAGTTTTGTATTTAAATGAGTTTGAATCCCAAGAGATGCAATACTTTTGAGGCTCACTTTTCTGAATCCTTTCTTTGTCATTTGTACTGTTTCTGCTTCCAGAAAAACTTTGGATAACCTGGTCTCAGAAATCAAATGCCTGTCTTATATGCTTTGTTTTCAATCAGCTTCCCAAGTTATAAGTGCTAAGTTGTGGTGTTTGCCAATGTCATCGTTCTATTATCGGTTAAAGTGGTGTTTGCCAAGTTATTTTAGGATGTGTTTATAGTCACCAGTTCCCAAAAGCTTCCTCTAGATACATAAGCTAATTAGCCTGAGAAAATGAGAGCCTGTTTCTTCATACATAAGTGGACAAGAGTTTAAGTTCACCCTGCTTTATCAAGACCAACGTGTAATTAAGTCTTCATTAACCAAAAAGATCCTTGCCTTGTGTGTTCTTTTTAATCTATAAGCATAATTGATAGGTAGCTTCTGAGTAAAAGCTATGTAGTTGTGCCTGCCAATCTGAGTTTTGCCTGTGGCATTAATTATACTGTCTAAAGCACCGTTGTTTAGAAATAAAACTTTGAGGAACATAGTGTCGATGTTGTGGACTGGTTCTTAAACCAAAGAATCTTCTAAGTATTCTTCAAGTTTATAAAAGAATCCGCAGAAGCTAAAGATTACCCTAGAATAGTTTTTTTTTTAATCACAAACAAACTTTATTAATATAAAAAGGGACCTAACCCAGTTTTACATCCACAAAGGAGATAAAAACAAAGTAAAAAACGACCTACCACACTAGTTTACAACCTGATAAACAAAATTTACTTACAATCATAACACTACTTAAACAAACCTTAATAACATTCAAGCTTTAAGCTGCTGACATTAAGATGCAAACTTAAAACTAAAACAATCAAGGAGATTGTTTCCAAATTCTACATTCCAGCTCACATAACCATCTTCAGAATCAAAACTTCTTAATTCAAACCTTCATAATCCATACTCTTGTTTTTTTAAATCCGTACGCCACCAAATCTTTGTGAATCTGTTTTATGCCTAGCTTCATAAAGGTCCAGAATATAACCAAGTCGTGTGGCCCAAATGATGAAACAATGCAGTAAATGGCTAAAAACACTCCAGTAAAATGGTCAGTAATAGATGAAACTTTTGCATCAGTGTTTTTCATTTGCAAAAGTGAAAATAAAAGTGATATAAACTCAAATTACTATACCATCCTGAAGTTTGGTAGGCCTGATAAATCCAGCACATGTGCTGCATAGACTTCTCTTGGGAGCTCCAGTAAATTTGAATACGTATTAGTGTGCGTCTTGGAGCCTAATCTTGCTAGTTTATCTGCCACACTATTTTTCTCCCTGTAAATATGTATCAAACTTTTTCCAACCAAATCCATAAGAGTGCAAGTATCTTCCCACATATCAGTGTAAACAATAGAAGGTTTAGTATTATGATTCCACCAATTATTGACTAATAAAGAGTCGGTTTCAATATCTATATTATAAAGATCCATAGATTACCCTAGTATAGTATTAAAATACTGAGATACTAAAATATTTGTTCATCCTGTTCAATTATGTTCTTTCTTCCCTTGTGTTAATCATAATAGCCGGAGTCTTGGAGAAGCTGGTACATCCTTGCCTCTAATTTTGACGTCGTCTTGATAGAAACGCATTGGTTAGGTTTAACTTAGCTGGCTTTGGTGATATCTTCCAGTATCAAAGATAAAATACAGAGTTGCTTTCGTATGTCTTTAAATTTCTGGCTTGACTGTCAAAAATCAAATGGTGAAAATAGAGTTTTCAAGTTTAAATTGAGTTGCTTTTGTTTCTCTCTTAAGCTTTTTGGGCTTGACAATCAAAATCGTGATGAAAATGGAATATTAAAAAGTTAAATTGCTTTCATTTCTTCGACTTCTGAAAACCGAATAAATGATTGAGGGAACAAAAACGAGCAGAAGATAGAATTTAATTTACATACGGCATTCCTGTCAACCCGAATGTCATGATCATCTGTGCAAATCCTACTTTCACCAAAACGGTGTATTGTTTTTAACAAATTGATAGCTTACAAGAGATGTGGCAAGAATTCATGTGAATTGTGATAAATTCTTACTGGTTTCGCATGCTGGTGTAGTAGTATTAATACGTCAAGAATTTATGTTTTACTTTTGGTTTTTGGGTGATAAATAGGTCTGACTATATTCTTTTCCAGGCTTTGGAAGCCATAGAAGTGCTTAGGAAAAAACCTGATGCACAACAAGACGAGGTTCTTTCAATTGAGAAATTAATTGCAGAAGCATATTCTGTTATCGACAAGGCAGTCAAAGTGGGTACGTTGCACCGCAACACTGGAGCAAGGAGAAAATCTAGACTAGCAAGGAGAAAGAAAGCAGTTGAGATACATCATGGGTGGTATACACCTTCCGCTGCTCCCTCTCCGGTTGTCTAGTCCCTATTTCTCGAATTGAAATGTATGAGTGATTACCATATTTTATTTACATTTTATTCCAAGTTGTTGTATGTGATATTTGGATGTAATGCAAGTATTAGTTCACTGTCAGCTAGCTGCTAATCGGTTATCGGCTTATTTTTGGTCTGTTTGTCCAATTCTTCCTTGTATCAGCTCCTTGAGCATATGCGCTTGTGTTTGTAATCTATCTTATCACAGGAATCAGCAGGTGAGATATTGCGGTCATTAATAACTGTAGCTTATATGGATTACTATAATATGATATCCTTTTCATAAAATTCTTACGGTAACTGTTTCTAGTTGAGCGAGTCTTTATCGACTCTTTGTTTTTTTTAATACAATCAAGTTATAAAATTTGTTTATAGAATGCAGCTACATTTCCTAATTACATGTATTATTATTATTTTGAAGCTGGATATCATCAAATTTTATATGAATGTCAAACACAAGTCTGTTTGCAAATTTGTATTTACTTCTGCTTTTCATTTTTGGCGACCATGTTTGAATTTCTTTTGTATGTAACGGTACTCCACTTTGGTAGTCAGACTCATACGCCAGATAAATGATTTATCCTCAAAATAGCAGGGGCTTATGAAGCAGTTGAATGTAAATGTTAAAACGACCCTGTAAAATGTAAATGATAAACACATCTTTTAGCAGAACCAAATATAGTACTGTGCTTATTTTTACTCTTTTAAGTACATGTTAATATGGCAGTCAATAATTTTGCTCAGGTTTTACCTTCTACTTTAAAGTTTAAACTTCATAGTGCTAGTAAAAGTAGTCGTCTATATGGGATGTAAGAAAAGACATACAATTAATTTTTGTTCGAAAAAACGTACTCCAAAACTACTGGAAATTGTTTATATAGCACTTTTTTCAATCAAGAATCTCATTGCTTTTTAAAAAGCAGCATTTCGACTAAAAAATCTGATACCAAACCGGCTCTATATCATTAACTTCATTTAACTTTTTTTAAAAAAAATTATACATATATATATATACATGTTTCGTATCAAGAAGCATATTATGTGGCAGAGTAAAAATACAATTGTTTTCATGTAAAAAAATCATAAATATGTTTGACAAGTTTTTTTTAAAAAAAAGTATGGATATATATGTACATGTTTCGTATCAAGAAGCATATTATATGGCAGAGTAGAAATACAATTGTTTTCATGTAAAAAAATCATAAATATGTTTGACAAGTTGAAAGTGTTCAACAATAAGCTGCGCCAACACGCTATTATACCTATGCTCAAGTTTAATGATGTGATATCCACCCAACAAATTAAGTCATTGTCTATCAGATTTAGATACATAATATTATACATCATCTTATATTTAATGTAGCAACATTTATATCTTGCAATTTAGTGTTATTTATTACTATAAGTAAACAAATTCAATAAGATCGGGCCTGAAAAAATATGGAATACAGAAATATAAAGTTCATTTTTATTTATAAATAGCCCGAGTCATAACATAAATTTTTATAACTATATATAATTTATCCTAACATGGAGAATTCTTATAGAGGGGTTACATAGCCAGAGCCGGAGTTCTTAGGGCTCTAGCCCACTTAAAAAACATGGAGTCTTTTTCGTTGTAAAATAACATTAAATTTAGAGATACCAAAGATAAATAAATGATAAAATATTTAGCTCAAATTTATCAAAATACGATAAATCGAGTAAAAATAATCAAGTATACAATAATTAAAAATAATATCTTATACAAATTTTGTCAAAAAAATCCGAAATCAAAATAATACTAGGGAACAAAATAACAAAATATGTTAATTTAAAAAAAAATAAAAAATATATATATACATTTTTCAGCTACATTTAATATATAAGACCAGAAAAATTGTCAAACTCAAACTATGAGTTTCACACATATAATTAGTTATGCACATTTTCCAGTTACATTTAATATATGATACCAGAAAAAATATCAACTCAAACTATAAGTTTCACACATATAATATAATTAGTTATGGACAAATTAAACAAAAATAAATGTGGGGAGGTTCAAACATGGGCCTACAGTGAGCCCAAGTTCTTAATTCTACACTTGTAACCATTTTTACATCAATATCTATTTTTATTAGGAAAACAATTATACAAAACATAAATTTCTGAAAATGAGGCTTTAAAATAAGTCGGTTTTTTAATAACTCTAGGTCAGTGGCTCTTGGACCTAACCTAGGGGTGGATTCGGTACGTTACCGACTTTTTTGATCATATACCAATACCGAACCGAACTTGTTTGGTTTGAAAAAAATTATACTATAACCGAACCGAAAAAGTCGGTATACCGACTTTTTCGGTTGGTACGGTTCGGTTTTCCGTTTTATACCGAAACATTATTATTATTAAAAGATAATTCTTGATAACAATAAAATAGTAAAAAAGCTTGTAAAAAGTAAAACGTGTACAACTATTCTTATATTTGCTACATTTATTGTGAATTTGATTAAAATAGTAAACACTTATAAAATAAGAATTATTTTAAAATATTAGACAAGAAAATAAAGAAACACGAAATTATTGTATTTGACTTCGTAAATAGGAAAGTAAGTCGTAAGAAAAATTAAAATAAACTATAAGACAATTTATTTGTAAGTTATAACCTATGTGTACATTTCTATATATTTTATAATTTTAATGTTTGGTTCGGTTCGGTATTGTACAAAACATGCGAAATGGATACCGAAACCGAACCAACTTTTAAAGTTTGGTTCGGTTATACCGTACCGAAAAGTCGGTATACCGAACTTTCGATACCAACTTGTTTGATTCGGTTCGAAAATCGATCGGTTAGTACAAATCGGTACAAAAAGTCCACCCGTAACCTAACCCCAAAACCAATCCCGAAAGGTTATATTCGAGCTTCTTTTACTACTCTCGACATAAAAATATATATTTATTTCCATTAATGAATAAGAAAGGGTGGATTGATATAACGAGTTTAATATTAAATTATCAGAAGACTACATACACACGGTATACTCCACCCGCTTCATAAAAATAGTCCGGTTTTATTTAATTTTTGTTCCAAATTATGGTTCCATTTTCATCTATTATATTTTATAATTACATATATACCCTTTTAAATGACCATTGGTAACAAAAATATTAAACTTTTATATTATTCAAAGGGTGTTATGGTAAAATTTTAATCATATTAAATATTGTTACCACTTTTTTTTAATATTGATGCAAATTCAAAGGATACTATATTTTTGAGACGAAGACGCTAACATTTAGAATTTTAAAAACGATTTAATTTGAGGTCAATTGTAATCGGTATTTGTGGAATACAAGAGTTCGGATACTCTGTCCCATATTTCCAGATTCCTATCGTGTTGCCTTAGCCTAAAATATTTGTTGAAAAAAATTCTACAATTACGATTATATATATATATACATTACAACAATTATTTTAAAGAGAAACGCCACACACAATTAAATTTCGAA
The DNA here is from genome assembly GCA_963920805.1 of Primula vulgaris. Classification (NCBI taxonomy): domain Eukaryota; kingdom Viridiplantae; phylum Streptophyta; class Magnoliopsida; order Ericales; family Primulaceae; genus Primula; species Primula vulgaris. The sequence continues at coordinate 24,536,543 of OY987218.1, read as the reverse complement.
TAAATAAAAAAACTAGTACTCACTCTATTCCTATTTAATTGTCCACTATGAAACTACGTGTAATTTTGAACGGCCAAGAACTTGTATCAAAATTGTCAGAATGAAAATTTTTAAAAGTTAATCATATAGTTCAAATGTTAAATTTTATGATTAGATTTAAAAAAAAAATTATTTCGACAATTTTGATACAAGTTATAAGCCGGTCAAAATTGCAAATAGTTTCGTATTGGACAATTAAATGAGAACAAATGGAGTATTATTTAATTAGTTAAATTGAAAAAAATTATTCAGAGCAATATTTTGTCTAAATATTATGAAATTTGTATATAATATATTATAAAAGTGTAAAAAAAAGTAAAAAAATTTAAATTTTAAACAAAAATAAACAAATAAACATGACATGAAATAAGTGCTAAAGGATTCTCGACTCCCAATACAACTATCCATACATACAAGTAAGCAGTAGAGATGGAAACAAATTTGATTAAAGAAGAAGACATATTCCGTGTGGTGTGGGCGGCTAGTCTAATAAATGACCGCGTTCCAAAAAACAGACACGTTTATACCTAAACAAAATGAAAAAAAATCACCAATGAATATCTTTACCAATCTCCACCTTCCACGTATATACCAAACTGACGGTTTTTTATCGAGATAAATAGTAAAAATATATTCATTTAACTTAAAAATATATTTTAATTACCTTCAAAATATACATTTATCAAATGTATAAGTTATATATATATATAAGTAATAATATATTTAATATTTTTTTCTTGTTTTTAATTAATATTTAAATTTAGGTAGTCTCAACTAGGATTCTATTATATTTTTATTTGAGTTTTTAGTTAGTTTTTATTATGTTGAATATTTATATTTTGGTTTATCAAATTATACATTATATTTTATATACATTTAGAGGGATAAATATGTTTTTTTATTAACTAACAAGTTTGGAAGTTGTGTGCAATTTGTGTGTATAACATCGACCATATAAATAAATATTGCAATCTTTACCACTAAGGTGGGACACGTGTATAAATGTTAGGGAGAGGTGATGGATTATATCTTACATTATTTTTATGTGACCCTTATGAGGAAAACATATGCATGAAAAATAATGCCTCTCACCGACAGTAAATATTGATGTTTGTTTTGGGCATAGGGAACCCGAACCGCACGAAATTTATATTGAATTGGTTAAATATTATATTTACTCCGTTCTAAATTGTTAGTTCATAATGAAACTACGTGCAAATATAACCAATAAAAAACTCATACGTAAAATATTGAAACGATTTTTTTTTAAAGTTAATCATAAAATTTAGGTGTTAAACTGTGTGATTCATTTTTAAAAAAATTCATTTCGACAATTTAAACACTAGTTTTTAATCGGTTAAAATTATAACTAATTTTATAATAGGACTAATAATTTGAAACGGAAGTAGTATTAACCTGGGTGAAGCTAATAGAAGACCATCTAGAGCTACGTCGTATTTTATGAGACATAAATTATAAATCTGTTACGTTTTGACATGCATTCATTCTTTTATATTTTGTTAAAATTAATTATTTGGCATATTGTATTACTTGCACTCTTTGACTTAGCTGGTACTATTGGTTCTTTGACTTAGCTGGTACTATTGGTAGGACCGGTCCAATGACTCCAAGCATCCAAGCCCAGAACAATTTGGTCAAATAAAAAGCTTCTTTTTACAAACTAGAAGTTAAGTGAAAATAAACTAATAAATATAATAAAATGTTACTATATTGCAATCTATGTAATGTACGTAGCCTTGGTATAATTTGTTGGGTCTATCTAGAAGGTCCTGAGAGTTCGAATTCGGGTATTTTTAATGTAATTAATTTTGCTCTAATTCATATTTAGTGTATTGAACTCTAACTTTTATTATTTAATATAATTAAATTTGCTTCAATTCTGATTTAGTGTGTTGATTTTAAAGTTTTTCTAATTAATGTACTGGACTTTTTTTTACTTCTCAATTTAATACAATTTCGTTTCAATTTAAAGGTATTATACCTATAACCAAGATTATGAAAATTTAGATTCAGCACACTATATCGGAATTTGAGCAAAGTTAATTACATTAATCAAGAAAGTTTGGAGATCAACTCACTAAATTAGATTTGAAGCAAAATTAATTACATTAAAACTTACTAAACTCACCAGTGGGGCTCGAAGTGCATAACCAGAGTCTAACCCACTAAAATATATCATATATCGTTACAAATATGTATAAATATATAATTTTTTCTTCGAAAAATAATTTCGATATTTTTTTTCGATCGGCACCTAAGCACAATGCCTGTTTGATTGTGGTCAGAGCCGACTTTGCATGTTGTATCAGAACTACGAAGTCACGAACCAATGGTGGCCTTGAGGAGGGGAAACAAGGTGACCCCCGACCCCCAATAACTATAACATTTTATAAACACTTGTATGACATGCTGAACCGTGTCTTGCGTTGTTCATAGATTGAAGTAGAAAAAACTGGATGACTTTCTCTTTTGTTATATCTAATGTTTGCATAATACTGAAAACATAATACTGAAAACGCAATTTATGAATGATTGAATGCTATATAATGAAAACACTATTTAATCATTGCATTAGTTTGGACTGCAAAGGAGCCGGCCCGTTCATGAACAAGCCCGTGATCAGCTCCTTAAAGCGTTAGCTTGTGTTCATTCGTTTGTTAATGAACCGAGTCTAAACAAAGAAAAAAAGTCTTGTGAAAAGGCTCGAACTCGTTTGCAGGGTCGTTTAATTATTTTATAATTTCATGCTTATATACGTATTTTTTATAAAATATAATATTAATATTCGATAAATACTCTTCAACTTATATATTAAATTTATACTTTAAAAACTAAATCTTATTAAAACTCAAACTTACAAAACTTAATTCTATTATTGCTTATCTAAACATAAATATCAGGACTCGTTTTTAAGCGAAACGATGCTACGGTATCCAAAATGTATTCAAAATAAGCTTGCGTAAATCAGGGGCGGAACCACTGGGAGGCAAGGGGGTGCCACCGCCACCCCAAAAAAATTAAAAATATTTTTTTTATATAGAAAAATTCAGACATTTAATATTTTATACATTAATAGCACCCAAATAAACAAATAGTAATTTAGTTCAAATAGTAAAAATAAAGTTTTTGTATCAAAAGGTCCTACTTCGAATCTTATGATTATTTTTTACTGGCGTAAATAATCGCGGATCGAGCTCGTTTTTTAACAAATCAAGTGTAAACAATACATTATGACTCGTTTATTATTTATTAATCAAACGGAGCTTGAACAAAGTTAGATTCGGTTCGGATCATTTACAACCAGTAACATTGGTTATTATACATTCTATTCGATCAAGCTGCGAACAATCACATTTAGCACAATATTAAATTTTTTTAAATTATTTCAATATTATATATAGTCGGTGAAATGTTATATGAGTATAATAAAAAGTTCTATATAAGTTTATTGTCAATTTTACAGATTATCGTTTATTGTCAAAAAATATGAGCAAATGAGAGCCAAAAAAAAGTTGACGGTAGCGTGTGGGGGCCATTAATGATAGAGCCGTCTTAACCGCCGTTTGTTCACGCCGCCCACAGCCGCGTGTCCCCACACTCTTCTATCCACGTTGACACGTGGCACATCCTCTACCTTTGCCGCATTTATTGTATAGTATATCCCTATACATACATATGTATGTATTTAATTATTGGAGAGTTTATATGAACATCAACTTAAACATCAACTTGTACACTTTTTCCTAAAAACGCTCTAAATCAAAAATTTTTAATGCAAATCTCTATGGTTTCACGACGGTAACACAAATATGCGTCATGTTTTTTTTTCCGAGATGTATAATGACATGTTTTCGAAATTATGGTAAATTTAAAAATTCAAAACATGTCATTATACATCTCAGAAAAAAAAAACAATACGCATATTTGTATTCCCGTCTTAGAACCGTGAAGATTTGTATTAATTAAATATTGATTTTCATAGTTTTTATAAAAAAATATGCATTTGAATATTTTTTTTATTGTGTAGATATATTCTACCCTCATTTATTATATGTATGTATGTATACGTGAACATCACACCAAACCGACAAACACGCGATATTTTCTGTATTGTTATCTTTTTAGTATTAGTAAAATTAAATTAAACATTGCTAGTATTAATAAAAGGTGCGGCGGCCTAGTACAGTCAAAGGACTCGCTGACTGAACCAGAATATTTGTGGACCCCACGCGCCTTTTTTCCAAGGTATTTGTGTATTACACGCTCAACATGAAAGGTAAATAAATTTGATTAAAATAAATGAAAAGGAAATAAATGTAATGGAATAAGAAACTTGTACACCTTAAAATAACCTGTAGTGTTGCTTCTCTTAATAAAATTGTTTTTTTTTAAATGATTGTATTTTCTAAGGTATTATCTTGGATTTTTTGTGAATAATATTCAAAGAAGAATACTAATTGTAATTTTTTAAATATTTGATGTAACAAATGAAAATTTTACCCTAGAGTCCTTTTTACAGGGAACCAAACAAACTGCATTGATGACTTTCATTGAGGAACAAATAAAAAATGATTTTCATTCGGTTCTATTTTCGTCAAAAAATGAACCACAAAAACCCATCATTTCAGGTTTCGGCCATAATTAAATTGAAAGAATGACATTACCCTCCCAAAAAAAGTTATTTTATGGATTATATTTGTGAATTAGATTCGTCCACAAAATAACAAAATAGATGATAAGTGTAAATTTCATGGTCGAACAGTATACAGTGACTTTTATTTTTTTAACAGTAACATGCTTGTTACTCTTTTTAAGCCTTATGATCAACATCACCACCATGATTTATTTCAAGGGATAAAATTCATTTTTCAGTGCAACAAAAGAAAATTGACTGTCATTTAGCGCTAGCCCATAACTTTAATTAGCATAAGGGATAATTTTGTATCATTCACTTGAATTCATTGTCTCCCATTCCCTTTGGTAAAAATATTTAAAAAATAATTAAGTATTTAAAAAAAAAATATATATATATTTAATAAAAATAAAAAATCAATAGAACTTATTAGTCTTACCAAGTATTCCCATCCGTTCCATATTACATGTACACTTTAAAGATACGTACAATTTGGGACGCATAATTTTCAAGACTAGATTACCGAAATGATAAATTTAAAAAACTTTCTAATTGTCAAATAAAATTTGAGAATACAAAAAAAAAAAAAAAAATCATTAATTAACAATTTAGGTACAAATTATTTACATCTGAAAATGCACATGTTTTAAAATTTCTAAAGTGTACAAACAAATTGAACAAATGGAGTATCTTTTTTATAGTTTCATATTTTTGGGGAGAGTATGATGGAGTATTTCTAAAAGTCGACAAACAAATTTGAAGAATAGATAGATAAAGAAACATGCATGACTTGATCTAACCATGTCTTTTTTTGGTAATTGGAGCTACAATCGACTGTAAAGCTTCTACATCGTAATGAGTGGCGGGGGAGTGCTGAAGTTGACAAAGCAGCAACGTCGAAGTTGATGGTGGTGATCTCTATCGGCATAGGTCGTTGCATATTACATAGCGATTTAGAATATTATTAAAACTGTTGTATATGGTTTAAAGAGTTAGGTTGGTCATGAAACCAAACGAGTCTGAACAAGTATTTTGGACAAACGAGACAAGATAGAACCCTTCCAAGCCGAGCGGGACTCGACTCATTTCCAGCCCTACAGAAATCGTTGGAGAAATGCGTAACGATCCTAAGATGATGTAGTGTAAACTAAATTATTCCGCATCGGTAGTGTAAGCTATATTTATGTTGTATATAATTCTATAGGCACACTCACTTATATAACCGGTTTTATAGGGTGAGTTATACTATGCGGTTGTTACATTTGGTATTAGAGCCGACACCACAATACAACACGTGCGTCACGCAGTGCGTCAAAAGTGAGACGCCGGAATTGCAGTGTTTGACCGGGGCTAGTTTCTAGTGCAAAGCCCGCCCACAGGGCGTAAAAGGGGTGATGCCGGGATTACAGTGTTCGACCGGGACTATAAATCACCGCAAAACTTGCCTGCGTGATCACATGTTGCGGAACGTAGTGGATTGTAACGATCCTAAAATTATGTATTATAAACTAAATTATCACACATCGGTAGTGTAAACTATTTTTATGTTACTAATATACGCATATTTTTTATATAACCGGTTTTATAGATCCAGTTTCACCAATATGGTTGTTATAAAATGACGTAATTGGCAATGGTATTGGGACGGAACTTCCTGGCTAATTTTGTTCAATTGGATATGATTTTTTTGGCTATAGGCCCTTAGTTAATGCATTTTTTTTAAATCATTATGTTGACCAAATAGAGTAATTCAAGACCAATTAAACCAAGTCCACCTCTAATGAAGTTATAAAATAAGTGACAAATAAGAGGTGGATACTTTAAATATACCTTGACACGTCTATGCGACAACATATCCACGAGATATGTACTTATTAAATACTATTTAATCTTTTAAAACAAGGAAGAACGCTTAATTTTGTTTACTTAAGCAAGTTACAAAACATAATTCATTTATAGATCAGCCATATCCCCCCTCCCCTCAAAATAAATTTGGATTAAGAAATGCGAAACAGAACAGTTATCGTTTGTAATTTTATATGGTAACGTCACTGTATATCCGTAAAACAAACTAAAAATCTCAAGATGAGATAACAATAACTCATAAAATCATACACAAAACAATCAACTCCTTATCCATAGGAATCATTTCGACTTTAGTTATATAAATTAACTAATGTCTAAATACGTATCCATAAAACCATATTCTTTAAAAAAAAATCTTATATACGAATTAAGATTATGATCAGCGGATATCCAAAATTACCATACAAATCATGCTACAAAAGGGAGAGCAATAACCAACATCAAAACCGCTAAAAAAAATATCCATTTCCACTCGTAAACAACAATAAAGGCACAAAAAACCAAACCAGAAAACTAAATGAAAAATTAAAAAGTGTGACTCAAAATTAAATAAAAATGAATTACGGCAAACAATTTCGTCATCCCCCAAAACGCTCCATGATAGAGCGTGGCCTTAGGGTCCCCTCTCACTAGTATAAATCCGCACCCCCATTCTCTCATTTTCCTACCACTATACTCCATCTCTCTCTATATCTATTATCTATTATCTATATCTATACATAATATCTATATCTATATATTTTAGTTTTTTACAATGGCGCCTAGGGACAGATCGAGCGTCTCCGTTGCCGGCGGAGAGATCCGATACAGAGGAGTGAGAAAGCGGCCGTGGGGACGATACGCTGCCGAGATCCGTGACCCGAACAAGAAGAGCCGTGTCTGGCTCGGAACCTTCGACACCGCTGTCGAAGCAGCACGTGCCTACGACGCGGCGGCACGTGAGTTTCGCGGACCCAAAGCGAAGACCAATTTCAATTTCTCTGACGATTCGAGTCCCAGCCAAACCTCCACCGTCGAGTCCGCCGCCTTGCCTCCGTCGCTCGATCTCAGCCTCGGTGTTTCCGGTGACCGGAGCGATTCCGGGGGGTCTTGTGTCTCCGGAGGGTCTCCGAAGAATCTTGATATCGACCTTAATTTTCCTCCGTCGGAGTTTTAATTTAATTAATTTAGTTTTTATTTAGGGGAAGAGGAAGGCGGCCTCGTAAGGGAGCCGCTGATGTGGCGATGATTATGTAATTTATGATTGTTGTATATATATATATATATAAATATATAATATGATGAACTGATAGGAGTAATATCCTTTTTTTAAACTGCTTGGGAGGGTTGAGATTTACCTCATAAGGTGGTTAATTGGTGTGGAAAGAAGAAGTCTAAGATCAATCTCTTTATGGTTTTTGTTCTTTGTCAGAGTTAATTTTGTTAATTTGAAATTAATGGAAATGCCTTTTTTTTCCTTTTGTTTGCTGCAGTTTGATTGGCTATTGATGTTATTTGGAAATTTAATTGAATAAAAATGAAAAAAATGTGTCCTGCTATGAAGTGATTGGCAAATCATATACTCCAGTCGGTCTATATGGCTGGCAAAAAATCAATGAATCCCAGTGCGATCTGATTTTATCTCAAGCTGGTCCCGATCAAGTTTTATCACGATCTGAAAGGTCGGATTTTTGTCCAGACTTCAACTATTTTGGTTTATGATCGGATTGTTATTTTCAATCCCGAGGGTCCCGTCCCGACCCAACAAAAATATAATATAATAATAAAAAAACATTTTCTAAAGTTCAATATAATAAACAGTGGAGTACGAGTTTACAATATATTTATAAAACCCCGTATTTCCTGATCGATCAAGTTAAAAGAATTGGGCTTGAAGGGACATGAATTTTCATACTAGCATTCTGTTCGGGTGAAAGTTTGATCTTTTTCAAAAGATTTTTTAAAAACAAAAAATTCAGAAATAATTATTTATGACCAAGTAAAATGCTAGCAATTTCTGTTTCACTGAAGAACAATGTTGGCTCCCTCAATAGTTCTCGTGGTCTTAAGCCTCTTAGGTCTATGCAGTTCCTATGACTTAAGAGCATCCGTAGCTACTAATTCAAAATTACAGCTTTCTTATTAATTTTCTTATAATAGCACTATATTTTTTATTATTATTATTTTTTAATAATCAAAACAATATTACAACCACAAAAATATGGCCATTCGTTCCTAAACAAATATCACCTACGAAAATACATGCAATTTTGGCCATTAAAATTTTCATATCAAAATTACCGAAATTAAAAAATTGAAAATTTCATCATATAGTTCTAACCATAAACTACGTGATTAACTTTTGAAATAATTTTTTCCGGCAATCTAAATATGAAAAAATTATCGGTTAAAATTGTATGTATTTTCGTATGAGACAATTGTTTAGGGACGGATGAAGTATTAATCTAGAAAATCATATGCATTCCTCATATACGAGATGAATTTTGTGTTTACTTCATTTAGGAAATTTATAGGTTTTCTGATACATGTCACTTTTTATACCATAATCATCAAATTTTAAAGAAATTATGTTTTGAAAAAACAAATGCTAATAAAGATGACATGCTTTCTTTTCTCTTTCTAGTTTTATCTTCATATTTATAATTATTAGTTGAAATGAAGATGAAGGATAAAGAACTCAAATTTAACAATTATGTCCGGACGGAATTGGTCTGATAGAAAGAAAAAGGAAGTGATTTATTTTATTCAATAACACCGTTAGCGATGGCAGTGTTGACAATAAGCGGGTCACGAGAGTATGCTATCGAATTTTGTTAAACACCATATCCGGAATTTCTGGAAGCAGAGTACCTGACTCTGAGTCAGGGTTACTCTGCTTTCCACAGCTATTAGATCAGTTACAATATTAATAAAATAACAGATCTAATGACTGTGAAAAACAGAGTAATCCTGATTCAGAGTCAGGTACTCTGCTTCCGAATTTCTCGACAGGGGTAGATTTTTGTATTTTTTTCCTATGGTTGAAAATTGTACAATGGTGTGCGGAGCAAAATTTGGTATGTTGTCACATGTCTACGTATTTTGTACTAATTGGTGCTACTTGCTAATTGTATACATAGTATGTGTGAAAACTGTAGAAAGACAAGATAAACGGAGCCGGCAATTGTAAGGGAAAAAGTTGGCAAAGTTGGGTCCACTAGCAGTTATTCCGTGTTTACAGAAATATGATACGTGTCAGGAGAACCACTCATGCAGTTACGTCTTTTTATTTCCATAAAACAATAAATATATCCCCACCGGCCACCGTCTACCTTTTGGGAAACTACCCTCCTTTCTACGGGTAATGATAACACTTATTACTTGATATGACATAAAACTGTTTAATAAAAAATTGAATTTGATGTATTATATAAGTAAATATTTAGTTAAAAAAAAAATGGCACAGCGTAACATTTACACTGCTCTCAATTTTATTACTTAAAGAAATAGAGTTTTTCATTAATTTTCAAAATTATAAATAGATATCAAAAAAAAAATGACATACAACCTATGTAAATACGTACGTTTACACTGCTCTCAATTTTCTTACATAAAACAATATAGTTTTTCATTACTTTTTAAAAATTATAAATAAATATCACTTTCATAATTAAATGGTTACCTAATGTCAACACTTCAAGTAAAAGTCACAAAATAATAAAAAAAGATTTAAGCAAAAATAATTACAACAAAACAAGAACTAGTGCAACAATTTAAGGATTTAGCTAGTCGCTACAATTAACATTTTTATTAAATAGTCACGTCATTTAGTATAGTTGAAAGTATCCAAGTTGTGTATGTATGGTTAATTTTTTTCCACCCTCACCTTTTTAATGAGTTAATGTTGTTAAATTATAAGTATGTAACCCGTCTAATATCTTTATGTATACTGCTTTTCATGAAAGAAGGAAGATGTAAACACAAACATTTCTTGCACTGTAGGAATTAGTATGAAACACATTATGTAAATCGTCTTATGCGCAGACCACATTGCTACAATTTCATTTCAAAAAAAAAAACATTGCTACAATTTGCTACAAAAAAAACACATTAACACTCAATACCCGAAATGTCGGGTTTGGAATTGGGCGAAAACAATGGTTCCCGATTCGTATCGGGTCGGGATTCGGATTAATAAATTTCGGGTCGGGTCCGTCCCGATCCCACCCCTAATCTTACCTTATTATTTAAAATAAATACTCCTAAGAGTTATCGTGAATATATAAACACATTTGATTGAAGTGAATATCCATTATAAATTAAAGTAAAAGTTAGTATTGTATTAGAAGCTTATATATATTAATATTAAATAAAACTTTAGAGATGATAGAACGAAATTCATTGTGTGAGCATTCATTTTATCTCGTGTGCTAACTAACTGTACTCGAATTACTTTGGACGCCACTTTTTCACCCACAAAATGGAAGTCTATTTCAATGTGCTTCGTTCAAGCATGGAGCACGGGATTTGCAGCCATGTAAGCAGCTCCTATATTATCGCACCAAACAATGGCAGGAGCAGGGCTTTGAATTCCTAATTCACGAATCAAATAGCTCACCCAAGTGAGCTCAGATGTTACGTACATTGGCAAGAGCACGATATTCGGCTTCTGTAGTACTAGATCGTGGCACTCGGCTTCTGTAGTACTAGATCGTGGCACTGTAACTTGTTTATGCGATCCCCATGAAATCAAATTCGGACCAAAAAATAAACAATACCCCATTGTTGATCGTCGGTTATCAATGTCGCCGGCCCAATCCGCGTCACCAAAGGCTTGAAGTGTGGTGAACGGGTGACTTTCATAAATTATTTATCAACACCTATTCAATGGTTTAGAAACTGAAAATGATTTTATCTAAAAAAGGCTCTTAACCTCCGGAGAAAAATAAAATCCAGAAGCGATTTTATTTTTAACGGAGAACAAAATTATCACATTTGACAAACGACCTTGAGGGGGGGAATTGACGTGCTTGATGCTGCTTTATTTCATTGCTTTTCTCTAGATCTTTTGATTGCACGGTTGCACCCTTTGTTGGTTCACTATTCGTGTTATCTTGGCGAATGGCGAAGACACGAAGTGCCAGGTTGTTTATATCTTTCAACAATAGTTCCTTTGAACAACATAAACTTTCATCTCTTGAAATAACTTGAGGAATGCTCAGTCCTCGCTTTTGAACTATTACAAAAGACTAAAAGTTAATACTAAAGAAGCGTTTATTTCGTTACACCTTTCATGTGATTTTTTTCTGGACACAAACATATATTAGAATACTGACAACTCAGACATAAATGACCTTAACTACATATCTTCAAAAGTTTTTTTCCCGACGGCGAAGCATAATCAGTTAGAAAAAAGAACGATATATTTGCAGACCTAATTCCAATCTGTGTAGCTAATAATTAAGTGATGAAATTTCCATTAGATCCTGGCTTTATGCCATCTATATCCATGAGCAAATTAGTTGTAACACACTTGTCCTCATAGATTATCAGAATCAAAGGCCTCAAATTGTAAATAGTCACAGACTCACAGCCCATTGAAGGGTAAGTAGTATTTTGATATGTTATCTGGTATACAGATAGCTAAAGCCCAAAAATATGGCATGATTCTGGCCCTATCTTCCCTTGCTCTTGAAATTACTGCATGTGCCTCAAAATAATCAAAAGACTGCCTGAATCAGTAAATCAACGTTAACTAGTAACCATTTGAACTAGAACTGCTGCAATTTATTTATTTTCAATTACCAATATAAATAGTAAAATTCCCTGTATGGATTGCTCCACTGCTCAAATTTCCTCTTGTATCTCAACTCTGTTGGATTTCGTCAATGTAGATTGCAGATCTATCTCCAGAAATTTCTTTCATTTATGCTCTTTGAGCCTTTGGCTAAGAGCATTTTGAACTAACTCACATATTAAAGTGAAATAGCAGTAATACTTGTCGAAAAAAAGAGAGGAAATTATGATCAAGAAAGGTGCAAAAGAGTCATTGAGGACAAAACGATATCTATTTTAAGAGCCTAAGATGCATTAATATCTCCAAACTGAAAAAGAATTCTAACCATTTTCAACGACAATCAGATTCAGAGTGCCGACTTTGAGAATATTTTGAATTCTATCACCTATTTTCTATGGTTGGTTTCACAAAATAAAAGGCCTGAAATTTAAAGGATAATTACATGTAGTATAAGGGGCGAATTAGTTGTCTGAATCAGATTTTTTTAGTTATCCCCAAGGGCATGTCGCCATCCAAGACTCTGTCTCGACGCAGACAAAGTTTTTCCAGTGGACCTTTCATGATTTCAGATGGTAAGAGATATTCAGCACTCAAATAAAAACATCTTAATGTTAATTTCAAACACCAAATTTTGCCAAGAAAGAAACTTCTCCTCTTTTCGGTTTTATTAATAAACAGACATTAATCTCTATATTAAGTGACATGAAACAATTGGAAGACCAAGACTAACATCTATAAACCATTTAAAAGAAAAAGGAAGGGAAATCTGGCGTCTTCAATTTTCATCGTACTATCCTCCGATGCGGTTGAAGATTTTTCAACCATTTCTACATGGAATCTGGACTCTCGAGTATGAGGCAAATCTGATTCGTCATCTTCTCACCGGTAAACAATGGTTCCACTGGTAGAAACATTATCAAAAGAAGCATATGTGCTGCTAAACAAGAAAGCCAAGAAGAACACGATCAGTTTGACGAGAAAACTTATCCAGTCACTATTTTGTTTGGTATAATTGGTGATCTATTCTATTTGATTAGAGAAGCTTAAGAAAAATTAAAGAAACTTACTGAAGTGTTCTGACCTGTAAAGGGAGAGGATGACGGAGGAGTGACGTCTAGTAGAACGTACGAGAACAGTCCCACTCCCCCTAAAGGATAATTCTTCCCTGCAGATAGAAAGCACAAATAATCAGGTTAATTGCAGTTTTATACAGTAACGTATCATTATGTTTCGATTTTGTGCACAAACCGACAAAATTTAGCGACTATGTCATATTCTTTAATAGCAATTACCTATTGAAGCTCTCAACCAAACCTAATATCCAACCAATTACGTCGATGTATCTATTCAAATTTTGCAGAATGGAAACTAAAATACACAAGATCTAGAGGGATAAAGCACAAAGAACAGGCTCAATTAAATTAGTTCATGCATTTTGCATTCAAGTTTCACCTTAACAAAAAAAATATAAAACCCATGCAGCATATGTTTCGAAGTAGTACCAGAAGGGCTTGACGAAGAAAGCTTTTTATGGTATGAAATCGAAATTAATAATGATCTTATGATTATTGATTGAACATGAAAGCATCGATTTAACCAGATGGCATATGATCAGTCAAAGCAGTAAAGCTCCAATTGTTTTTAATCACAAGTTTGTTGTTTATAACTCGGCATCGTTCCCGTTTAGCCTCTTTTTGGCAGCAAAATGGACAGTGTCATCCAGTTGATAAACAAGCTAGTTTCTGACAATATACTTTTTTTGTGTACTACAAATCAATCGGCTTATAAGACACGTTTCATTTCATTTAGTTCAAAAGGATAATTACTATCGTGAACTTGAACACTCTACCTTACCTCTCCCAACTATCGCCATCCCCGCTCCCGGCAATCCCAACTCACTTCCCAGGAAGTTTCTGATATTTTTTCCGAAGTGATATATTAAAAATTAGCTTAGTTTTGTAATTTCAGAAAATACACATTTTTTTATCTGCTTAAGTCGGGTCTATCTTTGGTAGAGACCACGGCATGGGCCACGGGTTGGTGGATCAACGACATTGGATTTACAAATCAAACTATAATTACCGTGAAACCCTGTTCACTTATCAAAAAATTGCGTTTTGTGCTTCTCATTTTCTGTTTCTCATTATTCATGTGTAAATCTTAATTTTATTTTATTTCACGCTTAACGTTTCATTTTCCATTTCAGTTGCCGCTTGGCAACTACAAATCAGAGAACATGAAATTTGTACCAATATATGAATTTTAGTTGCTCTTGAATTGAATACTCCCTAGGAATTAACCCATTCTCCTCTTGTTGAGACAGGCCCAGAGCTGATACAGGTCAAAACAATTCGACATCATTACACTCCAAAAGACCATACAAAAGAGTATAAAACGGTTAGTACATTGTTTCAAGCCCAAACGATTGTTTAACTCTCACAATTGATGATACAAAACGTATGTTTTCTCTGGATGTATTAGTCATTATTTGATAAATGTCATGCGTAGTTTTTTATATTTAGCATTTTGTGTGGGCATGATAGTCCAAATTGCACAATGAGCTTTTGAATTATATGCATATCAAAGACTCTTCATACACTCACGATATAAAGTTCCACGAAATTAATAATACGAGCACTGGCTTCAAGTCATAGATGAAGCTCATAAAATTGGTAACGTGACCTTATTTTGTCTTTAATATACAAGTTCATTAGTCTTTTGAACATCTAAAATAGCTACTAGTACCAACATATTGATTGAGTTTCTTCTAATCATACAAATGCCCCTTTGTACCAACACATCTCAACTGACTCGTGGGGGATAATGTTGTGTTATTGTACATTTGTACTCGTATTTTTGTGTGTGTGTATGTAATTGTTAGGAAAAATTGAACCCGGCTAAGGATTTCAAAGTGGAACCCACAGAGATATGGTCGTGGGGTTCATCAGCAGTGTTTGGGGCGGTCAATGCGGAAGGATAAAGAATAATAAGAAAATAGTACTAATTAATGCTTGAAACAGTAACCTACATAAATTGCATAAATACTTTTGTTTGTTCACCATCCATCTCACGCGTTACTGAAATTCTGTCTTTTATTTCGGTGTTTGCAATTGCATAATCAAAAACCGTAGTTGTTATTGGAGCAAGTATATACATTTATAAATTTTTTAATAAACTTATATAAATACTCCTAGTATGTTTGGTGTATTAGTAAGCTGATAAATACGACGAGCTCCACATATCTTTTGTCTGTTTGATGAATTCCACATTAAACTAATAATCCATCAGAATAGCAAATATATCAAAATTGGTGTATATATATAGAATATTAGGTGAGTTGGTATTGATAATCCCATTAGAGATGCATTTGTAATGTTTTGGATTTATAGTCTTGGGCTCCCGAGGCTATGAATTCTGCAACCAAACGAGACGTAAATGCATGGTGTGCTTACTAACCGTCGTGTCACAAACGTGTGGCGTGCTTAATTAACTTCTGCGTATTTATAATTTATTAAATGTCGTGTCACAATCGTGTGTTGTGCTTAATTTAAAACTTCATCATTTCGTCGTGTAAGTTTCTTATCATCAGAGTAAATATCCATGATTCAATGGACTTTTCAAGTTAGCGTACTCCTAAGTTTCCATGAGCCATTTTGCTTTCACATTATTCTACTACTAACAAGTCCTAACTCATAAGTACAGGTTCAAAGTTCAAAGTAAAGAATACACATTAAAAGAAGAAGAAAGATATAATTGTTCATTACGAAATTACGTATAATTTTGACCGATCAAGAATTTGTATCAAAATTGTCGGAATGAAAGTTGATAATATAGTTCAAATGTTAAATTTTATTATTAAATTTTAAAAAAATTTATTTCGACAATTTTGATATAAGTTATAAATCGATCAAAATTACACGTAATTTCACAGTTAGTTAACAATTAAATGGAACGTTGGGACTAACAGACAAGATAGGAGTAATTAGTAAGCTTATTACTTTGTGGTGGCGCGTGAGAAGTAAGATGAGATTGTCTGCGGTTGGGGGTTCAATAATTCCGTAATTCGTGCGCATCTTTTTTATTTTTTACTTTGTGAAAAACGATGCACCGACTCCCCTGCCTTCCTCACGTGCTCACGTGACATAACCTTATTCCTTCTCCACCCCTTTCTTTATTCTATTTAATTCTTATAAATATAATAATTATTTACATGATGATTTTTGACTTTGCTTAAACACACCTAATGACGTTAATGGCCTTGTCTACCTTTTGCTTTTACTTGCTCCAACTTATAAGCAATGCTCTAAGATGCCTAATGCGGCATTAAGGTAAAATTATTTGTTTACCGTCTAATTACCATCTAGACACAGTCTAATTTGCGTCTAATTTATTAGGCTTCGGCGTTGCCTAATTTTCGTATACGCGCGCCTTTTAAAACACGACTTATAAGTAATAAAAGTAAATAATTTGTTTGGTTGACATAGAAATAGGATAATTATTTGTGTTTTCGAGATATTAATGTACTTATGTTTCCGAGACTAAAAAATATATTGTACTTAATTTTAATTAAAGAGTTTTTTTTTGTTTTTTTACATATAAGTAACTGTTGTGAGTCTTATTAGCTCACTATATATATTATATAGGAGACATAGAGAGAAGATAGAGAGAGGGAACAGTAGGGTCTTTATTAATCAGAATGTATCAATACAAGTGTACCATAAACTTCTTTATATAGAACAGGTTAGGGTTATACAAGCTATAAAGCCCAACTTAGGCCCACTATGAGTAAGACCCAATAGTCCAATAATATCCTACAACACTTCCTCTTTGGACGTCTTGAATTCTTCGTCTTCATGCAGTCGATCTGAGTCGAGTTCATTCGCGGTGCTAAACACATAAAAACATTAGGGACGGAAAACCCAGTGTGGGACAAAACCGGTACCTAGGAGAAACTGTGTAGCTGAATGATATAGGCCAAAATTCTATGTAATTAACTAACCACAAAACAATGTGCCTCAGCAAAACCTTGACGGAGCAAACCCAAAGGGAAAATCTCTGATCGAAGGAAAAAGAGTGCAACAGTGGTAGTAGTAGGGGATCAGCCACAAAACAGGTACCTCATCAAAACCTTGCAAGACTAAACCCAATGGGAAAAACATCTAGTCGAATGACAAAAGAGTACACAATGGTAAGAAGTATACAACATGATACTTCCCCTAATTTCGGCAATATTAAGTGAGATATGATGGGAACGTGTCTCGCTAAAAACCTTGTCAAGGAAAACCCAGTGGGAAAAAAACCTTGGTCTAAGGACAAAAAGAGTTCACGAGCATGCGACTGGATGCTCCCCTCACCTGCACACGACAGGGTGCGAGGATTTCAACTAAGTAGTAATTAGTGCAATAAGCATTCACCTAAATGCTCTCCCTCACTTGCACACGACTGGGTGCAAAGATTTTATATTCCAAGAAAGAGTACGAGCATTCGACTAGATGCCTCATTTA
Organism: Primula vulgaris; assembly: GCA_963920805.1. Taxonomy (NCBI): domain Eukaryota; kingdom Viridiplantae; phylum Streptophyta; class Magnoliopsida; order Ericales; family Primulaceae; genus Primula; species Primula vulgaris. The sequence goes on along the minus strand of OY987218.1, from coordinate 24,518,704 downwards.
CTTGCACACGACTATATGCAAGAAAATATAACGTGGAATAAAATGAGCATTCGACATGATGCTCTTAAACTTCATATGTGAAGATTTATTTTGACGATAAATGCTAAATAACATAATGTAGTCATGTCTCTCTTGATCGATAACAACAAGTTGTCTTCTATGATAAGTGTTTTATCTGGATCGTGAGACAGATCATATGTAATTCAAATATGGCTAATACTAGCTCGAAGCCATATACACTCTCTAGTCGTCTCATAGAGCACGAGTAGATTAGAGTGATTCGTTTGGAGTCATTCCAAGACCTCCAAGATATTGCCTTATTCCTAATGGTAAAGACAGACCATGTTAGGAATATCACTTATGCGGGTCTGATAAGTAACCGGTATCGGTAAAACCGAAAAAGGGTTGCGTTAATTCGAGTACCGAAGGGGATATGTACACTCGATGACGCAAATGGGATAAACTAGCCCACTTCCAAAATTACCATAAGGTAAGGAAATGTGTCTTTAGTGCCATTTCGATGGCAGCGTGTTAGCGCGATGCTGTGTCGAGTTATATCATTCACAGCATATGAGATGTTCGTCCTAGCACATTAGACCAAGTACAATGATGAGCATATTGTACTTAGATATGAACATGATGGTTCAATATCTTTTCATCGTCTCATCAGGGACGGACTGGGTCTATATCAATGTCTAGTGATCGAACGATCATGGGAGAATCTGACGACTTAGCATCATGATGACTAAAAACGTCATAACACCTTCTGGATGTAGTCTGAATCATGGACTTAGATTCAATCTTTACGGGACTCGATCATCAGGCCGAGTCACTACCGTTTCTTCCCAAGATCCTTCATCTCGAAGGCAAATCCAAAAGTGGATCGCATAATAAAACACGCAATGGCATAATACTTGTTCAAGTATCCCAACCTGATCAAGTACTCACTTAGGCGGTATACCACATCCGCTCGGATTATATTAATCCATATAGTGAACATCTCAGTCAATTGAGATCGTGTTCCGTGGTCAGAAACTACTTGATTTAAGCACATGAAGTCACACAGGGACCTTCATCTATATCTATTTGTCTAAATTCTCATACAGATAAACAGTGACCACAATCACATGTTGCATAATCAGTTTTTGGGAAACTACTAAACTGATAAAGTAGGGGACCGTTATAACGTACATTACGAAGAAATCAACCATCTCGTAATCAATTCCAAGATATGAGAGAAGTCTTGCGCTACTGGGCGAGCATTCTACAATCTCATTATTCTCATCACTTTTCCTTACGAATAACCAAATAAACGAACTCGTTTATTATTGGTGGTGTTGGAGCTACAGGTCCGAACACACTTTCGCTAAGTAGTTTACTTGGATTGCAAGTTTCCATTAGGCCAGTCTATTCCACGTTGACTTCGGGCAACGGTACATGGTTCCCTGTTATAATTTGCTCATATTATCAGTCGTCACTGAATATATGAACAAGTAATCAATGACAGTCTCGTTTCGCCTCAATATCGTCTAAGATATCATGATCGACAGATATTTCGAGATTCTTAGGATGAGAAGGAAATCACACATATCCTTGATCCTTTATAATCTCGTGTGACAAACGAGTTTCAGTTCACCACCTCTGGGGCTGAATGAATTTGGAACCGGTCAACTTCCTCGTATCTTGGGAAGGACGACAGACTGACGGCCGATGGCCGAAGGCAGCGTCCTTTGCTTGGTGGGTTCGGCCAAAGCAACGTGTTACGACAGGAACACGGCGTCTGACAGGGACGTCTATCCTTGCAGGCATTTTGCAGCAGGTATAAATGATCTCGTGACATCTCATAAAGTCATTAAATGCGTCTGGCATTTAGTTAGACTTGAGGGAGTCTATGCACTTACTTATCACTAAGTGCAGTTTTGGGGATCAGGTTAAGACTAAGTGGGTTATGCCACGTTACTTCACGTCGTTCCTTATCAACGGTAACATGCAAATCTCCCCCTAACGATGGGGAGAACAGTCTTAGCGATGTCATTTTCGCATATCATGCGGTAAAGAGATCGTTTGCCAATGTTACTCTATCAAATGATAGGCAAGGGATTCATAATCGACTTATGTCCACTTCAGAGGTCCATATTTTGAACGCTATATCGACTCAATCAAAATATTAAGCACTCAAATACGCGTTCATATGAGGCATCTGGCTCATAAACAGTAACCAACTGGTACACATTTAGTGTTTTGAGTGACTATGGGCCTCAGACGGACCAATGCAGCAAAATAGCATGACCCCACACGGAAATATAAATCTTGGTTCGCAACACCAAGAAGTGCGTGCAACCATTTGCAGTCGCATCATCAAACTTTCCATGAGTCCATTTGGGTTTGAACATAATCGACATGATGTTCAATTTCAATTTCCAAACTCAAGTAATTCAAATAGAAATTTCGATTCTTACTCTTCGGAATTATCAAGTCGACTAGACTTTTCAGGATAATCCGGATCATGAGCCATCAACTTAATGATATGGCTAAAAGTTTGGGAAATGCTGCTTTTCTATGGACAACAATAATCATGTGACCTATTGTCGATGCATCAACCATAAGCATTTATATTTATGGTCCGTCTTATGGTTGGATAAGTCCACAATAACTCCTTCAATTCTTTATAAGAATTCTATGAGTACTTTTTGTGAGCTTTACACATACTAGTCTTTCAAGGTGAGCATTAGTGGCATGGATTTCGGATTAATCACGAAATATAACCTCAAAGAGAATCCAAATGCGATGCGATTATAAATCAAGCATCGTCTTTTGACCCGGGAATATCTCATCCGGTCAATGCCACAATATCAAAATGCTTTGATCAATCGACGACAGGCGAATGATAGCATAGACAATCATGTTTTAGCATCTAAATCATTTATCATTTCGACAATAGGCGAAATGATAAGCTAAATTTAAATGCTTTTAAAAATTGTGGTAAAAACCACTTGAAAGACATTTCAAGTCCTCTAAAATACGGTTTTGGTCGTATTGAATGGAGGGTATGCAAAATAATTTTAATTTCTTAATGAGCTATTACCAGATAACACTGGTTTTCTTGAATATTTTATAACTCAACAAGGTATGACAGGACCTACATGAGTATAAGACCTCATATTTGACAGATCAATTTGGTTTTACCAAAGATTTTTATTTGGAACGACAGGTCCAGAATCGTTGGCAATGAGTGCTCTTTTAGGCAAATAGTTGGTGAAATTATGTGCTACACTGTTACCCACTATTTCCAAAAAAATCAACAACCCCACAAGTATTGCCTAAAATTTCATAATTTAAAGTTTGGTCACATTTGTCAAACGAATTTGCTCAAAACACTTTAAATTATTTCGAGAAATTTCGTAAACAGGCAAAGCATAATCCAAACGTATGTCCAAATGGAAAAAATCATAATCCAAATGGAAAAACATAATCCAGATGAGCGAAAAAATGGCTCAATGATTTATCAAAATCAATAAAGAAAGGTACCAAACTTATTTGAGCCACAAAACCGGGGGTCTCAAGAGATTCCTTTCAGTTATCGTTAACCACATTAGCATCGGTTTTTTCACCTTTATAATAGTTTTGAACTATTTAAGGAGTAATCGTGCATGACCTTTGTCTTTATAGCATAGAGTTGTCTCCTTGAGCATTATCCCTTGCTTTGTGACAATGAGCCATATTGTTCCTTTCAATTACTGTATTGGAGCCAAAGGTTTTCGATTTTGACGTTTGACTAAAATCTCGCTTAGCTAAGCGATTCATCGGGATCGCGACAGTTCGAGACAAATAACACTTGTCTTAGTTCTCAATTCGTGGAAAAAAAATATACACGAAGAGCATTAATATCAGGCAAACAATTCGCCATTGACCCAATAGGATTAAAACTACTCACCGGGGTAATTTTCCTATCCAATAACAGATGGGCGATAAAAGAACATGGTGAATATAAATTCACGATACTGCTTATGGAATACAATTTCCAAGCTAGTATTTTTGGTGAAGGATTTCTCCAATATGTCAATTTCAGACATTTGTTCAACATAGACGTCATCACGTCTCAAATGTGGCGGCGGAATAAAATCAACGCCTTAGCATTCATCAGGAGGGTAACAACAAACTCGTGTTTTACTCATCAAAGATGGCATCAAAAAAAATTGGGCATCATATTTTCACACATGAGAGTGACTAACATGTGGTGACGGAATAACATCAACGTCTAAACAGTCGCAAGTATGTTTTGCGATTTTTCTCATCATAGATGGCATTCAACATGTGTTGGGAGTTATGGATTATTTTTCATATAAAACGACTGGTTTATATGTTTATGGTTTGCACAAGCATAAACTTTATTTCGAAACGAGAGGTTCGAAAAATAGTTTTGCTTTTAATATGAATAGGTTCTCATTGATCGAACGACAGGTCGATACAGAGACACCAATTCGGCGAAACATACATCACTATATAAACACACTCGGGGAAATTATTATTTAGTCAACCCCTTTCGGTAGCTCTACTTGAAAAACGACCAGGAAAGACGGTGAGGGTGGAGGGAACGAATGCCACTTAAAACCCGACCTCATTAGGATATCGACTTCCGCCTATATCTTTCCTAGACATCGTATCCAAATAGGTGAGCCTATTTAGGGAATGTTCATAATCTTTCCAACTTAAATGTGAAAATATATGATTTCGCAAATTACCATATTTTAAACAAGTGTACATGACAGTAAATAAATACATAAATCGTATATATCTAGATTAACTACATATATATATATATAAACAGGCAGTAAATATATTTTTAGGATTTATCTGATCATGCAGTAGATTTGGTGTTATAAACAAATCAATTCAAGATTATCAATCAATTCATAAAGATTCTAACATATCAAATCAAATCAATTAGATCTAATCCAATATTTATATATATGGTAATAACAAAATATACGATTATGCTAACAAGATATCAATTTACTGTTTATTGTCATATGAATAATTCTATACATGGTAATTTTAACATGTAAGCAAGCAATATATTTTTAATTACCAATCAATTCTATATATGATAATTTTTTTATATATATAACATGCAAATATGTTAAATTTACATGGAAACACATCAATTTATTCAATTAACATGCAATTTTTATTCACTACCTTTTAATAAAAAAAATTATATGCATGTGTGTGTATATTGACCGAATATCATATTTTATCAATCATATATACTGTTTTCGTATAAGTATTATACTACAGGACCATGCGTGTAATTTCAGCAAACTATATATCTATTTACAGTATTATTACATATACAGTCCAGAATTTCAGACAAGTTTCAGTTTAGTACTTGAGTAATTTACATAATAGTTTACAGCTTTCAGAGAATTACAAATCAGTACATACGTTTCAGTTTGTTGCAGATTTAATCCGACAGATTAATACATGTTTTACAATTACATGATTTTCGATTTACAAATCAATTATATGTGACGTTGCATAGTCTATTAATATATCAATCACATGGTTACATATCTATGTATTCTAGGTGATCATGTTATACAGTTGTAAACGATTAAACATGCAGATAATACAATAACACTACCATATCCATATTTTTATATATAAATCATGGTGGTTCAATTTTATGTAGTACCAAATCTAATTACACATGTAATTTTCTACCATCACAGTGATAAAAAAATTTTATACCTTCCTTCTGTTATTTTGGTGAAGGCCGATTGAACTAAAAAGTTCAAAATTTCGTCGTATGTTTATAAACTAGTATTCGAGCTGTTCTTTGAACAAATATCACAATATTCTATTCTCCGCGAGCAAAGTGCCGATAACGTGTTGTGATTTTTATTAGCTCAATATATATATATTATATAGGAGATATAGAGAGAAGATAGAGAGAGAGAACAGTAGAGTATTTATTAATTAGAATGTATCAATACAAGTGTATCATAACCTTCTTAGAAGAGGTTAGAGTTATACAAGCTAGAAAGACCAACTTAGGCCCACTATGAGTAAGATTCAATAGTACAATAATATCATACAACAGTAACTTAATTTTCAACAATAATATACTATACCAACTAATTTTCACCAATTTTTTTTTTTAAGTTTTACTAAATTTTGTTACAAATGCTTTAACTAGTATATTATAATTTTCGACCTCAGATAAGTATACTTTTTAATTATAAGATGCGACCAAACAAAAAAGATCGATAGTCCAATAGGTATGATAGGCTCGGCATTTTGATATTTTTGAAATTTACTTGCGGTGTAAAACATTTCTCAACTTTCTAAAATGAGCAAGCATTTTGCAACTTCCCAGAAATGGAAAAGAGGTAGCAAATGTTACGGAATGAAGAGAGTAGTTTAGGAATTGTTTTGAACTTGCGTGTATAAATTGTTGATATTTTTGTACTAGTAACAATTAGTTACATTTCATTCAATTTGATGTATTCCTTATTTATTCGGTTGATTTGAACAATCATTTATGTCAACACTTAACAGTACAATTATTTACTGTACCTAAAACATCGTGTGTACTGTCACTATTATTAGCACCTAATTATGATGATGTTCACTATTGGATTGAAGAAACATAACTACACAAATACACGATTGGCAGGTTAGCACTCATTGTCAAAATTGCAGTTTTTAGAACTATAACACTTTCTCCTGGCACTATACAGTACACACCACTAAAAAAGCACTTATCCTGCTGTTTAGGTCACTAATTATATTCTAAATTTCTAATCTACCTTAGCTTTCAAAGATGGTAGGTACTTTTTTACCAAGGGAGATGCACAACCCGCTATATCGATCCTTTCAAAACTTTATAAGATGAAGAATATATATATATATATATATATATATATATATATATATATATTAAAACATAGTTTGCTATTACAACTGACAACATAATTGTTTAAAAAATGTACTAAAATATTACTTCAAATCTAACATCAAGAATCCCACCCAACCTCTTTGACCATAAAGATTCTCTACCAAATGTCATTACTAGCCTTCCCCTTACATATGATGCTTTAATGATATTCAGTAGTCAGTACTATCTTATTTAAAATATTACTACTCCACTTGTTAGAAAATGTAATCTGAGCATTTGTTACAACAAACATGCTTCTAAGTTGCATTGTAATACGATTGTTTGGTTTTGTTTTAATGTTTTCGACATGACAATGTTGTAATTTTCTTGGCTCATATATGAACTTAAATCTTTTAAAGTTGTATTTCCTCCATGGCGGTCACACTTTAGCTTGTGTGCATGTCTTTGTCTTTATTACTGATCTTTCTTTTTTTACTTCTATACGTTATAAGATCATTTCCTCGCCTCTTTATCAATTGTGTGATCGTGAGGTAAACTTTCGGACCGTTATTGATTTGCATCCATGCTTACTTCCATCCAATAGTAGTGATGGCGTGACATGAAAAGCCGAGGTGCTTCCATTAGTCATATGGATTTAAACGGAGCTCATTTGACCAAGTCCGATTCTTATCATGTATGCCAAGTCTGATTCTTAATAGGATTTGACATCGTTAATTGATCAAGAAACATGTGTAATCGAACATGAGGAGACGCCAAGAACATCCATTACACATTTCTAATCGATGTGGGATGATATCATTATACAAAACATAGACTAATGCATCGTAAACAAACTACAAATGTAACAAATCTAAGACGATCCCAACAAAACCCCATATTCGTTTTAAAACATCCGGTACTATAGCTAGTATCTTATAAAGAGAGTAGCTATATATAATATCTTATGAAGATATATGGTGTTAGGTGTACATTGTTATTTTTGGGTTGGGAAAAATAAAAAAATGCGCCATAAATTATAAAACTCCCCAAGTTGAAAGACTCAAATGGAAATTAACAGTTCCTAGAAAATCATTATCCTACTGATTGATGAAAGGGTAAGAGAGTAAACTGGAATTTTGACGGGAGAGGTACGTTACAGCAAAGTATGATATTGTTAACGATTTGGTTACTCATATTTGCAATTTTTAATTTAATTACCACATTATAATAACTTTTCAATTTAGGTATAACCGTCTAAATAAATCACGGAATCATGTCACGTAACATTTAACAAACATTAATTTGAGAGACTAATTTGACAATTTTGCACAAAAATATGTCATATTAGAATTTTTTTTTCCAAATTTCACACATAAAAAAATTAGCATATAATCCAAATTTTTGTTATGTGTGAAATTGGAGAAAACGTTTTTATATAATGACATATTTTTATGCAAAACTATCAAATTAACCTCTCAAATTAATGTTTGTCAAATGTCACGTGACATGATTCCGTTATTTATTTAAACGGTGGTAGCTAAATTAGAAAGTTATTATAGTGTGATACCTAAATTGAAAATTTTAAATGGTGTGTATACAAATTGTTAAAAACAGATATTTTGATGTTATAAACCTATAAACCCCTAAAAAAAACAAAAAAAACCTCACTATTAAATTCACTATTTGTTTGCTTTGTCAAGGCACACGGTAGAATAACATTGTCTCCGCTGACATTTTAGGGTAAAATTTACAACATTTTTCCTGGAAAATATTCATAAAAATATTTGAGGTTGTAGACTTGTAGTATTAATTACTTACATAAAAAAGATTTATACATATTAAAAAACAACATAACAACTACACCCCTTATCCTTGAACTTTGTTATCATGTAAGCCACCAATATCATTATAAAGTTGTTCTTATACATTCTTCCATCATAATTGGTAAAATACAAAGTAACTGATATATGAAAGATTTTCTTAATCTAAAAAGTCGATTTAGTCAAATTTTAGAGTTTTCTAAGGTCGAGTAGCTAAATGGCAACTAGTTTTTTTTTCTTTTCAAAACAAGGCAAATAAGTAAGGAAAAATTGTGTTTTGAAACGAAGCTTTTCAACCAAAAAATATTCATAGTCTGTTGATATCCAAAAAGGCAATCACTCTGTTGTAACGGTCCACGGGTACGAAGCATCGCATTGAAGGTCAAGTAGCTATATAGCAAATGGGTTGTATAAGGCAAATAAGTAAAGATATTTGTGTTTTGAAACGAAGCATTTCAACCAAAAGTTGTCATAGCAGGCTAACAAATATGTAATCGATACCCAAAAAATGCAATCACCTATGTTGCACCGTTCTACAGGATACGAATGTTCGACATAACACAGGACACATACAATATGATAAGTTATGTAAAAGCTGGACCCATGGTATTATTTATATACTCCCTCCTCCGTATCAATTTATATTTCATATACGAAACACGTGACATTTTGATCGGCTTTAAACAATATTTAATTAAATTATCGAAACGGAAAATTTCAAATTTTTGTTACATAGTTTAAATGTTAAGTTATATGATAGAATTTTTTTAAAAATTATTTCGACAATTTAATTACATGTTTAAATCTAGTCAAAATTGCACGTTGTTTCATATAAGACATATAAAGTGGTACGGAGAGAGTATATATTATCAAATAATAAAAGATGTACCTAAAGAATTCATACTCATCAAACTTAATCTTGAATACTGAATTTTTCAATTTGTTTTAAATATTTTTCCTATTTAAATGGATCTTAATGGATATTTTATAGGCAAAAGAAACTTTTTTTGAATATTTTCTTTATTTCCTGTGTTCAAACGTGTCCAAGAAGTGTCTAAATCTCATACACTAATTAAAGCAAAAGACCCGTAATCAACCGTATCCGACACCTGATTACCTCTTATACGGATCTTTATAAAACACGTACTCCTTCCCACATTAACTTTGCAAAAAAAAAACAGACATTTGTTATTCTCAAGTTAAACCACTCACAAGTGTAATCATGAGTCCGACTCCTAAATATGTAAGAAGACCTCTCGGAAAGCGCTCTCGGTAAACCGACCTGGATCAAAGTTGTAACGCACTAATTTCACCAAAATATTAAATAATAAAAAAACTTTCTTACGTAACAAAAAAAATAAAAGACACACTTAGCAAGTTTTAGTACTAATTGAGTAAAAATAGAAAAAACTCAAAACCAACTAGATAATTTTTTCCAAACCATAGGAACCATTAATATAATTTCCCCTATTGTCTCAATAATATTCTGTCACTTGGCCTTAGCTTAAGATAAAACAATTCTATACTCTCTCTCTCTCTCTTACTCCCCTCCACTTTTTCCTACTTCACTCTGGTTACTTGGGAGAAACAAAAGCATTTACAAAAAAAACACCAAACTGTACTATCCTACAATATTAAATAAATAAATAAAAAACTGATAAAATGTGTTAGAATATAAACACTTCTCAGTTGGGAGTAGTACAAAACATCCCCCAATTTCCCTACTAAAAGAGAGAAATATAAGGAAAAAAGGCACACATATATTGATATAGATATATATAAAAATATATATATAGAGAGAGATGGTGGGGTCAGGAGGAGGAGGAGGAGGAGGAGATAGGAGTAAAGAAGCAGTGGGGATGATGGCACTTCATGAGGCATTAAGAGGAGTTGTTTCTATTAATTCTGATTGGACTTACTCTGTTTTCTGGACTATTAGACCCAGACCGTACTCTCTCTCTCTCTCTCTACTCATTTTCTTCTTTAAATTTATTACTATTACCTTTTTATCACTGTTTTTATAAATGCCCTTCTTAGTTAACAAAAACAAAACTCCATTCCGAGCTTGAAAATCTCGTTTTTTTTTGCTTTTTAGGTTGCTGAAAGCTTACGTTATTTTTATGATTTGTGTTAAATAATTACTTACTCCTCACTCACTTGTTCTTTAAATAAATTAGTTATTACCATTTTATCACTGTTTTGAAAAGAGCTCTTCGTATTTACAAAAAACTTGATTCTGAGCTCAAAAAAGCTTGAATTTTTTGCTTTTTATGCTGCTGAAAGTTTTTTTTTTTTTTTTTTTATGATTTTAGTGTACTTACTCCTTGCTTTGTCTTTGCATAAATTTTCTCATACCTTTTATCATTGTTTTGAAAAGCGCGCTTGCGCTTGGTAGTAAAAAAACCACCACCTCAATTCGGAGCTTAAAAAAACCTTGAAAAGCTTTTTCCTTTTCAGGCTGAAGACTATGTTTTTTACGCTTTTAGCATAGCTCTTGCGAAAATGGTTTAGCTAAGATTTTGCTTTTTAAAAACTGGCCATCATAGATTATTGGGTGTTTTCTAAAATGGGTTACTGTCCTTTTTTGTTTTGTTATTTATTGCAGGAGAGTGAGGGGTGGGAGTGGATGCAAAGTTGGGGATGACAATGGTAGCTTGTGAGTGTTTTTTTTTTTTACTTATTATTTTGTTACTTACAAAGAAATAAGGGAAAATACTTAACAGACTCTGTCCAGTGGTGATTTTATTAGTGTTACAATGACAGCTGTGACCAGTGTTTTATATATATGATCATATTCACGATTTAAATGGCTTTGGCAACACTGAAAAATAGTGTTACCAAACAGTAACTTTAAATTGGAGGGGCTCAAATGTTAATTTTGGAAGATTTTAATCAAAATACATTGTGAAAATTTATTTTTTCCTCATTTTCTTTTTTATCAAAATGGAGCTACTCCTAAGACTAAGACTGTATGCGGTACTTACTACCAGCAATATCACTGTCAGTTTGGAAACTAATTTTAAGTAAATAAGCTTGTTTATTTGAGACTGGTAAAATTCCCAGGAAACTAATTTTAAGTAAATAAGCTTGATTTTGAGCTAAATCGAGACCAAAATCGAGAAAAATATTCGGTCTGGTTTGATGTTTTTTTATTGTGACATCAAACCTAACCGAAACATCTCGGTTTGGTTTGGGTTCGGTTTCGATTTTTCCAAAAAAATTCAAAAACAATGACAAATTAGTTTTTTTCCCCATCAGTAGCACATCCAACCCAAATTAAACTTAACATGTTTTTCTTCGAAAACATAACTTAAATCATATACACTAGTTAAAAGTCTCCCAAAAGTTTGAGATTGCAGAAAATATAATAAACAAAACTAATTTGTCAGGAAAAACTACAAGATTAGTACCATGCATATATTGTAATTTTTATATAAAATTTGACTAAAGAATATAAATAAACATTAAGATTTATAATCGCCCGCTATAAATGTTTATAAATTTAGTTTTTGAATAAGAATATAGTTCAAACTTATTTCCAGTTGCAAATTAATTTAGAAAACGGATTTATGGAACTATATTTTCTAGTTTTTCGGTTTGAAGAAATGTAAACCGAAACCAAACCAAAAATCTACGTCGGTTTGGGTTTCAGTCTGCCTTTGGTTCCCGGTTCAGATTAGCTTTTCGGGAAGAAGTTCCATCCCTAGCTGCAGACTTGTAGTCTGTAGAGTTTCGGTCCTAATCCAAAATAACCCTTGTCTTGAAGTGTTTTTCATATTTACTAATTCATGAAATGATTTTTTTTAGAATGAAGTTATTTAGGAACTATGCTTCTTTGGCTGAGACTTGGGGAAAAAAGTATGATGAAAAAGTTGTGTCAATAGGCTTAAAGCTCTTTAAGCCTTTTTGAAAACAAAAACAATCTCAGGTTTTCAAACAAATCTAATGCAGTGAACTTTTTACTTGGACAGTCTTTTTTACGGTTAGTAATTTATGAAATGGTAATTTTATTATGTTCAGTAGATTATGTAGGATTCTAGAAGGAAGGTTTTTTGTACAAATAAGTTTGTTTTATAATATGGTATTCTTCTGGGAAGATGATTTACAACTAATAACTTGTTTATAGTCAGAGAGGACAATGATAGCTTGCGACTTTTATTCCCTCTGAATTTTGTTGTTGAAAAAATTGAATATGCAAAACAAGCTGTCAAAATGCAACTGGGTAATGAGTCTAACGACTGATGGGTATTCCTAGTTTGTGATTTAAGAAAGGAAAATTTATCCTGTGTTTCTTGTTTAAAGTTGGTTACAGATTCATGTATTAAAACTATTCTCACTCTCAAATCTTTACTAATAGTTATTCTTCCTTTTTTCTTTCCAAAAGACGCTGAAAATATTAATTACTCAAGGGAGCATTGCTTATATTGGATTAATAGGTTGTGGCTTGGTTTTCTTTTTTTCTTTTGTTGAATACAAAAACAAGTACAAGACTGAAAAAAGAAATTGGGTTAATACATATTTGGGTCTCAATATATATTATGTTATCAGAGGTCCAAAGATGAGTTTATGTTGCAAAAGAGTTAGTTACCTTTGGTTAGCAATTTACTGACATTCTTCTATCTTTTCCAAAAGAACAATTGCTAATATTGGGGGGAAAAAACTATAATATATGAATGATGATGAGGCCTTCTAGTTTTCGCTTCAAGTTTCTGGATATGTATCTTGATCTTGTATAAGATAAAGTGTTGTCTGTTCTGTTGGACTGGTTAGCAATTAAATGAAGTGGTTTCCTTTTTGTATTTTTGTGTACACACAGGATGTTGATGTGGGAAGATGGGTATTGCAGAGGGAGAACAATGACTACAGATTGTTTGGAAGAGATAGATGGAGAAGATCCTGTCAGAAAAGCCTTCAGCAAAATGTCTATACAGTTGTATAACTATGGAGAAGGGTGGGTGCTTGGTAGGTGTTTTAAGTAAAAAATAAAAAATAAAAGATACTAATAGCCAATTTTCATCCCCTCTCCAATATGATCCACATAAAAAAGATAATACGGTTACCATATATATCAGTCAGACGCGGTCCCTTCTTTAATTCATTTGTATCCGCCGGATTAATTGTTTCAGGGGACTATTTTGCCAAGATATGAGAATTATCCGTCTCCAATAGTAAGGACGAGGCTATTCTAATCCACATTATGGTCCCTATTTTGAACCAGTAATTCCTCACTGATAATGTGCCTATGAAGTTTAGTACGACTGTACGAGTAGTGATATTCATATCCCATGATAATATTATTTAGTCCTTGTTCGCAATAACTCGGAAATAGTAGTAGTATTTTTTTGGAGAAGAACGTTTGTAAGGTTCTGTAATTGGTTTTTTTTTTTTTTTTTATGAATAATGTGAATAGGTTGATGGGGAAGGTGGCTTCAGATAAGTGTCATAAATGGGTGTTCAAAGAGCCAACTGAATGTGAGCCAAACATATCCAATTACTGGCAGAGCTCCTTTGACGCTGTATGTATAGACACTAGTCATACATATCTTTTCTTCTTTTTTGTACTTAGTTTACTGAATAATGGAAATGCAAATGTTACTGTTAGAGCTACAAATATAAATGTTAAATCACGGTCTTGATTATCTGGGGCTACTTGTGATTGGTTGTGTAATGTATTCATAGATTAGTTAGTTTTTGTAGAATGAATAGTCTTATGACACTCTAATGTTACAGTTTTTATTTTTTAGACATATTTATTGTTCCTGAGGTAATAGTGCCGTTTGGAACCATTCCAAACTTTATTTTGGACAAACTTGCTAGTTTTTCAGAAGCAGGCAAGAGGCATTATCATGACGGGCTTTTATGAGCTTACTGAAAACTCTTATTCAATACTTATTATTTGTCAAGAAAAATTATTTTAAAACCATAATCGACGCTTATGACATTTACAGCAACTGCATAATTTCAATGTTCATATGCAAATGTGTAAGAACATACGCTTGAGATGATTTTAACATGTAAAATTTGGAATACCAACTCGTTTGGCCTTTAATAATTGCAGCTTCCTCCCGAGTGGAATGACCAATTTGATTCAGGCATTCAGGTAAGTTTCAGACGCTAATTTGTTTTATTTTTTATCTCTGAATTCTTATAGTACATTCTTTTAGTTAAAATTTTAATTCCATTCACATTATTTCCTTTTAACCAGACCATAGCTGTAATTCAAGCCGGGCATGGGCTTCTACAATTAGGCTCTTGCAAGATTGTAAGTTTTATTCTATTTATCTATTAATCTGGCATTTTTTTTCCGGTAAGTAAGCGTATATAAAGAAAGCGGGACCTGACCCAGATTTACAATAAGCTCATAAAAACAAAAAAGACTTATAAAATGCCTCTTACAATCAAAACACAAAGACTAGCTAAACTAGATCAAAACCAAGGAACAACACGTTCCATTTTCCTCTATGGGGGTTTTGTTCTCTTGTTATTTTTCTTATCCTCCGCCTCCATCGCGTTTTTTACAAGCTCTAATCTCCTTTTTTACCTTCTTACTTGACCAATCTTTAGGATAGTCATCAACCGATAAACCTTTTGGAAGCTTGGGAGGCGTAATAGTGGCATTTTCTTGTTTATCGGCTTTGTTCTGTGTTTTAAAGGTTCTAAGATTGTCATCTGTTTATTAAACCAGAAATGATTCATAAAACGTATTTAGTGAATAGCTTTCCCATCCCCTCTTGTTTTGTGAATGATTACCTAAAATCATAAGGATCTTCAGAATATCCAGGCTAGTCTAGTCAGTTTCAACAAATTAATCCTTGTAAAGTCTGGGAAAAAAAAAGTGGTATTTTGGAATGTTTACATTCTTTTCCAGTTCAAAAACCAGTGAACATAGTAACTTGAACTTAAAGAGAAGCTTTCAAGTTATGGATCCCAAATTTACCAGTTCTTTTTAAGGCTTGCGTCTAAACATCCGAATTTGCCATTTCTTTCTTTTTGTTTAACCTTTTCCGCAAGCACAAACTTTGAGACCAAACAAAATACCTTCATGTATTCTTTTCTCGTGTTATTAACTACCGATCGATCAAGATGTTCATGCAATGTATCTACTGTCTAGTTTCAAAAACAGATCTTAGTTCCAAAAACTTATCGTATTATTTTTAATCATTCTCAGATACCAGAAGACCTGCACTTTGTGCTACGAATGAGACACACATTCGAATCACTCGGTTACCAATCTGGTTTCTACTTGTCCCAACTTTTCTCATCAAACCGAAACACTAACTCTCCTCCTCCCTCTCTCTCTTCAAGGCAACAAAACCAACCCCCACTCCTAACCCGTCCACCACCCCCTCTCTTCAATTGGGGCCCACGCCCGCTCCACTCCCCTAATTACCAAAATTACCAAACAAAAGATGAAACCCACATGTTTTTCCATCCCCTTTCCACTGAACCCCAAAACGGAAGTATGATGGAAAATCACGAAAATGATAATGATCTCAAGTGGCCTAATGGGATGAGCTTTTTTAGTGCCCTTACGGGGAAAATGGAGAACGAGAATATGAATTCAAATACAGATAATAGTCACAATAACGAGTTCTTGAGCTTGGATAGTCAAATGGAAAACGAAAGGAAGATGGAAGATAAGTACAAAAGGAGCTTTACTTTGCCAGCTAGGATGGCCTCGTCATCATCTTCGACTTCGCTTGATCACCACTCGCATAATAATCCTCTCGAGTATAAGGGCGCCGAAGGAGGAATGTACCCCGATCATGTTATGGAGACTTTTTGAGAAAAAGGAAAACACAGATCTAAAGTTGATGTATGTAGAATTTAGTTAATTGAACGTTTTATTTTCATGCCTTAGCATCCAGGTTTAGTTTATTCACGTCTTATGTTATCTTGTTCTTTGCTTGAATAATACGCTTTCTACTTTTCTGTTTGTTGTAGACTTGCAATCTATGATGGCATAAAAGTATATCTATCTAGTTCTGTATTTTTTTTGCCTTCTGTTTTGTACTATAGGTTTACTTTATCATAACTTGGTTGGGGGTAACAACATCATAATCTTAAGTTCCAACTTCCAACACCAATACTCTCTCTTTGAGAATTTCTAAGTTTAAAAGGCAGTTTTATTTATTCTTATATTATTTCTACAAGGATTTGGCTGATAACTAATACGCATGTTGTTACCATAATCATTTTTCTCTTTTATATTTTGGCTGATTCTTGTAGCCTTAAAATCTATGCTGACAATAAGATGGATGGGAGAATCATTGATTAGTACATAAAACCATACTTAATTTTTGGAAATCCAAATTCTCAAATCTTAATTATGATTTTGGGACTATTGTCTTATAAATGCAAGAGATACAAATAGTATAATGCTAAGCATCTTCAGACACCAAATTTTTTTATACATTACAAAGTTTATCAAAGAACTAACTGAAAACTTGTGGTGACAAAAAAGAGGTATACATCAACTATCCACCAACTTTATTTGGTTCTGGTTTGGGTAAATCTAACTTCATATCGTCATTCATTGATGGATACAAAAGGAGAGGTGCTACTTCAATACAGTAGTATTTATACAGTGTTATCATATACTCATGATCTTATCAACTTATGTTATGTAGCCATGTAGGGGTACCACAATACAGTGTTTTAGGTCCTCTATGGACTAGGCTGGAGCATTTAGATTTAGTGTTTGGACAAAATTGAAGAGCCGTATATGATAAAATGAGAGGGCTATTTCATACTGGTCTAGACATAACCTAAATGTGATTGAACGTGGTATCAGTGTACCACACTTATTATTTATGTATTGAACCCACACAAATTGCCAGATGACAGTTTCTTTCCGTTTGTTGGTTTTTCAATCAAGGAGTTGTGCTCCACATGACATTGGCATTTTAGAAACTAAGAAACATTTTGTAACTTTTGTTAACGAAGCAAATAAGCCGTGCATTAATTAATTGATAACAATCATACACTAAGAAGCATTTTGTAACTTTTGTTAACGAAGCAAATAAGCCGTGCATTAATTAATTGATAACAATCATACACTAAAAAAAATTACAAACAATTCTCCGGTCTAGCTGACTACCGATTGTTCTTATGATATGCGTGTATTCAATATAATATACAGGTTAATTATGGTTTGATGACATGTGTTTTGATCAATTTTATGATTGGTGACCTAACTTTTTACAATTACGTTTTAGTAACCTAAATTTATAGTTTGACTTGTTTTAATGACCCGCCGTTATATTTTTTTAGATGAAAACCGTTTTAAAGTTTCAATTTAGCCCGTATAGTTTAAAACTTAACGATAAACGCTTAAAAATTATAAATATTACACACTTATATAAGCTCACTTAAATTACACACTTATATAAGCTCACTTAAATTACACACTTATATAAAACATGCGTTTAAATGAGTTATACAATTAGCAAATAAAATGAATACAAGTATCGAATAACATATGAACTATATTAGTTGGGATGATATAAATATATATTTATAAAGCCATTGAATTGAAAGTATATTTACTAACAACTCAATTTCAATGTAAGAGTTAGAATTTAATTAGACTCTTATTTTATTTTAGCATAAGATCCATCATTCAAAAAATTTATTAGTTTTTAAAAAGTTTAATAATGAACTTACACAAAAAAAAAGATTTAGCTTATATTAATTAATTTGTAGCATGTTATTTGATAGTTTTATATCATTTTTAAATTTGCATTAACAAAAATTATTATTTTTTTAAATTTACATATGAAGATGTAATTTGCATTTGATAGTTTTATAAGATTTCATATAAGTGTTGTTATATGTGTGTAATTTTTGTAAATTTTAAGTATTTATCGTAAATTTTTAAACTGTACGGACTAAATTGAAACTTTAAAACGGTTTTCATCCAAAAAATGTAACGGCGGGTCACTAAAACAACTAAAACTATAAACTTAGGTCACTAAAACGGGATTGTAAAAATTTAGGTTACCAATCCTAAAATTGGCTAAAACTCAGGTCAGCAATTTAAAACATAATTAACCCTAATATATATTCATGTAACTTTCTTTTTAGATAAACATGTTCATTATTATTGATTATAGGAGAAAGTACAAAGTTTTAACTTTCTAGTGCTATTAGAAGTTAGAACATGGTTACATGTTCAAACAGGCTAAACAAAATAAAACAATACAAAACCATCAAGGGTCCTCGGAACCTGACCATCTCCAGAAGCCCATCCCACTCATCTTACCTGGCCTAGACGTGTACAGGAGATACAATCTACACCATATATAAGACCAAATACGTACGCATAAAAAAATTCAATTAATTTTTACAAATGAAAACACAAAAAAATTCATGTGCACCAATCAGAGTGAATGATAGTAAAAATATGTAATCTATACTCATGTAAATATTACTTATGATAAACTATAGCAATTTTTACGTAAATGAAACGTCAAACTAAAGTAGAGAACACATGCATTCATGAATATTGAATGCGAATCATTTGCACAATTAATCAAGATATATAGTTATTATTTGGAAATAATTTACAATGCACAAGGGTTATTGGATTTTATTATATAGTATTTTTTATGGCGAAGCCTTGTTCTTATGAGAACTTTTATGTACAATGCTGTAAGTGTGTAGATATCCACTATCAACCATAGAGACAAAACCTTGTAACTATTGTCCCAAACATAGAGACAAAACAATTCTAAAGGACAATTCTATGATTTTTTCATTTAGAAAGCTCTTTTTGTAAGGGACCAATTTTCATTTCTATTTCAACATAATAATGCCTTAGGCTTAGGGACCATTTGTCAGCACGTTTCAGGTCCACCGTCATTACTGTGTTTTGTAATATCACAAAATTCATTGGCGTGATTGTGATTCCCTTGTTTGGTTTGAAGATGGAAAAAGATAATGAAAAGGGAATTAACACACGTATATCACACTACAAAATAATGTTTGATTTAGTGAGAGTCAAAAGCTGTCACAAGCCTGTCGCAAATTGACTAAACTGTCACAAAACCGTCACAAATTGACTAAACTGTCACAAAACCGTCACAAAAACCGTCGCTAATAAGCTCGTAACAAAAAATACCGTCACTAATCCCGTCGCTATTTGAGTATTTTTTTGTAGTGTCATCAGAAAAAGTAATTCAAAAGGTAGGTGAAATAATGTTCATTTTTCTTGTAGGTACAATGAATCACTTGGTAGCTGTAATGCTCATTTTTCTTTGTTTTGACATTTTGGTTCTACTGTATGATTTAGTTGTTCTACACTTCATATAAATGCGGTTTAATTTCATTCCCGGACCCTCGGTACAAGTGTGCTGGGATAATTATAGCAATATTCTGGTGCAAATTTAAGTCTTGATCAGTTACAATGATATGTTGGATAACATCAACTATACTAGGCCACGGTTGCCATCTCTAGAAACGCGAGCGCCACGATGTTAGCTTTCCGAATGCTTGAGTTTAAATATGCATTGACTTTTACCGTGGTTGATCCATCCTTTTTACGACTCAGTGACCCATTCAAAATATGAGACTTTTAGTTTATAGAATTGTTAAGCAGATGTTTGTTTAGAAAGGTTAGTTGCGTTTTTTATCTTCTATATATTGTTGCGTTTTTATTGTTGACGGCGCACTAGTTTCCTTACATTTTTTCTCATATTTAAATTAATTAACATCACTTTTATATTTTTATGGTAACAGTTTAACTTTATACATTTTTCAGCTTGCCTGTCAAATTTATTATCATAACTAAATATTACTATATTTTAATATAATTCTATCAATTTTTTTTAATCCAAATTAATTTACTAGAACAACCAAATTAAATAA
This sequence comes from Primula vulgaris, assembly GCA_963920805.1. Taxonomy (NCBI): domain Eukaryota; kingdom Viridiplantae; phylum Streptophyta; class Magnoliopsida; order Ericales; family Primulaceae; genus Primula; species Primula vulgaris. Next base: position 24,498,136 of record OY987218.1, on the reverse strand, counting down.
CTTACAAATTTTATCGTATTTAAAGTAAAAAGTACACTTTTACAACTTATAAGTAAACGTTTTGGTTTATATAAATTATCAGTTTTTTATCAATTTTTCTATCAAAACTATACAATTCATATTTTTTTTATTTTATTAATTTATATGTGAAAAATACAAATAAATTAGAGAGAATAAGAGAAAATTAAGAGGGGAAAATTATTATTTTAATTATAAGGAAACATCTTGATCACTTATATTTGAGTTTATATAAATTTAAGATTATATATAAGTAAACCGATGCGTGTATAATTTTAGAAACCTAGCATGCATTTTTTGCCGCATTAACATTACTATGCACCTATGTTAATAGATCTCAGCACTTGGATGACGTATATGACGCTAGTAATCTAAGGACCAAAATAACTTATACTACAATACCCTTATTAACCTTGCATATATCGAAATCTTTGACTATTGAAAGTTGTGTTGGTTAAATAACTTATACCAAAATAACTGGCGAGGGGATGTCGGCACCCCCTCGTCCGGACCGATACCAACCCCATAGCTGGCGATCCGAGCCTATCAACCATGGGTAACGCGTCACCCCGGATCTTGAGGGGCCGGACCGTGCCTAGGCCGGCCCGAAGAAGCTTGTCGAGCACACTTCCCCAATTAATGCTGCTCCCTTGGGGGACCCTTTGCGTGTTTCATCGACGTGGCCCAATCACAGGCCAGCCCTGTGGGCCCCGGCCCATGAACAATACCATTGTCAGAGTCATAAATGACCTAGAGCCGTTGGATCTTTATTAGACAGTGCAATGATCCAAGGGGTAATACGCCTCTGATCAGACTATAAATACCCCCACTAATACCAATTAGAGGGGAACAAAAAAAAAGACAGAGAGGAGAGATAAAGCTAAAACAACCCGGACCATCAGAATATCAACTGTGACACCTGGCGCCACGACTCGTAACTGGACCAATCCCTCATCCTTAACTATATTCTTACCTTAAGTCTACACCGATATTGACTTGATCGTCGGAGAGGGAAAACCTGGTACCAACCCCGGGCCCCTGTTCGTTTGTTGTGCAGGATAGTAGAACGCCCCGCCATCAAAGGAGACATCAACCGAAGCAGCTACCTTGAAAGATCGGAGCCGACGCAAATAAAATATATAAGCCGAGCTTGGGAAGAAAATCAGGCTCGCCAATAACATTTTTAATGCACCTGCATTCTTATTTTGCTACTTTCGACTAGAATGAGATAAAATATTTGATTATTGAAAGTTGTCTTGCTTAAATATTTTTTGAGATGTACTTATTCTATGCACCCATCGCGGTATAGAGGCGAACCCGGTCCAAATCTCTGCCTTAAAGAACTTGAGAACCCCTGAAAAGAGGAAGGATGTACAAAAGTTAGCCGGAATGGCCGCTGCCCTCAACCGATTTATAGCCCGGTTCGGAGATCGATGCAAGCCATTCTTTACGGCTCTGAAGGACCAGAAAAAGTTCGAATGGAATGACGAATGCAGGAATGCGTTCGCGGAGCTGGCGAACTACCTCGGAAGCGCGCCTCTGCTGGCCAAGCCGGACACCGGCGACGTCCTTGCCCTGTACCTCGCCGTGTCCGAGATAGCCGTTAGCGCCGTCCTCATCAAATAGGTCGGCAGGGAGCAAAGGCCAATCTATTACGTGAGTAAAACCCTCCTCAACGCGGAGGCTAGGTATATGCCCCTAGAAAAGCTCGTCCTGGCACTCGTTATGGCATCGCGAAAACTGGCCCATTACTTCTCGGCACACAGTATCGTGGTGTATACGGATCAGCCTATTCGGGAAATACTCCAGAAGGGAGACCTGTCTCGGCGTATGACGAAGTGGGCTTGCCACCTGAACGCGTACGATATCCGGTACGAGCCGCGAACGTCCGTCAAGGGGCAGGCCCTGGCTGACTTCGTGGCAGAATTCACCGGAACGACTACGTCCCCCGGCATCGAGGAACGTGCCCAAGGAACGTGGACCCTGCATGCCGACGGAGCTGCCAATAAAAAGGGGTCAGACCTCGGGGTGGTACTCCAATCCCCACAGGGTGATGTAATCGAGAAGTCAATCCAGCTTGGCTTCCGAGCCACCAATAATGAGGCGGAGTACGAAGCCGTGATCGCAGGCCTGAAAATGGCCCGAAGCCTCGGCATCAAGAAGATACTGGTGCATACTGATTCCCAATTAGTCAGTAGCCAGATCAGTGGCGAGTTTCAGACAAAGGACGAAAGGATGGCAAGCTACGTGGCCATCGCCTCCGAAATACTCCAAAGCTTTGAGTATCAGGAAATCATCAACATAAACAGAAATGAAAACACCCACGCCGATGCACTAGCGACCCTAGCCTCGGCCATGAGTGATAAAAAGGAGCGAGTCATCACCGTAGAATACGTCCCTTCGCCTAGCATCGAAGCTAAGGCACGAGTTAACGTAGTGACTGACCTCTCGTCGGAACCGAGCTGGATGGATCCCATCATCGAATACCATCGCACCGGAAACCTCCCCGAAGATAAGAAAGACGCTGAAAAGATAAGAAGAAAGGCACTGGGGTTCTGGTTGGCCCCCTGCGATAAACTTTATAAAAGGTCGTTCTCTGGGCCCTACCTGCTCTGCGTCCATCCCGATATGGTAGTGAGGGTCATGGAGGAGATTCACGAAGGAACGTGTGGGAGCCACACCGGGGGCAGGTCGCCAGCCAACCGTGCCTTAACTCACGGATATTGGTGGCCCCTCATGCAAAAGGATTCTAAAACATTCGTGCTCAAATGTGAGAAGTGCCAGAAATACGCCCCCATACCTAGAGCCCCGGCCCAAAAGATGAGCAGCGTGACTTCGCCTTGGCCCTTTGCCCAATGGGGCATGGACATCGTCGGACCATTCCCTCGGGCCCCGGGAGGCAAAAAGTTCCTCCTCATGGTCACCGACTACTTCTCGAAGTGGGTCGAAGCCGTGGCATTAGCAAAGATAACGGAGGCCGAGGTGATCAGGTTCCTCTGGAGAGACGTGATCACAAGATTCGAAATCCCCTACTCGATAGTGGCAGATAATGGGGGCCAGTTCACCGGAGCCAAGTTAAAAGCGATGTATGCGAAGTACCGCATCAGAAGCTATTATTCCACCCCTTCGTATCCTCAAAGCAACGGCCAAGCTGAAGTGTCGAATAAGACCGTCCTCGACGGAATAAAAAAGAGGCTAGACGAGTCCAAAGGACGATGGGCTGATGAGCTGCAGCACGTCCTTTGGGCCTACCGAATGACGAGAAGACGGGGCACCCAGCAAACGCCCTATAGCCTTACCTACGGGATGGAAGCTGTCATCCCATTAGAAATCGGACTCCCCTCTCTCAGAACCGACATGGTGGAGAACGGCCTGAACGAGAAAATGATGGGCCTCGAACTCGAATATGCTGAAGAACGAAGGGAAGTCGCGACCATCCGTAACGCCGAATACAAGAACGAGCTGGGGCGTTCCTATAACAAAAGAGTGAACGCCAGACGCTTCCAAGACGAAGACCTCGTGCTACGGAAAGTAAACAACAACACAAGGGTGCAGTCCGACGGCAAGCTAGGCCCCAACTGGGAAGGCCCCTACCGAATCCTCGGTGCGGCGGGCAACGGGGCCTACCTGTTAGGTCGCCTCCCCGACGACGTCCCGATGGATCGACCTTGGAACGTCAATAACCTGAGGAAGTACTATCAATAAGGGCTCGACTTTTGCATTTTGATGTAGGTAAAAATATGATGTAAATATGCCCAAGGGCTTTATGAATAAAACTGTTGTTATTTCGAAATCACCCCGTCTTACATTTTCAGTTTATTTCACAAGTGTTTCAGAACACGAGCCTATACGGCACCCCGTCTTACATTTTCAGTTTATTTCACAAGTGTTTCAGAACACGAGCCTATACGGCACCCCGTCTTACATTTTCAGTTTATTTCACAAGTGTTTCAGAATACGAGCCTATACGGCACCCCGTCTTACATCTTCAGTTTATTTCACAAGTGTTTCAGAACACGAGCCTATACGGCACCCCGTCTTACATTTTCAGTTTATTTCACAAGTGTTTCAGAACACGAGCCTATATGGCATCCCGGATTATATTTATTTGAATTTTTCAGTTCATTTAGATTTCGCAAGTGTTTCAGAATACACGAGCCTGCGAGCTATATAAAATGAGTGGCCCTATGCCGAAGCATACCGACCCCCTCATTGGGGGCACGTACACACAGAAACGTACATGCATCGGAAATAAAAAAAAAAACAGAAGAATAAAAGACAAGTCCAAAATTGTTTTTTCATTTCATTCAACAAGAAGTTATTACAAGCTAAGTACAAAAAAGAGATTACACCAAAGAACAGAAAATAAAACTATCCTAAGTAGCCCCGTCGTCATCTTCCTCACCCTCTTCGTCGGAAAGAGCTCGAGGAGTGAGGGGAAGCACCTCAGGAATGGGGGTTGAGGGGACCGGAACGATGATGTTTTCCATGTTCCATACCGGATGGTCCGGTCCCGCCCTCATAAAGGCAGCCGCCTCAGACCACCCTTCGACATAGAAGGAGTTGAACTCCTTCTGTGTCTTCCGGGTCCAGGCGGCATTCAGCTCGGCTTGAGCGGCCTGGACTGCAGCCTTTAGCTTGTCAGCTATTCCAGCTTCGGCCTCCTTTAGAGCCGCCTCCGCAGCTCGAGCTCGCTCCTCAGCATCGGCCCTAGCCTTCGCGGCTTCAACCCTCCGAGCCTCAACCGAGGCATTCAGGCCCTCGGCCTTCTCAGCCCTGCTCTGGGCCTCCTCTGCCCTTTTTTGGGCCTCCTCCATTGACTTGGCGTTAGCCTCGGCCTTCGCGGTCCGATCCCTCTACACCTGGCCTTGGTGATATACATATTGATTCATCATCAGATAGGCCTGCGAGGAAAGGAGCAAACACTTAGCAAAATATTTGGAAAGAACATGAAAACATACGAATGAACACTATGAGAGGTTACTTGCCTGAGGGATCATGGCCATGGCCGACGCCATGGAGGTGGTGAGATCACGACCTCGGTGGTCAGCCTCTACGCTTTGCTGCTGAAGCGCAGCCAAAGCCAGTAACCCGGCGGATGGGTGAGCTTCCATTATGCTCTTTACCCCCGTCGCCGCCTTCACCTCCTCGGGTGTTTGCACTGGCATCCTATGAATCGGGGAGGCAGAGCAGGAGCTCGAGCCTTGAGAAAGGCCCGACATCACCCTAGGCGTTTCCGCGACTGCGACTTCGGGCGGGCCGCTCCCCCCGACCTTGGCCTTCTTCTCACCATGAAGGGACTTCGTCCCCTCCACCTTCCTCTTCCCAAGCTGGGCCTTGCGGGCGGCCCGATCGAGCCTAGCCTTAGCCGCGACTTCATCCGCAGCATCAGCGCCAGGTTGAGGCACGACGGCCAGCTCCTTCTCAGCCACCTCCATCTCCCTCTCTCCGGCCTCAACCTCCACCTCCACCACCCCCTTCTCTCCATCCTCCACCCCGGCAACCCCATCGACTGCCCCTTCCTCTTCTGCCCCCTCCTCTTCCTCCCCATCGCCCCCCGCATCGGCAGCATTTTCCTCCACCACCTCCTCTTCATCAGAAAAGACCACCTGCAAAGACCAAATAAGAGAGAAGTTAGAAAAATTTGCAAAAATTTAGCTAAGTGTAAAACTGAAGTCATTAAAACAGAAAAGGGCAACTTACCCTGGTCCGCAAGGTGCCCAAGCCCGGGCCGGTGGGTTCGGCCTCAGCAGGGCTATCTTCCAAGGGAAGAGGGCTCACTACCTCAGGCTCCCTAGACCTCAGGGGAAGAACCTCTGGCAGAGGTTTCCCATGTTGGTCTATGTAAGCACGGGTACCGTCTGGCCCCACCCTGAAGTGGAGGACGGTACCATCCGACCGGGTCTCAGTGTGAACCCCGGCCGATGCAGGCGCGAAGGAGGCCTCGGCCGATGCAGGAGCGACGGAGGCCATTGTCGTCGCCTTCGCCTTGCTGCCTGTCTTCAGCTTTGGCTTCGACGCCTTTTTAGCCGCAGGCTTCACAGTGGCCTCGGTATCCTCAACTACCTTGGGAGGGAGTGTCGACTCCAGACCCTTCTCCTTCTCCCACCTTTCCCTGGAGTACCCCACGGGACAGAAGGTCCTGTGGGGCCATTTGAAGCTGTTTCCCTTACAGGAGGTGGGGGAGCCACAGATCAAAAGGCGCTCCGCATCCCGGGCCCCTACGTCGGTCCCGTCTCGACCCCACCAATTTAGGGCCACCTCCAACGCCTCTACGTTGGGTTCACCGAGGCCCCTAAGCTTAGAGGCCACAGTGAATTTGTTTTCCTTGTTGCTCAGCACCCTCCCCGGCCTGGGCGGAAGGATCAGGTCGTCACGGTTGAGCCAACGACCCTCCACCACGACCACGTCTTGTGTGTAACCCCGATTCGAATCGGAGTTACCCGTGATCAGCTGATTGTGGGACCGGCACCTCAGGTAGGGCTGCCGGCTCTTGGATTGAGAGGTTGGCTCGGTCTGCAAAAATTCGTAGCAGGCCAAGAGCTCTTTAAGCCCCAATGGCTCCGGGATGTCCGGGCCCAATGCGACGCTTAGTGCCTCTATTCCGGCGCAGATGCGATGCGCCTGCAGAGGCCACTGGCACGGAAGAGTCTGCGTCCAGGCGCAGAGCTCCGCCAATAGCTCCGGAATGGGGAGGTGGGTGCCCCCGTATAGAACAGTAGAGAGGGAGAGGGTTACCATACTCTTGGGATCGGCCACGATCCCGTTCACCTCGTCAGCGGTCGTACAGGTCCGAAGTCGGAACTCCTCCCCTATGCCGCATAGTTGACGAAACTCGTCCAGCTCAGCCCCGTGCTGCCTGACCATGATACTGTTGTCATTTACCGCCACGGATATGGCCGGATCGATGACCATCGCCCGGAACGGCAAGGCGTTTGCCATTACCTCAAGGCGCCTCGGTTTTGGGGCAACCATCGGGCCCTTTCCGGCTCCGTGTTTGATAACCATGATGGCTGGATGTTTGGTGAAATTTGCTAAGTATGAAGTGTGAAGGAAGAGAGAGAATGGTCTGCTGTGTGAAAATTTTAGAAAGAGAGTGGGAAGGTCAAAATGAAATTTCACTGAGGGTATTTATAGACCCCCCACCAGAAGATGAAAAGACATTTACCAGAAGGTGAAAAGACAGCGGCGGTTCATTACACGAACTCCCACAAATAAATGCTGCCATTCAATCGATGCAGTACACGTGTACAGCAAATAGAGGTCAACCGCCAAGTGTCACTCACCAGCCGTTTCAACATTGATGGCATTGATGGAATCGAAGGGACAGAGGCGGCGCCTCATAAATGCACGATGGGCGTGCTCCACGTGTCAAAAATTTCAGAATATGAGAACACGTGTCGGACTATGCCGAGACGTCTCCACACCGTCAAGCATAAGAATACAATGACCGGAGCCCCCGTAACGACTAAAAATCCATGAAGACCTCGTCCTTAACGACGACTCCGGACAGGGAGCTGTTGGCGAGGGGATGTCGGCACCCCCTCGTCCAGACCGATACCAACCCCACAGCTGGCGATCCGAGCCTATCAACCATGGGTAACGCGTCACCCCGGATCTTGAGGGGCCGGACCGTGCCTAGGCCGGCCCGGAGAAGCTTGTCGAGCACACTTCCCCAATTAATGTTGCTGCTCCCTTGGGGGACCCTTTGCGTGTTTCATCGACGTGGCCAAATCACATGCCAGCCCTGTGGGCCCCGGACCATGAACAATACCATTGTCAGAGTCATAAATGACCTGGAGCCGTTGGATCTTTATTAGACAGTGCAATGATCCAAGGGCTAATACGCCTCTAATCAGACTATAAATACCCCCACTAATACCAATTAGAGGGGGACAAAAAAAAAGACAGAGAGGAGAGATAAAGCTAAAACAACCCGGACCATCAGAATATCAACTGTGACACCTGGCGCCACGACTCGTAACTGGACCAATCCCTCATCCTTAACTATATTCCTACCTTAAGTCTACACCGATATTGACTTGATCGTCGGAGAGGGAAAATCTGGTACCAACCCCGGGCCCCTGTTCGTTTGTTGTGCAGGATAGTAGAACGCCCCGCCATCAAAGGAGACATCAACCGAAGCAGCTACCTTGAAAGATCGGAGCCGACGCAAATAAAATATATGTTGGCCCGTGCGGCTAAAACCTTAGAGGGGGGGGGGAATAAGGTTTATGGCGATTTTCGCCTAATTAAAAATTCTAAACAACTAACACCCAACTTATGCAAATTCTAGACTTAAGCATTTAATATACTTAATGAAATGCTAGAAATCATAAACGCAAGCAAGAATATAAGCAATAATAAAGTTGCGGAAAGTAAAAGTTTAGGGAAAGAAGATGACACCAAGATTTATAGAGGTTCGGAAAATGGCCTACGTCCTCTCCTCGGTACTACCGAGTAATTCACTAAAATTCTTCTTTCGGATTTTACAAACCCTATCGAGCTCAATCGACCGATTGGCTCACCCTCTACCCGGGGTTCCTACTCTTGATACAAGTGCAAGAGAACACGTCTACGAGTCTACGACTCCCCCTCAATTTATGAGTACCCGAATGAAAAACCTAGAGCTTTTAAGCTTCACTTGCTTACAAAGCCTCTACCCGTTCACTCGCTCACAAAAATTGAGTTTATAAAACACTCGATACAATTTTTGTTACAAAAATGTACCTACACTCACTATTCTAATTGCTTCTTAAAAAGCTAATTGGTGAGTTGTTGATGATGATCGAGCTTGAATCTCTTTCTCTTTGATTTCCCTCTTTCTCGAATATATTCACCAAAATGGTGATTTTAGGGTTTTTATGAGAGAAGTTGAAGGATGATGTTATGTATTGTAATTGGTGATTTAGGAGAGAGATTGGGGTGGTTTATATAACAGCAAAGTCTGTTTTTCTGGGTTATGACCGTTGAAGATATAACAGCTCTTTTCCAGAATAAGCTGAAAAGCTGTTTTCGAAAACTGCAGAAAACGATGTCGATCGGTCGTTTTACAGAAAACGATCGGTCGTTTTCTGAAAACGATCGGTCGTTTTTATACTGGACTCACTGGAAGAAATTGGATCAAAAACGATCGGTCGTTTTTGTCCAGTCGATCGGTCGACTGTAATCCTGGTCCCGTAAATCTTCGAATGCTCATAACTCCTTCGTTTTAGCTCCGATTTTGGTTCCGCTTGAACCTATGGCTTCGTTATCGAATGCTCTATCATTTAACGACCTGAAATGTACATTTACTCTTCTTTGGAAAAGACAAGCATTATATCAATGAAATAGAGAAATAGTAAAATCATTAAAACATAATCAAGGTTATAATCAAAATCATTATTGAACTCATGTTCAACAATATATAAGCCGAGCTTGGGAAGAAAATCAGGCTCGCCAATAACATTTTTAATGCACCTGCATTCTTATTTTGCTACTTTCGACTAGAATGAGATAAAATATTTGATTATTGAAAGTTGTCTTGCTTAAATATTTTTTGAGATGTACTTATTCTATGCACGTGTATATGTTTGTATTTCTATAGCGTTTTTTGTTTTTTTTATGTATGAGGAAGAAGTCAGTGACTAATTAAGTAACTTTAAATGAGATGTATCATGTAGTGTAACTAAAAATTTCATGAAAAACAATTTGAGAAAAAAAAAATTGAGGGTATTTAGGGTATTTATATGTATATTGTTTTAACCCTTTATATTGTAGGAAGTTAATGCAGTGCATTAATACGAGAAATGCCGAAAATTGTGATTGGCTTTGCATGTCTTGAATTTTATTTTTTTAAAACAGTAAATAAAATGCAATTTCATCCGAAAATCAATAAAAAGTTTGAAAAAATTTCTATATTGTTTTAACATATGGAAAAACAATTATATGAACCCGATGCACTATTATTTAGGGTGTGCCAACCAATAGTATTTTTTAGTTTTAATTTTAAATTAATTTTAGGATAGATATTTTTGGGTTCATTAACATGTGTTATGTTTTTACTATTTTTTTAGTTTTAATTTTGAATTAATTTTAGCATAGATATTTTTGAATTCATTAATAGGTGTTAAATTTTAATATGTGACATGTCTTAACTAATAATGGACTAGATTCACGGCAGTGTTAATCGTTCGGTGTTCATTCCAAAATGCATTATTATTTAGGGTGCGTCAACCAATAATATTTTTTAGTTTTAATTTTGAATTAATTTTAGGATAGATATTTTTGGGTTCATTAAAATATATTAGGTTTTTAGTATTTTTTTAGTTTTAATTTTGAATTAATTTTATGCTAGATATTTTTGAGTTCATTAATAGGTGTTAGATTTTTAGTATGTGACACACCCTAAATAATAGTGGACTAGATTCACGGTAATGTTAATCGTTCAGTATTCATTCCAAAACATCAAAAACAAAATCAAAGACATATACTGTATCCGTAAAATTTAGCTGTTAACAGCAAATAAGGCAGACTGCCTTGAAAAATTCAATACATAAAAAATGGATCCGAAAAATGATGGAGTCTCTTTTGAGGTGTCAAATCACTCAAATGAGACTCCAAATTACTCAAATGAGGACCTGGTTAAAAATCAGGTCCACGTCACATCTTATTTTTATTTATTTTTTTAATTCATTCCACTCAATTTCATTACAAAATAAATAACTCTAATACCACCTCATTACAGCTCATTACACTTCATTTATATACAAAATAAATAAATTTATCCACTCTATTACACTATTAATTAATACATTCCTCTGCTTTTTTTTCCACTCAAACTAAATACAAAATTAAAATATTTTATAATCATAATATTATATCAAGTTAACACTTTCAAGTAATTTATATTTTGCACTTTTTTATTTATTAATTTTGTTACTTTCGAGTAAATAATTAAATTGTCTCCAAAAACCATACACGTCATTATTTTCTTCCGTGATTTCAAATAGTACGTCCGTGATTTTTTAAATTCGTATTTGATTTGATTTCAAATAGTACGTCCGTGATTTCAACTCCATTCCATTACAAAATAAATAACTCTAACACCAATTCATTCTACCTCCGAGTAAATATTTTAAAATATTATATCAAGTTAACACTTTCAAGTAATTTATATTTTGCATTTTTTTATTTATTAATTTTGTTACTTCCGAGTAAATAATTAAATTATCTCTAAAAACCATACACGTCATTATTTTCTTCAGTGATTTCTTCAGCCGGAAACCCAGTTCATTATGTGTATTCTGTTTCTTCCATTTTGTCTTCAGCCGAAAACTAATAAAATCACATATGTCATTGAATTGAATGAGGAGTAATTAACCAACTAGGACCCCTAGGTTTTAGGTGTTACCTATAATTTTTTTGATATAAAATTTTTATTTATTTTGTGATGGAGTGGATAAATTTATTTATTTTATATATAAATGAAGTGTAATGAGCTGTAATGAAGTGGTATTAGAGTTATTTATTTTGTAATGAAATTGAGTGGAATGAATTGAAAAAATAAATAAAAATAAGATGTGACGTGGATCTGATTTTTAACCAGGTCCTTATTTGAGTAATTTGGAGTCTCATTTGAGTGATTTGACACCTCAAAAGACACTCCCCCGAAAAATTGCATCCCTCATATTATCAAATTTATTGTTTGTACTTGTATTCAACTTTTTTGTTATTTTGAACTTTAAAATCCAATTCTCGATGAAAAACCAGAATAATTAGATGGAAAGCCAGTATAAAACGGCTATTATTCATCCATATAATTGACGGCATGAAAAAATTAAAATTTTAAAAAATATGGATCTAAAGTACTACAATTAAAAAAAACTAACAATATAAGCTACTAATCGAGAAACATAAAATACAAAATTGCTTAAAACTCTACTTAAAATTGTGTTTTGACAACCTTGGTTGAGGGGGTAACGGTGTAAGTACATTAAACTATTCAAGTGATACGTTTGGTTAAACTTGCACAAATATGGTACTTTTGGAGATTATTAATTTCACTATTAAGATGGAAGCTAGTGCGGTACATGCCGTTCAGGGACAGAACCAATGATTTTTTTTGAGTGAGTCGTAATGTAAAAAAATATTTCGAATATAAGATAAAATAAATAAGGTTTAATACAAAAATAAAGTTTTTTTTTATATTTAACATAGTATAAATTAAACATGAAATTAAGACAAAGGGTATTGAGTAATAAAATATATTTTTTAGTAATCTTGTTTGTTTGGAAAAATACAATGATCATTTACGAAATTTGGTAATTTTAAAATAAAAAACATAAAATTTTAAAAAAAAAGAAGCTGACATGATTTGAATTATTAACCTTCCATTACATTAAAACCAATTTTACCACTACACTAACAACTATTCTATTTGATTAGGAAGACCATCAATGTATATATGTTCGAAAAATTTAAATTACATATATAAATAAAATAAAATAAAATTTGAAAATCGTCGCCGGGGTGGTCACGGCCACCCCAGCCACCCCCTGAGTCCGCCCATGATCCCGTTCCATTTTCGTCCATTCCGACAGATATGTCAGTCTAAATCTCCATGCAAGAAAGAGTTTGGAAAGAGAGGGGGAGAAGAAAAAGATCGAAAAAATAGAATGAGTATGAGGAGAGAGATCGAAAAGAGAAATGAATTATGAGAGATCGAAAAGAGTGAGAATGAGAGAAATCATAGCGAAATAGAAGGAGAACAGAGAGATTGGAGAGATGGTGAGAGGAGGGGAGAGAGAGGAAAGAGATTGGGAGGGATGAATCAGTTTTTTTTATTAATTATTAATTAAATGTATGTTTTTGATAATTTAACTTTTGAGTATATGTTTTTGTTAATATAATAGGTGTAGGGTGTGTTTATGTTAATTGGCTTTTTGTTTAATGCGGTGACATATACTTTATGAATATTACTAGTTAAAACTAACATATATATTGTGTAATAAAAACATTATCTAAATCTAACATATATATATATATATAAGAAATGTTATATGAACATCATGAAAAACACCCAATCAGACACTTTTTCGTAAAAACGCTCCAAATTAATATTTGATTAATGCAAATCTCAATGATTTCACGACGAGAACACAAATATGCGTCTTGTTTTTATTTTAGTTAGATCATCTCCATTGCAATAGATAAATACGCTCCTATTATCAGAACATAACTAAAATGATAAAATGGGTGCAGTGGACCAGATAAGAGGGGTGACATGGCATATTTTTGTTATGAGACAATAAAACCAATGTTACATTTATAAGGTGACTTAGCTAGTGAAAGTGGACCATATGCATGGATTCAATACTTTAAAAGTTAGTTTTATAAAGGTTTTATTGGAGTAGTAAATTAGTAATGCACTCAGATTTATCATATGTTTGCTTGTCAATGTTCCAATTTATGTTGCCCATTAACTCATATAAATACTTATATTTGTACAAGAATTATACATAAATTTTATAGGCTTTTCTTTTTGGGTATGACCCGTCATGAGTTTTGTGCCTCATTTTTATTACCTATAACAAATTGTGGTTTACACAAAATAAGATCATAATAACTAATATAAACACTAACAAATTGAATTTACTTAAAAAAATAATTCAGAAATAAATTTCCAACTAGAAAGCGGACGTTTGTTTTAGTTAATGAACTAGTAAATATAAATATTAATTAAATATGGAATTCGCTTACTTGTCTCATTTTAGCTAGCGAAAGCTAACATCACCAATACCGATGTTCTTAGAGGGTAACTATTTTATCCATGTGTCAAAATTTTGCTAGTTAAAACTAACATTACTAATATGGATGCTCTAAAGGATAAAGGTAAAAAAATCGGTCATCGAATTTGATATTTGGGTTTATTTGAGTGAGTTTCCAGATTGGGGATACTGGATAGTGTGAAGGGAAATGCACATTTTCTTCATAGTAATGCATTCTATACATTACTTAACTATTGAAAATACCCAGACATTGTTTAAATGACACATGATCTGATTATCTTTTAAAATTGAATTGTTTGTAACGTTACACTCCTATCGTGTCTCACTGCTACTAAAGTAACCTGTTGCGACTGAACAATTCTGTGAGAATATTGTGAAGAAACCAGTTAGTTTGTCATCAAGTCTTAACACATTATTTTTTTTATCTTATTTTCTCATTACAACTTCAAGCATTTTAGAGAGAAACCAAAAATTTAGGTTAAGAACACTTCACCATATAAACATAAAACATGCTTAATTATAATTTTGTACTAATACTACTTACATAAATACAGAATCCGTTTGTTAGACATTTAAGCAAGTGCAGCACTTATAACCGTCCAAATTATCAACTTAAGCATGGTACGTACAAAACAAGTTATCAACTCTTGACACTTGAAAATTTAAAAATTAATAATGAAAGTACGATAGTTTGGATTACCGGTGGTTATAGTTCACATTCTGAAGGAGGGGCACCAGACTTTTCCATCTAGGGGAGTTAGCAAAACTCTCTCCGTTTTTGCGATTCGAAATGATTTTTCGGTTATGTTTTTTTTTATCAACGTTTTGTTTTATTTCGAAACTGTGTGTTAAAAAAAGTCTGTAAGATTTCAACGTTTATACATTTTTTGGTTTTTAATTGTTTATTTGATAATTTATAGTTTAGTACGGTCAAAAAATACAAAAAGATATATAAAAGTTTCGCGAAAACCAAACACGATATATTGACTGCAATCTCGTCGATTTATGTTGTTAATTCCTTAATTAGACGAAATTTGGTAGTTCGATACTTTAATTGTTAAAATTGGCAGTTCAGTAGTTAAATCGTTAACCACTAATAGTACAGTACACTAAACATATATTTTTCCCTTTATCATGCATAGGGGTGGGATTTTTTCTCGAAAAACCGAACTGAAAATAACAGAACGGTTCGGTTTTGTTCATACAAAATACAAACCGAAACTTGTTGAACATAGAGTTCAATAATGATTTTGATTATTACTTTGATTATGCGTTTAATGATTTTACGATTTCGATGATATAATGCTTGTCTTGTCCAAAAATAGAAAACGTATATTTCAGGTCTTTAAATGATAGAGCATTCGATAACGAAGCCACAGGTTCAGACGGAACCAAAATCGGAGCTAAAACGAAGGAGTTATGAGCATTCGAAGTTTTACGGGACCAGGATTACAGTCGACCGATCGACTGTACAAAAACGACCGATCGTTTTTGATCCAATTTCTTCCAGTGAGTCCAGTATAAAAACGACCGATCGTTTTCAGGAAACGACCGATCGTTTTCTGTAAAACGACCGATCGACTGTAGAAAACGACCGATCGTTTTCTGCAGTTTTCGAAAACAGCTTTTCAGCTTATTCTGGAAAATAGCTGTTAAAACCTACAACGGTCATAACCCAGAAAACAGACTTTGCTGTTATATAAAAACCACTCCAATCTCTCTTTCTATAGACACCAAGCTTACCAATCAATCATCCAAATACCTCTTTCAATAAAAACCCAATTTATCACCATTTTGGTGAAAATATTCGAAAAAGAGGAAATCAAAGAAGAAAGCGACTCAAGCTCGATCAACAACCAAGACTCACCAATTAGCTTATTTAGAAGCAAATAGAATAGTGAGTGTAGTTACATTTTTGTAACAAAATTGTATCGAGTGTTTTATAAACTCATTTTTGTGAGCGAGTGATCGGGTAGAGGCTTTGTAAGCGAGTTGCTTAAAAGCTCTAGGTCTTTTCATTTCGGGACACTCATAAAGTGAGGGGGAGCTTAATCGGTCGATTAGCTCGTTAGGATTGTAATATCCGGGAAAAGATTTTTTAGTGAAATACTCGGTAGTACCGAGGAGAGGACGTAGGCGCGTTTTGCCGAACCTCTATAAATCACGGTGTCATCTTCTTCCCTTGCTTTTACTTTCCGCAACTTATATTCTTACTTATTTATTGCTTGCGTTTGAATTAATTAACGTTTATTAACGCTTAAGCTTAGAATTGCGTAAGTTGGGGTGTTAGTTGCACTTAAGTTTTAATTAGGCGAAAATCGCCATAAACCTTATTCACCCCCCCCCCTCTAAGGTTAGCACGCGGGCCAACAATTGGTATCAGAGCCGAGGCTCTTGCATATAGGAATCTAACGATTTTAGAGTTAAGATCCCGATGGCTAACTTATACAATTTCGCATCCGGCATGGCTTCATCACCCAATACACCTCCATATTTTGATGGAATAAATTTTTCATATTGGAAGGATAGGATGAGCATGTTTTTACAAAGCTTTAATGTTAAACTTTGGATGACCATTAAAGTAGGATATTCCGCACCTACATCCGAAAATAGCGAGAACCAAATCCCCGTAGAGGACCTAGATAATGCTCAACTAGAAGCCTACTCTACCAACGCCAAAGCGATGTACGCTATTGTTTGTGCCGTTTCTCCTAACGAGTACAACAAAATTTCCGCTTGTAAAACCGCTAAGGCTATGTGGGATAAGTTAGTAGTTATGCACGAGGGAACTAACCAAGTTAAGGATTGCAAACTCCAACTTTTAGTTCATGACTACGAACTTTTTAAAATGAGCGAGGGTGAAACTATTTCCGATATGCTTGCTAGGTTTACAACTATTACTAATGGATTAACATCTCTTGGTAAGTGTTTGTCTTGTAAGGAAATGGTTTCAAAAGTGATTCGGAGCTTACCGAAGGAATGGGAACCAAAGGTCACCGCAATTCAAGAGGCGCACGACATGAACACATACACTCTTGATGCATTGACGGGTTCGCTTATTACTCACGAGATCACCCTCAATAGTCACAAGCCAATCTCGAAAAAGAGGGAGATAGCTTTCAAAGGAACGACTTGTGACGAAAGCAATGAGCTATCCGAGGACGACGAAAATTCAATGGAAATCATTCGAATCGTCAAGGAAATACTAAAGCTTAAAGGCCAATGCAAACATAAAGGTAAATCGTCAAATAATTTAATTTATTCTAACGATTTTGTTTGCTATACTTGTGGCAAGGAAGGACACTTGGCGAGAGATTGCCTAAAGAATCGCAAGAGCAAGGCAAAGAAGAAGATATCCGCTTCAAGCTCTAGCGATAGCTCCGACCAAGATGAAGTCGCGCATCTTGGTTGCTATATGGCCATGGAAGAAAGCCATGAACAAAACCTCTCTTCTTCAAGCGAAAGTGAAATCGAAGCCGATGAGGTAAATGATCTTTCTTATGATGAATTACTTCATATGTGCGATGTTTATTCTAAAAAATTTCCTAAGCTTGTCGAAAAGGTCGACTCTCTTAAAAGGATAAATTCTTCTCTCAATGAAGAAATAAGATCCTTAAAAAGAGATAAAATTGAAAATGAGTCTATTCCGACATCGTCATTTTCTCTTCATGATATAGATGACGAAAAGGAAGACTTAAAAGATAAAAACGAGTTTTTAAAAACCGAGAATGACTCTTTGAAAAAGAAAAACGATGAGCTTGTCATTACGGTCGAAAAACTCGAGTTAACAATCTCAAGGTTTTCCAAAGGGAAAACCGTGTTGGACGAAATTTTGAGTTGTCAAAAAGATGTCAATGACAAAAGCGGTTTGGGTTTCGTTTCCAACTCTATTGGATCAAGCACAACCCGCTATGTCAAATCTTCTAGCGTGTCTACAACTCCTATTCCGCCTATACAAAAGGTTGTTTTTAAACAAGGGAGCACTTCAAGAGTTTTGCCGAACTCTTGTAATAATAGAAGAGGTTTAGGTTTTCAAACCAAAACCGCTCATCATACTTCTAAAACTTCCTACAAAAAGTCGCATAGTTCTCGTTATTCGAAAAAATCTATGCATTGCATTCATTGTAGTAGAAGTGAGCATAATTCTTCTAAATGCCCAAATCGCTTTCATGTTAGTAGAAGTGATTTGAAATGGGTAGTAAAGACCCGAGCCACTAACAATGTCGGACCCAAAAGAAATTGGGTACAAAAAGACAAATCTTGTGTTGTAGGTATCTCCATCCAAAAGGAGAAAATCGACAAGTGGTTGGCAAAACCGACAAAAGGTATCTCCATCCAAAAGGAGAAAATCAACAAATGGTTGGCAACCCCGACAAAAGCCGTGGAAGTCAAGAAGATCGACTCCACCATCAAGGATGAAGTGCCATTAATCGACAAAGGTGGAAGGCATACCAACAAGTGGTACCACCTATTAGGAATCGGCAACGCTCAATGCAAATGCCATTAGCGAGCGGACTCGACTCCACATCACATATTCGGTATACTCTAATCTTTAATATCTACATATATGTGATTAGTTGGGTCGGGTATATGCATCATATTTACATTTTTCATGCTTTGGTTTTTCTTTAAAAACCCTTCACATAACCCCATAATTTTTGATTGCATTTTGATAATGCCAAAGGGGGAGAAAAATGATATATTTTGGTGTAAATGCGTTTTGTTAAAATGGAGGAGACATTTTTCTTGTATCTTGTAAAATCATCATTAGTTTGTCATAATCAAAATGGGGGAGATTGTTGAACATAGAGTTCAATAATGATTTTGATTATTACTTTGATTATGCGTTTAATGATTTTACGATTTCGATGATATAATGCTTGTCTTGTCCAAAAATAGAAAACGTATATTTCAGGTCTTTAAATGATAGAGCATTCGATAACGAAGCCACAGGTTCAGACGGAACCAAAATCGGAGCTAAAACGAAGGAGTTATGAGCATTCGAAGTTTTACGGGACCAGGATTACAGTCGACCGATCGACTGTACAAAAACGACCGATCGTTTTTGATCCAATTTCTTCCAGTGAGTCCAGTATAAAAACGACCGATCGTTTTCAGGAAACGACCGATCGTTTTCTGTAAAACGACCGATCGACTGTAGAAAACGACCGATCGTTTTCTGCAGTTTTCGAAAACAGCTTTTCAGCTTATTCTGGAAAATAGCTGTTAAAACCTACAACGGTCATAACCCAGAAAACAGACTTTGCTGTTATATAAAAACCACTCCAATCTCTCTTTCTATAGACACCAAGCTTACCAATCAATCATCCAAATACCTCTTTCAATAAAAACCCAATTTATCACCATTTTGGTGAAAATATTCGAAAAAGAGGAAATCAAAGAAGAAAGCGACTCAAGCTCGATCAACAACCAAGACTCACCAATTAGCTTATTTAGAAGCAAATAGAATAGTGAGTGTAGTTACATTTTTGTAACAAAATTGTATCGAGTGTTTTATAAACTCATTTTTGTGAGCGAGTGATCGGGTAGAGGCTTTGTAAGCGAGTTGCTTAAAAGCTCTAGGTCTTTTCATTTCGGGACACTCATAAAGTGAGGGGGAGCTTAATCGGTCGATTAGCTCGTTAGGATTGTAATATCCGGGAAAAGATTTTTTAGTGAAATACTCGGTAGTACCGAGGAGAGGACGTAGGCGCGTTTTGCCGAACCTCTATAAATCACGGTGTCATCTTCTTCCCTTGCTTTTACTTTCCGCAACTTATATTCTTACTTATTTATTGCTTGCGTTTGAATTAATTAACGTTTATTAACGCTTAAGCTTAGAATTGCGTAAGTTGGGGTGTTAGTTGCACTTAAGTTTTAATTAGGCGAAAATCGCCATAAACCTTATTCACCCCCCCCTCTAAGGTTAGCACGCGGGCCAACAAAACTGAAATAAAAATTCGGTTTGGTTTCGGTATACAGTTTTAAAACCGAAAAAAACCGAAAGCGAAAACCGAGAAAAACCGTAAACCGAAACGATACCGAAAATCGAAACTGTAAACCGAAAATGATATTAAAACCGAAATAAAACCGTAAAGCAAAATGTAAAACGATAAAAGTATAATTATGTACCATTGCTTTTTTTTTATATTTTGATGCATGTTTAAATTAAATTGCTTTTTAGCAGAAAATGATATCAAATTAGTATTAAGATTCTACACCAAAATTGACATTTTGGAACATACAAAATCCGTTCTTATTAATTTTTGGAACGGAATTGAGGTGTCTCAAAAAGCGACCTGCCTGGTTGTAGTAACACCAAATAGGCGTTTCAATTTTTTACATTGGAACGGAAAATAGGCGTTCCTGTACATAAACAAGATGTTCCAGCTTTAAATAGGAACAAAAAATAAGTGTTCCAATGATCACAGAAATATAGTAAATCACCATTTCTATATGAAATAAAACATGTAGAAAACAACATTCATAGTGTGTGAGGCGAGTAATTGAAATATATTAGCTAAGACTATAAACAACAGATAACTAGAATACACGAACAAGTTTTCGACACAAAATTAACGAGTATCGTAAGATCTATTAATCAATAAACAAATTTTACTTCTAGAAGTCACAAAAGTGGAAAATATATGGAAGGAAAAACATGTATCCTTAAATTTTCTACTACTTCTTCATTATCAAAAAGTGCAACGTTGAATGGCGCCACAAGAGAGTCCGCTAGATCCTTGTCATAAGGTTGGGTTGTACCAAAGGACAATTCTCCTCCAAATACTCAATGTCGTTCATTTGCATATCACGGCTGGAAAAGAATGGAAAAAGAAACCAAACAGAACATATCAACAAACGTAGAGCTAGATCGCAACAATATATTACAAGTAAACATTATAAATGACCCATAAAAGAATAATAAAACCTTTGAGCTAAAAGTTTAGTACTTACTCAATACAGATTATGCCATTTTTGCATATTATTCCTTCAAGACTTTAAGTATATGTAAGATTTTCAACATCAAATAAAATTCTACATAAACTAGTTTAGATGAGATTTCCAAGCAACAACTTTGCAACAATATTTTTCTCCTTCCTCACCTTTCTGTAATAGATAGATGTTATAGGATGAGTTAAATTGTGTATAATTGGTGTCAAAACAAAAATATTAATAAAAGAAGACTTTGCCTTAAATCTAATACCATTGGACATGAATAAATATCCAAGTATGACAAGGAATTTTACTCATGACTCTTTGAACAAGATGTGAGATTTAGGCCATACAAGAAAAACTGTATATATAAATTCCAGTAACTGCTTATTTGTTCAGAGAAAAAATATTTCTCATTGTTATTCAGTACCAGAATAATTACCAAAGGATTGATCAGGTGTTACATGTATTCTAAATCTTCTTCTCAAACAATGTACAATATAGCAAAGGCAATAACCGCGCGTAATAGAACTACAGAAGTAGATAAGATATGACATACAAAAGAAAGAATATATATACACATCGAAAAGCCACTTATAACGATGGAAATCAGCAAAGTAGATTGGTTCCTTTGCACTATATTCTTTGGTGATTGAATTAGAAATATTGAAGTACAGATTTTGAAGTCAAAGATCTAAATTAGTGATTGTCTTCTGTTCTTTTTCTATCAAATAATTTTGTTTATATTATTACACAAGAACATAGAGTAAGACATAAATCAGAAAGTGTCCTCCACAATCACAAATCACTCCAACAATTTATACTATAACATGGTATAGCTTGGACTCCCGTAGCAATGTCGCACACATATTACTTTTATTATCAAAATAAGGCTTGTTTGATTTGGAACATTGAGAAAAAAAAACAGGATATCTTTAAGTTCAATTTCGAAAGGAAAAAAAAAACAGGTTTATTCACGTCACAACTTTTAGCATTTTGGGGCGAAAGCAATAAAACTTGCTTTTAATATAATCAAGCAAATGTAGGGCAAAAGAGTTGGGCTTAAAAGCTACAAGATTCGTGCGACTTTATCTTAATTAGTCATATAAGATTAATTTAAATGGTATCTTTATTACCATACAAGATTAGTTTTAATTGTGGTAGCTACTATTTATGCAAAAAGTGAACTATCAAAATAAAATCAAATAAGAGTGTGTGTATATATTTATACTAGCACACGTACCCATATGAGGCCTGGTGCAAAGCGTGGATTTACATGAAAATAAAACCCAAGTAATAACAGAATTACAGGAATCAATCCACAAAAAAAAAACATTAGATTGATAAATTACCTTAAGAATTAAATAGAGGGAGAGAGGGAGAGAGAGAGTTTAAGAATTAAAAAGAGATGATCTTGACAGTTTTGACAATCGTGGTGCATATTCATGTTTTTTAAGTTATTTAATTACTACGACTACTTGTTAAAACCAATTAGTTACTGTTTTTGGAACACCATGTAGATATACCAAAAGACTTATTTTTACTTACAAAATAAATAAATAAATAAAACTTAGTAACATAATAATGGTGTTCCAATTTAAAAATATCTATTGTTCCTAAAAGTGCATTTTGATGTATTAGTTTTTGACTCTTTTAAGTATAAACATTTGGATAGATTAAAAGTTTTGTTTCGTTATCAATTCAACTTGCTTATTTCTAACTTAAAAGTTGTGAATTTTAGAAAAAACCTATGGTTAATTTTGTGGGTTGTCATTTGATTACTCACTTTTTAATTGTATTTACAATTTTAAATAAATTCGGTTTTTTAACTCACACAAAATGGATTTCTCCATTAAATTCGGTTTAAGCTATACTTTTGGGAACCGAAAAACCGAAAACCAAAACCAAACCGAAAAACCAAAAACCGAAAAAAAACGAAAAACCGTACCGGAACCGAAATACCGGTTTCGGTTTGGTACGGTTTCATCTTTAAAAAAATTAAAACCAAACCGAAACCGAAACCGAAATTATTTTTGGTTTGGTTTTGATTTTCTTGAAAAACGTACCGAACTAAGCCGAACCCACCCCTAATCGTGTAAATAAACTTTTTCTTAATATTGGTTCTTTTAAAATGCTACAAAATTAATTCAATATTCTTATATACTCTCTCCGGCACTAAATAAATGTCCCATACGAAAATAACTTCAATTTTGACAATTGTTTCATATATATTACCAAAAAAATATTTTCAAAAGTTAATCACGTAGTTCATGGTTATAACTATATGATGGAATTTTCAATTTTTTCATTTCGGAAATTTTAATATGAAAAATTTGTTGGTCAAAGTTACACGTATATTTGTAGGGGACATTTATTTAAGAACGGATGGAGTATGTTTTTATAATCTCAAATTCAATTTTACTTTGTTTTTATTTTGCAATAATTTGATTAAGACAATATTAAGAAATTATCTATCTAATAATTGAAAATTTATCAATTTGCAACCGTGGGTTTTTGAAGTACTTCAAAGAGGCAAGAAAGAATTAGGGAAACATTTATATGAAATCGCAAATAGTGTAAATTTTGCATTGTTATCTAATCTACAATTTAATTAAAGATTGATCTATAAAACTATAAACTAATTAAGGATGGGTCAATTTCTTTTAACTAACCAGTAAAAATGGAAAAAATAAGAAAAAATCCAGAAAATAAAATGAAAAAATAAAAAAAGCTTTAAAGAGGCAAAACCCCGAAAAAACACGAATAAAATTTTAAAAATCCCAAAAAATCAAAAAAACATCCCAAAAAATCTAAAATCAACAAAAATCCAAAAAAAAAAACTGTCCGAGTCGTCTTAATTCATTTTAAAAACAGTGTGAGTCATTTTAAGTCATTTTAAAAACAGTGTGAGTATTTTAAGTCATTTTAAAAACAGTCTTAGTCGTTTAAAAGTCATTTCAAAAGCAGTCTGAGTCATTTTAAATCATTTTAAAAGCAGTCTGAGTCGTTTTACGTAATTTTAAAAATATTCCGAGTCATTTTAAGTCATTTTAAAAATAGTCCGAGTCATTTCAATTTATTTAAAAACAGTCTAAGTCGTTTTGAGTAATTTTAAAAACAGTTTGAGGAATTTTAAAAACGAGTCTTTTTAAGTGATTTTAAAAACAGTCTGAGTCATTTTAAAAACAATCCGAGTCGTTTTAAGTAATTTAAAAAATAGTCTGAGTCGTTTTAAGTCATTTTAAAAACAGTTTGAGTCGTTTTAAGTCATTTTAAAAGCAGTTTTAAGTCGTTTTAAAAAACAGGGTGAGTCGTTTTAAGTCGTTTTAAAAAACAGTGTGAGTCGTTTTAAATCGTTTAAAAAACATTCTGAGTAATTTTAAAAATAATTTGATTTGTTTTAAGTTCTTTTAAAAATAGTCCGAGTCGTTTTAATTCATTTTTAAAACAGTATGAGTCATTTTAAGTTATTTTAAAAATAGTCTGAGTAATTTTAAAAATAGACTGAGTCGTTTTAAACCATTTTAAAAACAATCTGAGTCATTTTAAGTAATTTATAAACATTCAGAGTCATTTTCAGTTATTTTAAAAATAATCTGAGTAATTTAGAAACAATGTGAGTAATTTTAAAAATAGTCTGAGTTATTTCGAGTCATTTTAAAAAAAGTCTGATTCATTTTAAAAAATAGTCTGAGTCATTTTAAGTAATTTTAAAAATAGTCCGAGTCATTTTAAAAAACAATCTGAGTCATATTTAAATCATTTGAAAAACAGTATGTGTCATTTTCAGTAAGTTTAAAAACAGTTTGAGTCATTTTTAAAAATAACTCGAATAATTTTAAAAACAGTCTAATTCATTTTTAAGTCATTTGAAGTCATTTTTAGTCATTTGAAAACAATTGCAAGTTATTTTAAAGTTTTTAACATTTTTTGAACTTTCTGGATTTTTTGAACTTTTTTTCATTTTTTTGTGATTTTGGATTTTTTTGATTTTTCTTGGTTTTTTTAATTTCTTTTACCATTTTTCGGATTTTTTTCGGGTTCCTGGCTTTTTTGAACTTTTTTTCATTTTTTTTTATAATTTTAGATTTTTCTTGGTTTTTTTACCATTTTTTGGGTTTTTTTCGGGTTCCCGAATTTTTTGAACTTTTTTTCATTGTTTTGTGATTTTGGATTCTTTTTTTATTTTTAGGTTTTTTTTTAACTTTTTATCAATTTTGGATTTTTTCGGGTTTCCGATTTTTTTTCATTTTTTTCATTTTTTTTGTGATTTTTGTTTTTTGGAATTTTCTTGGTTTTTGTAGCTTTTTTTCGTCTTCCCGATTTTTTTTAAAGGATTTTTCAGTTTTTTTTGGTTTTTTCATATTTTTTTTCCTAATTTTTTTTTTTTTTTTGAGTTTTTCTTATTTTTTCAATTTTATTTTTATTTTTATTGGGTAATTAGGTGGGTGACCAATACTTAATTAGTTTTACAAATAATTGACCAACGATTAATTAAATTTTGTAGGATGACAAATTATTAAATAATTTTGTTTTCATGAACCAATTCTTAATTTCCACTAAAAGGTACGAAAGCACAAAGAAAAAAGTTTTAATTACTCTATGTTTTCTTTAAATAATTCCATCGAATAAAAACATGAAGGATTTGTATCTTTTTACTTCAATTTTTTAATTTATTAAACACAAACAAACTATTAAGTCAATTTATAAAATGATAAATCAAGATAAAAAAAACACTTAATTTCTAAAACCCTGAATTCTTAATTTTTGTTTAAAAATTGTTACATATAATGTAGTATCAAATTTAAAAATAAGTAGCATCATGTAGCATATATATAGTAGTATCATATGACATACTCCCTCTGTTCCATTTAATTGTATATTACGAAACTACGTGCAATTTTGACCGACTTATAACTTGTATCAAAATTGTCGAAATAATTTTTTTTTAAATCTAATCATAAAATTTAACATTTAAAGTATATGATCAACTTTAAAAAAATTTCATTATGATAATTTTAATAGAAGCTCTTGCCTGGTCAAAATTGCACGTAGTTTCATAGGAGACAATTTAATAGAAAGATTTAAAAATGTTTTATGGTTTGGATTATTTTTTTTTGTGAGTGTCACCAATATGTACATTTTAAAAAAAAAAGAACTTGGTTAAGTTGGACGAGTGAGAAATTAGTGTAATTTGGGTGAACAATGTGTATTTATTGACATAAATTAAATAGCCAAAGGTAATAAGTGGCCCACTTCTACGCGTGTTATGTCGGTACGAAGACATATTGATTTTTGGTTAAACGTAAAACGTGGAACAACCATGTTACGTGGCAGTTAGATAGAGCTTTTGTCACATTTTCTAATAGACACGTGTCAGCTTTCTGATGACTCTTTCTCTCCTCTGTCTATCTATCCTTTTTTCTTTTTTTGCTTTTGTTACAAAAGAAAAAGCTAACAAAAAATAGCTCAAGAAGACGAATTTTCTCTTACGTCTAGAAAAGAAAAGAAATAGAAAACCATGAATGGCAAAGAAATCCTATACAAGATGAAGGTATTTTATCATATGGCCGTTTGTTTTCATTTGTTAAAGTTTCATTTTTATTGTTTTTGTAGTTGTGTTTTGCCTTTAGTTACATTTTAATAGAAGATACTGGATTTAGTGTCAAAATGGTGACCGGGGGTTAATAGCGACATTGTAAAGATAAAAACTCTTAACGAGAAATGAATTATATTTGATCAACCAAGTGTTACAATAGACCCGAACAACGGGTATTTATAGACAAGTCGCTAACCGGCTAACCGACTAACGAACTAACCGTATATGTATCTCAACATTTAGTGTATTGAAGAGACGATAATTAAAACCTGATGTTTAAAAATGACCAGTCTACTTTTGTTACTTCTCTTGTTGTAGTGGTTTCAACAGATCATACTAGTCTTCAGACTTGAGAGTCCGGGACAGACCGACAATATTTCTTATATTGAAGCATGTGATTATTGGACTTTTTTTTTGTAAATTTGGGTTGTCCCCTCCCTGTCACAACCTAACTGCAAGTGATAGTATTTCTCTATACTTTGATTGCAGCTGTTAGCTTAGCTTTTTTTGCCTGTTTGACATTTAATGAGCATCTGCCTCAATGTTAATCTCTTTTTAATTTTGTCGCTATAACAAGATGGTTAACTTTAAAGGTCGCTTCATCTGGTAAAACCTCTTGTTGTTAGGTTTGGAGTAGTTTTTTTCTTTAGGGAGCTACAACCAAATGATATCGGGTTGAATTTTGTATTGAAGGTCTACGTATAAAATTGTATACCAGAACATGTTCTCGACTTTGTTTTTTCACCAACCAGAAAGTTAGATTAAAAAGGGAAACTGAATGACAACTCTAACTCGGCATCATTATAACTGTGCATACTGCATACACCTATATTTCGTGAGGGGAAAACAATGAGCAAAATACAGTACGCAACCAATAT
Source organism: Primula vulgaris (assembly GCA_963920805.1). Classification (NCBI taxonomy): domain Eukaryota; kingdom Viridiplantae; phylum Streptophyta; class Magnoliopsida; order Ericales; family Primulaceae; genus Primula; species Primula vulgaris. Next base: position 24,470,936 of record OY987218.1, on the reverse strand, counting down.
CTTACAGTGGGATTGTGTGGGTATTTTGAGACCGGAAATAATTACGTTTCACTGATTTGAGACAATTACTTTTAGAGTATGCCCACAGATTGTAATAGTCGCAACCCTTTGTTGACATAATAATGGTTGATTTGTAGAATTAAGGATTTGGTATCATAGTGGTGTTATATCATCTTCCTTCAATAGGAATTGGAGTCGTTACGCCTTTACTTTTCAAGCTTTTTGTGGGAATGAAACACTAGCTCAATTTTAGAATTAACTTATAAGTGCCTATTTGAGACCGTTTTTCTGAACTTTTTGTAAATATCTAAGATGACTGTATCCATTGTTTATTCAGTTACATAATGAAATTATTATAATGACTTTTCTCGAATTCCCTTTCGCGTTGTTACTCAATTTGGTGACATCTGAAATGGTTATTCCTCCACTGTTTTCATAGAGCCATATGATAGATTATTATATATTATGAGCGTCTCATATTGGTGAGATCTGAAATGGTTATTTCTCCATTGTTTGTAGAGGTATAGAGCTATATAATAAGTTTTTACGAAAATTTCTCTCCGCCTTCCCTGTAGTTGCTTGATTTTCGCGAAGTCAAATACTGCAATTATTATTCAGCTGTGCAATAGAATTAATATGAGTACTTATCTTGTGCCCTCTTTCACTCACGTTTAACGACTTTCTGGCAACTATATTCGTTTTTTTCTTCAGCCATGTGATAATTTAATAATTAAAGTTAGCTGTTTAATTTGCAGGAAAAGGTTGGATTAGGGTCACCGACGTATGAAGCTGGGAAAGGAAAGAGTAAAATGTCAAAGCACGTAAAACATGGTTATCACTTGGTTGAGGGTAAATCTGCTCACCCAATGGAGGATTATGTTGTTGCAGAGTTTAAGCAAGTTGGTGACAATGAGCTTGGCCTTTTTGCAATTTTTGATGGTCACTTAAGCCAGGATATTCCTAATTATCTATGTTCTCATCTCTTTGACACTATCTTAAACGAGGTAATGATCAATTCTTGTCAACTGCCTATTAGAGGCATTTTTTTAAAGTGTGACATTGAACTATTATGCCATGCATTGGTAATCGAAGAACTGCTGATTCGAAAACTTCAACATCTTTGTTACCATTTTTTGGGGATTTCAGAATTCTTGCATGGAAACAAATATTTATGAGAAAATTGGTCAACGAACACAGATGCTGAGCATTTTTGCACAGATTTTAACTCTTCAGTCGAGCTTTTTTCTTTTCTTGTTGGAACTTAAAGCTAGATTGACTCAACTTCTCCTCAAGATTTAAGATGATCTGGCATTTTTGCTAGAAGCTTCTTTTCTGCTTTTATAGTATTCCGAATGCAGCTAAGTTGCACAGAGCAAAATTTGAAAGGGTTCAATATTTGACTTTTGCTTATTATGCTATGAACATGAATAATATCATATCTAATCTAAAGCAGTGTAATTTTCAGCTATTGGGAAGAGTAATGCTATGTCCCTACGCAGCCTGAAATCTTTTACTGTAGGAAGAAAAGAATTATGCTGTGGGCAAACACATAAGGTAGAAAAACATAGATGAAGCTACAATAAAATGACAGACATATAGACGTGCATGTATTGTACTAGCATTCTGTGTCTTTTCGTAATCTATCGCTTTCTCAGTTTTGTTTTTCTGTGCATATATTGTTGATATAATATTCATGTTTCTTCCCTGTGTGTGTAGTCTGATTTTTGGACAGAACCAGAAAAAGCTGTTAGAAGAGCATATCGTATAACAGACACAACTATTTTGGAAAAAGCAGTTGGTTTGGACAAAGGTGGTTCTTGTGCTGTTACAGCGATATTGATTAACTGCGAAAAATTGGTGGTCGCGAATCTGGGTGATTCTCGTGCCGTGATTTGCAAGAATGGTGTGGCAAAACAGTTATCAATTGATCACGAGCCTAGTACGGAGAGATCCAACATTGAGGATAGAGGAGGCTTTGTATCAAAATTTCCAGGTAACTAAAACTACCGAAATCTCTATAACAAAAAAAGTAAATTTAAATTTGTTTACTCCGTAATGATCTAGTCTCAGTGTAACGTTGTAGCTGCTAAATTGCTGGGACGAGATTTATCCAGCCCAAACATTTCTAAAAACCAGCTAATTAAGCTTAATTTTCTTAAAAGTGCGTTTCAGCTGTATAATTAATTAGCATTGAAGCACACATGGTAATTAAACAAGTGTTTAATCCCGACATTCCAAAATTGGCAAAAAAAAAAAATTAAGATGTTTACGTACTTGTAAGCTGCTAATAAAAATATGTAAAGTAATTTGAGTGGAGGGAAAGTGTAATGTTATCATCTCAATGGGAGGTCCTGAAAGGCTAGGAGATTTGATATGTTTCAATAGTAACTGGACAGGTAATAGGTTGCCTATTCATTTCATTTACTTATAAGTTACAAGTCTACTTAAATTTTTTTCTTAGATTTTGAACTCCTATTTGAATAAATATGTTGAAATCTAGGTGATGTACCGCGAGTTGACGGGCTTTTGGCTGTAGCAAGAGCATTTGGTGATAAGAGCTTGAAGGAACACCTTAGTTCCGAACCTGATGTGGCGTTGGAGATAATAGATGACCAATCTGAGTTCGTCATCTTAGCAAGTGATGGTGTTTGGAAGGTAAATCATGCTTCAAATTTCTGTTCCTTAACTTGTATGTGGCTGATAATAATTTATATCCAGTTATGGATCTGAAGACGGTATAGCCCAAAAAGGAATTTTGGATTATATTAGAGAATGGAGACTCACGATTTACGAAGGTTACATTAAGTTATTTTGGCTAGGTAGTAGTAGCTTCTTATGGAGAAGCAAGTTGTGGCGGAAATTAAAATAGTATGGACAAATAGTTGTGGAGACTCATGATTTATGAGCTCTTTACTCTTAGCTCTTCGGTGCACATGGTATAAAATTGGCTTCTTTACTTAACTTTTTCCTTTTAAATTTCCAATACATCTCATTTATATGAAAGCTAGGCTGAGTCAAGCTCTTTACTAGTTAACGTCAAAGCCAGTTCATTTGTTTGGTCCATGTACTACCTGGTTCGGGTTCTTCGGGATCTAGGCGGGGAGCTAACTAGATAATGTAGTTTACTCATTTTATCATATTCTGCAAAATACAGTTGACACTTTTCTCAAAATGAATTCCTGTCTATCAAGTTTTTCTAATTCACTGATATTCTTATATTTTAAAGGTAATGTCGAACCAAGAGGCGGTGGATTGCATCAAGGATTTAAAGGATCCGAAATCGGCTGCTAGGCGCCTGACTGAAGAGGCACTTGCGAGGAGGAGTACGGATGATATATCTTGCATTGTTCTAAGGCTCAACGGATCTTCTCTTTGGTAAAGGTCCTGTTTGGTCTCAAGCTTGCTTCAAGAAGGTCGCTCACTGTTGAGTTTCTAAGGAATCAAACTTGAAAGAGTTCCATTGTGTGTTTTGAATTGTTTGAAATTTGTGTTCGTAATTGCACGTATTTTCATTTGTAATTCTAGCTTCATGAAATGTGCTCTCTTTGGCTTGCTTCATAGTCGGTTCCGTTTTTTATTTGAAAAGAGTGCTATTTTTTTTAATGTTTAACCCATTCCGAAAGATTGCTGTATAAACAATAAAGACTAACTAAATTCACATTTGATATAGAATTGGATGTGTCGGTAGACAAAACAAACGTGCAGATTTCTGATTTAGAAACAAACTTGGCGCAGGAGATTGTGCTAGGATTTAGGTCTTGTAAATCTTTTTTCGCTATTCATCTAAAAGTCGGGAATATTTGTACCTGATGGGACTGCATGCCACGGTTGTCATCCTTCATGGTCTTCAAGAATAAGGGATTCACATTTTTGTCTGTAGCTAGCAAATAAGCTGGTGTGCCTGATATTAAGAAGAAACACTCGGGGCTTAGTTTGTTGTTTGTTGTCAATCGACGAACACTAGTTCAATATTTAAGCAAAATGCGTAAAGATTGCAACCAAACAGAATTCGTAGTTCGGTAGTTGGTGACAGTGACACAAGGAAATAGTTACCTTCAGAGCCGCATTTCCGTCACCAAGGCCAGCCTAAGTCCTTTTTCCATCCTTTTTTAACTTTTCCAAACAAAAAAAAGATTCAGAATATTCATATTCACTGAAGTCGACATCATTTTAGTAAATAAAAATTGCGGTAGAATCTTTTCACCTATTTAACATAATCCTTTCACCTATTTAACATAGTAATATCGTCCTTTTTTCTAAAAAAAATTTGGCCTCGTCATGGGACAGCTCCCGACATTTTTATCCCTTTTCCCCCTTTCATTCAATTTCGAAAAATGATGTCTGTTTTGGCTAGCTTGATCGCGTTCTATTAGGTACCTTTATTTTTTCTTTCTCTATATATTTTCGTCAAATACTCAAATTACATTTGATTTTATTACTTTGTAACGTCTTGGTTTACGAGAACAACAAGAGAATCTTGATTTCAGCACTGTGTATCTTTGTGCATGCCAGCTTATATCTTTTCATCACATCTAATGGGTAATTCCGTTCATATTTAATTGTTAAATGCAAAACTACATGCGATTTGCGATTTTAACCGGTAAATAAATTGTATCAAAATTATCGGAATAAATTTTTTAAAAGTTGATCATATAGTTTAAATGTTAAAGTTTATAATTAGATTAGATTTTAAAAAAAATCATTTCGACAATTTTAATATAAGTTATAAATAAGTTAAACTTACCTTTAGTTTTATAATGTATATATAATTAAATAAGAATACTATTTATTAATGAAAAAAGTTAAGAATGACCCACAATAATACAGAAAATATCGGTTGTTGATAGGAAGCAGAGTACCTGACTCTGAGTCAGTGTTACTCTGATTTCCACAGCCATTGGATCTGTTACAGTTTAAATTTAATAACAAATCCAATGGCTGTGAAAGCAGAGTAACCCTGACTCTAAGTCAGATGCTCTGCTTCCTTGTTGATAACGTTACTGCCCCTCCCCTCCCTACCACAAACTCCTTACCTTGTACAGAAATTGTTTTAGGCAAGCATGACAATAATAAGCGATGAAATATTGGGATCCAATGTACTACATTGTAACACAATTTTTTTAGCACTTATTACCCATTTACACTATTTGCACTTAAACACAATTTACTAATTATACATACGTTGATCTTTGTCATCCTGGGGAGGGGCGTTCTCATGTAAAACACATCCAAATGAGAATTTAGCATCCAGTTTATAATTAGTTGTACCATCAACCTAGTAATATGATGACGACTCGCCGAAGTAAGATTTGTCGTTTTTGTATCTAGAAATTTCAGAAGAAAAAAAAAACTAGTGGTATGAACCATATTTAGTGTATGAAAAAATAGTACTATTAATTTTACAAAAAAGATGTGAATGAAAAAAAAAAGTAGTAATAATTTTACCAAAAAAAATGTCATGACTGCTGTTAAAGAGATAGCAGTAGGTGATGTGCAGTGCTGAAGGATAGAAATATTTTTTCTTATCCATATATATGACGATAGGAACAAAATTATTGGTGCATACTTGGACCCACGGTTGAAAAGGAGGAACATAATATACAAAGGAAACATTAAGAAAAAGGAAACTACTTTTTCCCAAAACAAAGTGGCTCATTTGAAGCCATTTTTTTTCTAGAGATAAGAGAGAGAGCAATGAAGCTGCTATTCCAATGCCCTTGCTGCTCTTGTTTCTGCTTTTTAAAGCCTAAGAAAGGAAAACCAAAAGAGAAGAAGACCAAGGTTGAGGAGAAGAAAGAAGAGAAGAAAGAAGAGAAAAAAGAGTGAGATCTTAATTTGAGTTAACATACAACTCTATGTTGCTACTATTATTGGTCAAATAAGTTTTAAGTACCATCTCCATTATCTTGTTATTTTCAATCAGTTTTATGGGCATAATGCCTTGGCATATCATTACAACCTTGCTTCATCTTCTTTCCAATGTGTGTTAGCATTTGTTATAGTCTTGTTAGATTAAGTGCTCATCTCCTTACTGTGGCTGTGACATGTAACGTTTTATCAGAACCTTATGGTTTTTAATATGTTATCAGATCTATTATGTTGATTGACTCAAAAGTAAGATGTGGTTTAAAAATTTGACATAAAGTGTGCCTATAATTTTCACTATTACATATGCATTCATGGGAGGATCAGTTGTCAGGTTAATTTGTCCTATTTTTTTCTTTTCTTTCTCGTGGACCGAATTTCGGGGAAGGGGTATGTATAAGGCTTGTGTCTATTAGATAGTTCAAGTGTCGTGCGCGCCCATGATTATTGTTTATCTCGCTTCGTAATCTTATACTTGTATCATTTGGCCTTATATAACAAGCATCATGGTGCATTTTTTGTATCCTCTATTGGATTTTTTTTGAAATAATAAAAATTTACTCTAGAGGTTCTTATAAAACCAATCCATCACAAACCTAGCGTCCAGCCGAGTTGCACATCCAGGCACCAATTACTCAAAGAAAGCTCGGTCATCCCTTTTTTTAGTACGTACCAGTAAAAGATATCAATTGTGCATGAATATACTTGTCTCGCTTTCTTGTTTGATTTATGATCCGACATCGAAGAGGTAGACAATGCCACATGAAGAAAAACTCGCATAGCATTCCTTTTTACAACTTATGGTTTTTCCCAAAATCGCTAGTGGTTGCAGGAATTGATCTTTTGCCACTGCATGAGTTTGCGTTATATTGGTAAATATACCAGGGGACAGTCTTGTTTCACTCCTCTTAGTTCCAATCGCTCGCATAACCAATTTTTGTGAAAAGCGCTATTCTTATACACCAGGACCATATCTTGCACCAGGGAGTATCCGAAAATGCTTCCAGATACTCGTGAAATAACACCATCCTATTACAGTTGCATGTTCTTAGAACAGATCCATTCTACGGAAATCTGATCTTATTTACAATCTGCAAGCTCGATTGACATATAGCCCGTGAGATAGACAACAGTTTTAATAATTACCAAATTATTTTCGAAATTAAGTACTTCTAATTAATATCCCATCATTGTCGTTGAGTAGTCAAAATGGATCGCATTTCACCAAACTGAAGTTAATGAGTGGAGCATGTTTGCAAATCCAAGGAGGAAGAAGCAAATAATTATCTTTGTATTATCATCCGTGTTATGTATCCAAACTGAACACTAGTAGTATTTTCTTGAAATTCATAATAAGCATGTGCACCATGACTACGTACAAATTTACATTGGTACTCGTCGTCCGAATTGCTATGTACAAAAGGCAACTTTATGTATAGGCTTTTAAATGAATAAAAATGAAGATAAAATCTAGCTACCCATTTGACCCACAAAAGACCTTTCATTTAGGGTCCAGCAGATTTTTTTAATGGATTTTTGGATTTTAAAATTTAAAAATCCATGGATATTTGATAAGTTGGATAATTCAACTGAAAATATTATTTTTAGGATGAAAAATCTAAAAAATGCAGAATTTTAAAATCTAGTTTTTCAATAAATTCTCAAAACAGATTTTAAAAATCTGATTTTAGAAAAAAAAAATTTGCTACCAAACATGGTATCGGTGAACAATTAAAGTAGTAGAAACTAGATATCATTGACTAGTCCAAAACAAAAACTAAGAATGAACTGAAGTCTAAGATGATTATTTAATAAAAATAATAAACCTTGACTATCTAGAATATGCCATGTTTCCTTTAAATTCTGGTACAAAATATTGTTACTTACACCTACGGATCCGAATGAGACACTCATATTCAAAAATCTGAAAACCCTAAGGTTGGGTTATGGGTGTCAAGTCTTGAAAGATGATAGGTCTCTTCTATACGAAGAAGAATAGTTTGTAATTTCGGAGTCGTAAATGTAACTGTAATATTTAACAGAAGATGATGCGGATGGAAAAGATAATTTACTCAAATAAAGCCACTAACTTGTAAGTCGATATGATGTCATCATTGAACATAACTTTTCATCCATTACAAGAACAAACTCTATTGTCCTGACAAAACTTGAAAACCATTGTTATTACAATTTACAATGGACATTACTATTATCACAATTCAAACTTCAAAGAATAGGTACAAGATGTAATTAATGTGTAATGTAGTGACTATTTCTTAATTTTAATAAAAAAAAACTACGAACAATCATGAAATTGGAAATCCTCCGGAAGAAGTCACCGGAAAGAGCTCCAATAGCCTTGGCTCCGCCACTCTTTCTTCGCTATTCAAATAATTATAAGTGTCTTCAGTAGATATCTGAAAAGAGTTATCGGGCATAGCAGGGTTAAACGATGAAGAGAGAACAAATCAACTGAACTTGAAAATGAAAAATCTCGGCTTTTCAGCCGATTCCCAGACAAGTATCTAGCCAAACGAGGCATAGAAGGTGATATAAATAGTCCGTTTTTCTTCCTTCTTGCATAAAGGTTTGTGTTTCTCATGGTCGGCGTCAGTTGCTTTGTTTTCACCAGAGGAATATCATTGTTATATCATCTGTTTTGATCTATAAGGGGTTCTTTCGACAATCCTGTGAGGCGTTGGACAGCTTGTTTGAAAGAATTAGTATCTGTTTGGATAAAGGTTATTTGAAGTTGTAAAGGTTTTGGGATTTGGTCAGGTTTAGTAAGGAATTTTCGAAAGGTGATATTTGGAGATCTTTTGGGAGGTGGGTTATTTCGTTTTTCACTAGATGAACATTGATAAATTCAAAACAGTGAGAGTGGGAATGGAAAAGAAAAGAAAAGTAACAATATTCTATATATAGTATTATAGATCATGTATAGACAATTACACAAGTTAAATAGCCGTATTGATTTGTGCCCTGTTATGACTTTCATAATAAGAAAGCATAAAAGACTATTCAAACCTATAAGTTCTGATGGGATTCACAACTAGGATCATCTTATGCTGCCACTGTCCCCAAACGATTGTTCCTTTTGGGAAATGCAATTGTTTTGAAAGAGCACAATCATCGGGTTTACATGATGTTAGTAATGATCTAAAAAAACGTGAGACTAGTTTTATGCGGAAATTGGTTGTCTATCGTCTAATCCTGTCCAAATAGCCACTTAATCTGTTTAATTCGTCTAATTTGTTAGGCTTCAAGGATCCGCTTGACGCCTAATTTCCGCCTAGGCTCGCTTTTAGATCACTAGATGTTAGTTTAAGTCTAACCACTTTTCTGTAACTTAAAGAACCACCGCTGTGGCATTGAAACTCAAGGGACCATGTAGACATTGGAACTAGCTGGCAAGAGGAAACAAAATCATTTTCAGTGTGATTATAAAAGAAGATATCATTATCAATGTAGACTGTACTACGAGTCTATGTAATATATATGACCCTCATTTTCAATTTTATATTTCTTACTTAAGTAAAAAAAAAATCAGAAAAATGGATATAAGAACACCAGACGGCAAGCATTTTCTTTGTTTATTTCGTTTACTAAAAAGCTACCGGGAAACAATAAGCATCTCCACAAGTCCAAGTCTCTACCGCTTTGATCCAAATCAACATATAAGTTTCAAGATATCAAAACAGATAAGCTTGCACAGAATCTATGTATACCGTCAGAATTTGTATCTAGCAAATGATCTTATAGCTGAAATTGAGTTAGTTAACATGTCCGAGACTATCAAATGATCCACTCATACCCATTCCATGCTACATAAGTTTAAAGTTTAAACACCTAAAACACTTGCAGCATACTAAAAATAATAAAGATTAAAAAAAAAAAAAACACGCAACATTGGACGCAAACTCATTGTCTATCCAAAAGACATTTAAAGTAGATATTGCTTAATGATTAAAATCCATGTAAGGGGCACCCGGTAAAAATCAGAGTTTCCATAAATGTGAAACCTGTAAAAACACTTCTTGTGGGACAATACTTCACTGAAATCATATTCAAAAGGCACCAATACAGATTGAAATAGCTATACTATTACAGTTACAAGAGACCAACACAAAGAAGCAACTAACACACCCTGAGAGAGGATCTTTAGAAGCCACGCTCGAACATTTCATATCTCGCATGATGGAGATGCTAGAGGATGCTTTAATAATTCCATGAAATAATGATCCGATTTCGTGATTTTAAAATTATTAATTCAGAGAGCACGAGCCAAGGTTTTAAACTCGCTTAAGCAAGTATGCAATATCTTCTGACGTTTCTGAAGAGACTGCCTTTCGTTTTGTAATACATCAATTGCTCCAGGTGCTACAAACATGTCCATGAATTTCTCATCATTTACTGCAAACAGACCCAGTCCCAATGCTACCACAAGGCGGTCACGACTTAAAAAAAAAAAAACTTCATAAACATAAAGAAGCGCTACAAATGAAGCTGAATTTAAAAGATTAAAAGTGAAACTATTTCTTCATCCTTGACCCAAAAATTAAACATATATAGATAGATTTATCACGAAAACAAGCAAAACTGCCTGAGCTACAAAATGATATATCTATAGAGTATAGACTACGATCCTGAAGGATATCTTGATAAAGTTATGAGAAAATTGATTTAGCTAAAAAGGACCAATAGGTATACTAGCGACGCTGGTTTCAATAAATTGATGTTTATTTGTATTTAATTGGTTAAGGTGATAACTTTGTGAATACCAGACTTCTTTATTAATTTTCTCGTCTGAAGAGCAATAACAACTGGTGTTCCCTAACTTGTGTTCAGAAGTGTGTAATTCTAAAATTTGCTCTACTTCTGAACTAAGGTTGAAACTTCTTTACTACAAAAATCAAGTCTCATTAGTCTTCTAGAATGGGAGACCTTGAGTCTTGAGACTATCAAATTTCTCATTTTCGTTATTATACGCCTACAAAACAAAATTGGAAACACAATCTCTCCAAAATTTAGGATGGAAAAAAAATATGACATCCCAAAAAAATCTTTCAAGACTTACCAAGGGGTTAAAAAACCAGCATTCAAAGTTGATGTCACACTTCGTTCAATCAACACCTCACGAATACGTGCAAAATGCTGAGCAGCTAATGAACAAATCTCCGAGTAAGCAGAACTTGTTCTGGAACCGGCATCTTCATTTCTAAATAAAAGTGCCCCGCCATTTTGAACTTGATAATTTTCCGAAACTCTCCCATTTCCCATTGTTCTTGATTGTCTTTTTCGTGCCCCCACCTCAATGGCATTTCCAAGTTCCTTCTTAACTGCAACAAAGTTTCTGTCACTAGGCTGGTCTGGTGATGGAGTTTCAGGCACAGTCATGAGAGCTTCTCTGCTCTCTATTACTTTCCCAGGTGTATTTTCGTGCCCATCTTTTTCTGGTGGTACATTCTCTTGGTCTTTTTTCGAGTCGTTACGAGATGCGTATGTATCAGATAACTCGAAAGAGAAAGAGGAGGCGGAACCTTGGGTAATTTTATTCATAGAATTAATACCTAAATTATAATTTCCCATGAACTGATCTTCATAGCAGACTTGAGAATATGGACTTGTAACCGAATCAAGGTGGTGCCGGACTAACTTTTTACATTGTTTAGCCAAATCCTTAATAAATAAGTTGTAAGATTGTCTAAGAGCTGCATGAAAACTGATGTATCCGTCCATATCTCCTGTTGTTCTCCCATCTGCACGATTGAACGATGTTTTTGTTAAGTAAAAATGATAAACAAAACACCGTTGGAAAGGCAAAAGTATGGCCAATTGATAATCAATCTAATCTTCACAATTGCCTACGCTCATAAACTATGAGACCTAAATCATTACTCCGTAAAAGCTAAGAGCTTTAATAAATAAATTAATAAAAATTATCGTGTTAATAACTAATATCATGAGTCATGACAGAACCACCACCGTCAATTTAAGGGGAGAAAAAATTGTATTGGCATTAACAATGATTGCACACATCTCGTCCACCTAATACGCTACAATATTACAAAGATTCAAACAAAAGAATTTGCCAAATAAATTTCTGATTTTCTGAGGAAAAGAAAACTCAATAGTTAATTTTGTTAATCAAAATAGCAGTATTTAAAAAGAAATACCATCAGAGTTTTGGTGACGGTTTCGTTCAATAGCGAGATCAAAAAGGTTCCTCAAAACAAAAGCGAGTCGATCGCATGCCGCGTCACAAAGAGGAGCAAGCCATGATCGAGCAGCAGCTCGAGCAATCTCAGCAGCTGCTTCTGCTACTCCTCTTCCCCCACCCCTCCCAGCATGAGCCAGTAATATATTTGCCACCTGTCCAACTTTGATTAATAAATAAAAACGTACTAATCTAACTGTTTTCCTACTAGAGTGAATCAGTAATGCAAAAGAAAAGGTAAACTTTTTTCTTTTGCCTAACTGAAAAAGGGATGATTACATTACTGTACATTACCATATAATCGGACTTCGGACCTTAGTTACACTGTTTCCCGGTGTTACACACATAGTGTACCAAATAGAATTAATTATCATAGGTTAGGGTACTATTTAATTAAGAAAAACAAACATTTATACACTAATCTAGAATTTCTTTTGCTTCCGTACACAAAACTTTCACATTTTTTCTATTTTTTTGTAACCATACTAGCCCTTTTTCATAAGAGTGGAGAGGAAAAGCAACATAATAAATAAATGTAAGATTAAGGTACTAATTAATACTAACTCTAAAGGTCGGTTGAAATCAGACTTGACGATACATTTGTGTGAGAAATTCTAATTAATTCTTAAAAGAGAAAACTTACCCTCCCACACCTCAGCTAGCATGGGCAAGTAATATTTCAGCCACAGATCTATTTTTAATTATTAATGAAGTACTTTATATTTACTTATTTCCTCCAAAAGCACGGCAAAAGAGGAAAATTACCTTCTCTCTCGATACTTGGGGGCATTCGATGGAATATGTAGCACAACGAAATTCATGAATTGCCCTTTCAAATGCAGCTCCTCCATAGAGATGAAGGGTTGCATTAGGGGGTCTAATATCAGCTTTAACTCCGGGCCAGCTCCCAATTCCACTCTCGGACTGTTCCTGGCTTGTTGTTCTGCCCCATTGTTCTGGAGAAGGATCAGCTGCCCCGTCTATCAAAGCTCCCTTAATAAATCATGTAAGCAGGAATGTTAAGAGTTGGTCGACTAAATATATCCAAAGTAAAAAGAACTGCTCATTCTCTTGTAAACAAAAATAATAACTGCCCATTCTCTAGTGTAATCCTCTAATATCTGGCATTGCTCTTTTACAACTTCACTTTTTTATATATGCCCATTCAACAACTTGATTGTTTCTTACATTTCTTTGATCACATTTTAGCCTAAGAATTTGATAAGAAAACAGAAAAGTGTGCATTTTGCCAATAACCCTCTTCTAGTCAGAAATTGAGGTCTGAGTGGAACATGGTTGAATGGTTAAAGGGTTAAAAGAGAATAGTTATAGAGAAAATTTGGTATAACATATTAGGGGTAAGATGACAAAGGGTTACCGTGATAAACAAGTATATAACAAAAGGGTTTTCTAATGTTTTATGCACGAACCTTGAAATACATTTTCGATTTTGTAAACTAACCTTACACGTTTCAAATACTGTACAAGAACCTATTTGTTTTATGACTCTATAAAATACTTGAGACGCAATTTATAGAAAAATGGCCATATGACCATTCAAATTGAATGGGAACATGTTAAAGACGTCATTTTTATCTGTATATGTAGACGGAAGTATATAAAACAGTCATTAAACTTATATGTTAATGTACAGTTCTAGAAACATTTGTATATACTGGACAAAATCGAAAAAGTGATTAGACTTGGTGTAAACAACAAAATCCCAATATTAAATTGAAAAGACTGAGATATAAGTACCACATGATTGCAGATCGAAGCAGCATAAAGCATAGCAGATCTCCTAAGATGTGCAACATCAGAATTAGCTTCGATTTTAGACTCCATTCTAGCCAAATCAGAAGTGAGTTCACTGCATCTTTGTTCAAGCAAAGCTAAAGTTGCAGGTGCTGCTTCTTTATATCGTTTTTGTAGCTCAGATTCTAAAAAATCTCTGAGACGAGAAAAACCCACATAAGACCTGAACTTTTCTTCGTCAAAACCCCCTTTAATGCCCTCACGCAGATGCCGTACTACTTCTAAGTCCACCTGAGATATTTGTTTGCGGAATTCGTCGTTTGAAACAGAAGTTTTGTCCTTTGGTAGAGCCACAAAAAATGGTTTGGTGTTCTCTCCAAGGTAACCGCTAGCACTTAGATAGTGATCCACCTCCCACCTCTCGCTGAACTCCTGAAAGTATTTTACAAAATAATGTAATTATAAATAAGAAAAGAATGAAAGTAAAAGTTTTATTAAGTGAGACCATGGAGGAATGCAATCTCGATAACTTTATTTATGTATTAATACTGTCTTTATGTAGAACCACATGGAGTGCCTGACAGTATGGGGAAGTATAACTTCTGTAACGACTCAGAAATTTGTGTAGTTATTATGGTCTATTAACCATTTTATTAGCGGTATTAATATTTATTGGGCGTTGTGTAGTGATTATTTTGGTTGCAAAAAAATATTTGTGTAAGTGTGTAATATAACTTGAAATAATTTATTATAACGTAATTGTGTTTGGGTGTTAATTGAATAAATAATAGTTACATGGACTTGAGTGGTAATTGAATTAATAAAAAAAAAAAAACTAAACCTAATTGGTAATACACATATACAGTATATAGATATATATATACATACTTTACATACACAGCCGTACATATACATATACGCATAATACACATATACACATAATACACATATACATATATATTGAGTGAGAGGGAGAGAGAGAGAGCAAGAGCCGACAGAGAAGAGTTGCCGGTGACAAACCAGCGACTGTAGTTGGGTGTTTTTTCTTTGGGTTTCTTCGTGGTCGCTTCGGAGGCTGATATCGAGGTCTTCGGATGTCCGTTTTTCGCAATCAAATACATTTTCTTAATCTACTCGTCGATATCTATCTACCTGTGTAAGCCTGCTTCTCCGATTTTCACTTTTATAAAAACCCAGTTTTTACGATTTTATTAATAATCCGAAATTAGCCTTTTATATTGATTCGTGCCTTATTTTAATTACATAATAGGGGCTGTTAAGGACTGTCGCTAGGCTGTCCAGATTTTATTAGGTGGTACGGTTCGAGTTTGGGAGTTTTTACAAACGAGCTCTCGTTTGTTTCGGTAAGGGGGAGGAATATGATTTCGCTTTAAAGGCGGGTTTGTGTGTTATTTGTTGCATGTTAATTTAGGCTCAGATATTGATGTATATTGTTATAAGCAAATATGATGGCGCATTTGCATTATACTGACTATGGATTATATATTTACTATATTTAGAACATAAATTGTGAAACTATGATATAAATTAAACCTTTGAGAAGTGTTGAAAGTGGTGACAATGTGTATACATATGTGGTGGTACTGTGATTAAAATGATGTGTTTCAAGTGACATTCGATAACTATTAACTATAACATATCAAAGTGTTGTGTATTATTTTCGGTGTGTGGACTTTACTGTTTTTCGCCCTTTTGGAGCTTATATATATATATTTTCTGGGATTGTAGTACCAATGTGTGTGGGGTACCATTGCATGATGGGTCCCTGAGCAGTGGCTCTAAAGGTGGGTACATTTGTACCATTGTGGATTTAAGGATGAGCCCCGGAGGCTTACGGTGAGAGCCCGGAAACTTGCGCAAGTATTAGGTGTATCGGTACCATAGGGGTAGTGCCCTTAAAGCCGGCCCCATATCTCTAGTCACATACGGTAGTGTCAGCGTGTGGGTGGGGGTACCATTGTATTATGGGTCCTTGAGCAGTGACTCTAAAGGTGGGTACGTATGTGAGCAATCCCGACTTGGTTTTCATTGAGTTTTATTTTTATTTTTATTATCATAAACTATTTATTTAAACCTTGTTTATTTGTTCAACTATTGCGAATGTGTGAGTTACTGAGATGGTTACGTTTCTCATAAAATTGTCTTGTCCTTATTTATCATGATAATATACTTGCCATGTTAGGATTGTGTGTGCATGCTTAGTAGCATGCGCCGCTTTTTAAGCGAGATTGTTTTCTTACCTCCTTTCTTTGTTTTCTGTACGTTTTGTTTTCAATCGACGTACAGGTGCCGACTTAAGCCGTGACGAAGCTTAGAGTGATTGCTAGTGGCTCAGTTATCGGATTACACTTGATCGCGAGCACGTTAGACTTTTTATTCACGTTGGAACCATTTGTTTAGTTGAGCCATATTGGCCTAATAAGTGTTTATCACGAGTTTGTTCGTTATTTGCATACTAATATTTTATTCGTACCTTATTTATTTTGACTATATGTTTTGGACCTGGATGGTTAGCTGGATTGGATGTGACATTTTATTGTTGGATTGGTTTTTTAGAAATATCGCATTGGCGAGTTTTAATTATTTATATCATGTTGTTTGAACAGGTTGATTTTTGTGGAAACAAATAGATACGTAAAGGTCATGCCGAAATTTCTATAAATCATTTTATTAAAATTGCTTTCTTTTCGTATCGTCACATTTGAGCGTTGTTGGCTACCCTTAGGCCAATAGTGACTCAAATATGACTATCGGCATGTCCTGAAGGATCCGTTTGGTTTTTATTTAGTGTGTTGTCGAATGCTTCCGCATATTTTGTCATTTAAACCTTTTTCTTTTAATTTACATTCACAACCTGGGTTTATCCAAAATCCGGGGCGTGACAACTTCAATTCCAGTTTGGATTAGCAGCAGTAATGAGATGTTCAATAGAAGGAAAAAACAGTCCAACTTCCTAGCGAAATTACGTAATGAGAAATTACAGTTCTGCAACTTACAGAAAAAAGATGATGGATGAAGAAAGAACATCACATTACGTGAAAATGTTCCTATTTAATCTGAGTTCTGATCAACATAATCCCAATTGACACCTTCGTTTGTAATTGTGAGAAAACTTCATTAGCGACAATATATTTACCTTAAGCCTGTTATCGAACTTGGAGACGACAACTAATGTTCTTCTAAACATTGGGTCAATATCTCGAACAACATCTAACCACAGAGATGAGCACCATTCCACACTGCTTTGTTGAAGGAACAAAAGGATGCGGTGAGGTGGACTAGCCAGCGACTTGACCATTGTCATAATTTCCTCTGGAGTGTTATCGGGCTCACCCTTTTTTGCCTGCCAATATTTATGTTTATCACCTTAGCAAGCATAAATTGAAATTAACATTACAAAAGTTATGCTTAACATCATCTATTATTGTAATTTACCTTGAGAACAAATCCTGGGGTATCAATAATGGTAAGATTTGGACAATGTGCATATTCTGCTCTCATCACAATTGGCTTCGAAGATACTGCACTCTTCGTTTTCTTTAAAAGGGCATCAGTTCTTGACTTAATAATATCTGCAATTGTGGAAGCCGAAACAACAGGGCTTCCATATTCTTCGGAATCCTCCTCCTGTTTCACCCATTATATTAGTAAATTCAACCCTAAAGTCATCTTCTTTCCATTCCCCACTCTGCAGGGTTAACTAAGTTCTAAAAAAGATGTGTGATCATACTGATCCATAAAAGAATCATGAATGACCCTGATACCCCAGAAGTCTTTCAAGTTCTAAAAAGGAAACTCAGGAAAATTTGAACAAAAGCCAATGCTCTTTTCAAAATAATGTATATTAATAATTCATTAAAAAAACAATCAGTTTCCAGACTGTCAGTAATGTATATTTCCGATGGAACCTAACAGCCTGGCAGATTAAAAAAAACTTTAGGGCGTCGTGGAAAGACCTATCATATGCTTTACATTTTGTGATGTATACTCTAGACCTTACACTCCTTCAATTCCAAATGAAGTACCGCTCTTTGTTACGCACTATTACCATTTTCTATACTCAAATTTGGGAAAATTCATTAATCATCTTCTCTTCCCCTCAAATATAACACAGGGAACCAAATACTTAATGGACACTAAAACTCTAATTACAACAAAAACGTAGCCTTCAAAAGTTAAGCACTACTTAATAAACCCAAATCAACAAAGAGTGGCATTCAAAGGAGAACTAATTAGTAGAAGTAGCGAGAGCCGAGAGATACGACTACATAATGACCAAACCCTACTTACCAACCTAAAGTTATCATTCACAGCAGGTTCACCCAGAAAATTTACCACTCGGACTATGGACTTCAGTTGATTGCAAAATGCAAAGTATGCAAGTTACAAAAATCACAGAAAACTCTGAAAAGAAAACCGAGGCAGTATAACAAAGTTTTTCTCCAGTTCAATCATATCTCTCTATCTCTCCCTCTCAAAATACAGCTCAGGAAAACTGAATAATTAATTGGACTGTTAATCTCCAATACCTATACAAAGCCTTTCTTCCAAAAAATTTAAGCATGACTAAATACTCCAAGTTCAACAATTAGTAGTGCAGTCAAAGCGGGAACTAATTAGTGTCAGTAGCAAGATAAACTAATAAAACCGCATATTATCAAAATACTTCCTATTAAGCACCATATATATATATTAAGCCTGATTTTTTCCTTCACGGAAAATTTACCACGCCATTGGCAAAACCAGGATCCACAAATGGGAGGGTCTGAACTTCATGTAAATACTTTGTTTCATTCATACCAGGGCTAATACACTATAATGACAAAGGTAGGATATCATAAGTTCTATAACTTTTTTGTTTCTAAAAAGCGATTGCTATGCCTTTCTGCCCCTTTCTAGTTCCTCCCCTCTGTGAATAGGCGAGGCATGAGCCGGGCATAGGTAGAAAAACCATATTTTATCATTTCTTTGAGTTTGCTTGAATTCTAGTATAATGTATATGTTGTAAATTTCATCAACATTCTAAATTAAGCATGTATACATCACTAATTTCTTTGTATACTATCAAAAGCTATGATAACAATATATGTGCAGTCAGACATAAACATAAATCAAAATAATCATAAAAAATTATTTAAAGAAAAACTTGAAGTGCAAAGCTTCGTTGATTATGGACGTGTTTTTGGCTAAGCATTTATAAGTTATTACTGAAAAGTTTCACTTATTCTGACCAATTTGGGTTGTTTGACCCGTATTTGACTCATACCAAAGCCCTTGTTATTAAGTGGGGAAACAGATGAAAATCTGAGGCTTGTTAAATAGTGACTTCTCAAAATGAAATAACTACTATCGATTAAATTGAGACGAAGGGAGTAAGTTAACTTCTCCGTATTTCTTCTAAAACAACATCCGTGAACAAACAAAGAGAGCATATATAAAGGTGTAATTTACCCTCACGTAAGTTTAAGCTCCCTCGCGTTTCTCTTTATATTTGAAGTGAGAACTCCATTTTTTTTTTTAGTTTAAGGGTACTAAAATACATAAGCACAATATATCAGCTTCCAAATCAAGTCCCATATCCCTATTAAATACTAATAATTTATACAAATATTTATACAAATATTTGCCATACATCAATACATGTGGTGGAGAATTAATACATAATATTTTTTACCACCTAAAATCCATTAAAATACAATAAAGTGAAGTGGTCCGCAAACATCCTCCCTTACAACCTAATTCCTCCCTTACCTATATATATAGATATATAGATATATATATATACACACATATATAAATACATATGTATATATGTATGTATGTATATATAACAACCTGAAATCGGCACCGAGGCTCCAACGCAGACGAATCGTGTAACATCTGAAGAATGAGAGGCCTACGAGTCCCCATCTCCACTTCACGAACATTAAACCGAAACCCTAACAACGCTTCTAACAGCGAGCTCTTTCCATCCGACTGTCCTCCCACCGCCACGATCTCTGGGATCGGTAGCCTCTCTCCGAACGCCACTGCTACCGATTGGAGACGATTGTACGCCTCGAACCTGTTTTTAGGGTCGTCCGGGTTGGTTGGGGAAGGTTGGTGGGGCTTTTTTCTGGTTGAGGTTGGGGTTCGGGACGGGTTGGGAGTCGGAGTCGACATTGTAAAGAGAGAGTGAGGAGAGGGAGTGGGAAACTAGGAATTTGAGGGATTTGGGTTTTGAAATTCGAATTTTGGAGTTTTAGTGGGGAAATGTGGTGTTAAATAGCGCCGGGTACTATTGGGATTTTTACAAATCACTCCTGGTTTTCTGATTTTTTTACCAATTCATCTCAACCTGTGACGGAACTGGGATTGCGAAATAAGGGACTGATTTTCTATATAAAAAAATGTATAGCTTATATTAAGTTATTTTACGGAATAGGGGATGAAACACTAAAATTTAAAGGTTTTGATCAAAATGCATACAAAAAATATATTTTTTCATTAAAAAATTCCAAAATAAGGGACTGTAGCCCTCGACTGTCCATAGCTAGTTCATTTACCGATCCCACCAATCAAACCCTTGTGACTGAGTGATTTTTTTTTTTAATTTGAATTTGGGGTTTTAAAGGTGAAATGTAGGAGTACTGGATAGCAGTATAGGACCGCTTATTATTGGGTTTTTTTGCAAATTACTCCTGGTTTTCTGATTTTCTACTAATTTTCTACCAATCAAACACTTACAAGTGATTGAATATTTTGTGGACTACGTCTATCAAAATCTTACGGTTCCAACCAGAGTGATCTTATACTAACCCACAAAACTTATACAAAGAGTTATGTCATTTCCAACACTAATTACTATATTAATTCTTCTACTTATTTATTTATACAAATCGTTTATTTATATTCCTATTAAAAAAATTGTGGTCAAATTTTGACATTAACGTTTGAATAAAAAAAATTAAAATATGGCAGTAAAAATCACGTCACGTAATAAAAACTCAACCTACTAAAACCCCAAATAAAATATACTAGAAGCATAGTTGAATCTACCCTAAATTTAAATAATAATTAAAAAAAAATAAAAATTGTTCAATCTAAAAATACAACCCACTAAAAACTCAAATAAAAATATAATATAACCCTAGTTGAATATATCCTAAATTTAAATATTAATTAAAAATAAAAAAATTATTAAATTTAATATTAATAAAAATCAAAATTTTTGATAAGTTTGATATATATGTAATGTGGATTGATTTTTTGGATAGGAAAAATATGTGAGCAAGAGCATTTTCGTCGGACCAATCCCTAGTAAAAGATTGTATAACCGTTGTGTGGACTAGAAATAAAATAAGATAAAATATAATATAATATAATACTCATAAATTAAGATTAGAGGTGGTTTCTAATGTTTTATACTCATAGTTATTGCTATTGGAGTTTTGCAAATCAGTCTTGTCTTTTTCTTTTAGTGGCAATTTACCCCTGAACAGGTTTTGTAACATTCCCCATGCGCGGAGTTAATATCCTGGGCCTGGGGTTGCAAATCCCAAAAAAGCTAAGTGTTGTTTTATGGGGTTGTAAAGTATCGTCGGTTTTCCATTTCATTTTTAGTTGACCACTACGAAGTCAATATACCTGCATTTTGGGAAGCATAATATTTGTGACTAACCTGCCGAAATGAAAATTTTAGAAAATTTTTATCTAGTCAAGTTTAATTTGAGTAAATGAAAGTCTTTTCAAATTTGTTATTTTAAAAATTTATGTTCAACTTACTTGCATATCAAATGCATGTATTTTCATAGTGGACAAATATAAATTGGAATGGAATAGAAATTTCTTGTAGAGAAAATATCATTTGGTAAATTGGGCGACTGTGATTGGATCATTTCGTTTTATCAAAGCCTAGACTCTGATAATTTGTGGATCGCAATTGCATTGCCATTTTTTTCTACTACAATTCTTTGACTGTTATTCCGGCGTATTTTGCAACTTTCGAGACATTTCAAAAAAATTACTAGAATAAAAAGAACTGAGCGAATTGGCCCTTCCAATTATGTTGTTTTTGTGTGCAAAAGGAGTACCAAAAAAACGGAGGAAGGCCATTCAATACCAGTTGCCATCATTACCCATCACTTTTTGACAAACTACAAAGTTACAGGCAGATTAGCTATCATTATGCGCAATTGCCGAAGGTTTAAATGCATATTCAAGAATAGCCAAACTACTATAATTGGACTTTTTACAAAACTGAAAGGGAGAGCACCGCGACCAAGCGGCACCACAATGGCATGAGAATATTACAAAAAATTACAATATGGAAACTGGAAACCATAGCCAATATTAGGATACAATAGAAGGAACCAATCCCCCAGGATCCATAATCATATTGTCATCAGTGTTCAGAACCAACTCATAAGCAAACTTAAAAATGCGAAAATTCACAATTAACCGGTATGTAGCATAAACTACATCCTTTCAATCACACCGGATGTAATTCTCAAAAAAGCTCTTAATGTAATAACATAAAATTCAACTCGTAAAACAACTCGAACTGAGAATACACAGACCAACTGAAAAGGGTACGCTCATAGTCTGATACAACAACACTATGGTGGAGAAGTCCACCCCTCGTAAGTTAAAAGTATAGATAAAAAAACTGAAATAAAAACAAAATTGTTTTTATTGGTACACGCCTAGCAACTCGTGTATTTTCAGATAAGATACTTGTATCCAATAACGAAAACCATCATAACAGAAACAGCTGCTGGGGCAGCCCAGACCCAGTAGTAGTTAGTCGACTTCTTACGCTTAAGTATAGCTTTTGAGATCGAATCTGGACCCTTGGATCGGGTTCTGTTCCGCATAACACTCTCCTTTCGGCCCTTGGATTTAGGTACTACATGCTCTTCAGTAGTTTCTTCGGTTTCAACAGGCTCAGCAATCGCTTCTGCTTCTGTTTCGGTTGGTTGTTCCTCTACTACTCCTGCCTTCTTCTTTAATTTCCTTTCACGGTCCTAATTACAACAAAATTGTACAAAAAAAAGGTTTCAAACAAATTCTCATAGCGTTTTATATGAACGGCCGCCTTGTGTAATCTACAGTAAGAAAGTATCATGCATACAAATAATCTATGTTAAAAGAATTTCAACTCTTTAAAACTTACTGGAAAAGATTTATATGAGCAGAGAAAAGCTGCTTTAGATGATGTACGTACTAGCAACCAACAAAATATATACAAAAGCTATTTTCTTCGTGCTCATTTTTCTAACCCAAATATGAAATAATATCTCTTAAAATTGAGACTTTACGTGTATTAACTAAACGGCTTCTTAGGCTTCAAATTTTACAGAAACAGATTGAAGACGAAGCAAACTCAAAGCGCAAAAGATAAGTTTTCAAACTGCAACAAAAACAAATGCGTCTAAATATTCAACCAGACACATATCAAAGGAATAGTCCTAGCAACAACATTTTGAAAGTTCATGTTTTCCCAAAGAATTTTACTGGTAGGAGCTACATGTGACAAAACGGAATGCTTGCAAAGTTTTTTTTTAAGTCTTATGTACCTTAACAGTATTTTACGGGGTTTTAAAGGCTCTAAATAAGTATGAAAATACATACATACATATATATATATGTATGTATGCATGTATGTATGTATGCATGCATATGTATATATATTTTATCAAGTTAGACAAATTTAACCAGCAAGGGTTGTTACCCAGTTATCCAAAAAGTAATTAAAATGAGCAAGGCAAAAAAGTGTAATAGTAATTACCTTCTCCTTCTTCTCAGCCTCTTTCTGAGCCTTTACAGCAGCTTTAGTAGCCGCTTTCTCCGCAAGCTTTTTCTTTCTCTCCAAGGCCTGCTTTGCTTTCGCCATCTCCTGTTCCCTTTTAACCTCTTTCAGCTTCGCTTCGTCAACCTTATTCTCTACTTTCTTCGGTTTCTCAATTTCCTTTACTTTCTCACTATCTTCCGATAAGTCAACAGCTTCGATCGGCTTACTACTCTTAACTTCTTTGTCTTGTTTGCTTTTTGGTTCTTTCTGGATTTTCTCGGGTTCAACTGTTTGTAGTTTCGGTTTCAAAGGTTCTACTGTTTGTAGTTTCGGTTTCAAAGGCTCGGGCACAATCAAGGGCTTTTCATCAGGGTTTCTCATTCTCCCATCTCTACTAAGCTGTCGATTATCCAAAGATAGTAGTATTCTTTTCTCATAATCGTCTCGAAAAGGCTTCTTTTCGTTCCACATCTTCATAAATTTATCAGTCTAGTACACATGACAAACACAAAAGGATCAATTTGTAATGCTTATGTTGGGCAGCTTTTTCTCATTTAACGATAAAGATATAATGGTGTTTGGTAAAAAAAATAAAAAATACTAAGAAAAGAACTCTGTTTTTTTAGGGTGCCTGAAGAAGCAACTACGGGTTGCTTTTTAGGGCTACTTCTGTTTTAAGTTATTCCATTAAAAATACCTTCTAAGTTCTAACACAGTACTAGTTATATTCCGAATTAATAATGCTTATGACTAAACAGAAATACACTAAACCAAAACTCACCAACCACGAGACATACATTCGAAGCTACTTCAACAACATACTCTAACTATGGACACAAAGATGATAAAGAAACAGCTTTCAGAAGCATCTAAAAATCTTATTCTGAAAAACAACAGCATTATCAAATGAAGCTCATTGCAAAGTACACCAATCACAAATTTGAAGTGGGATGTTTTACTCTAGACATCTTAAACGTATTCAATTCATAGTTACGTGTAAGAAAAAATTAAATTTATGCCCTGCTATGCAGTTAAAACTTAATTATTAATCAATTAAGACCCGACCCAATTATATTAAGGGGTGATAAGAGTTTCACAAACCTCGGAGCTGCTGAAATCTTTAAGAGCTGCAATATCCTTACTATTAGCAATAGTTCTTGCCTTGTTCAAAAGAGCCCTGTTTTGATAAAAGCAATCATTCTGCAAAAGAAGTATCAAGTAAAACACACTGTAGTAGCATAACGATACAGAACCCTACTAAAAAAATTAAATGAAAAAGAAAAAGCAAGAGCATGGACAAGGCGTATATGAATTAAGAGCTCGTATACCATGTTTTGGACGTCTTAATAGTATATTGCAAAAGAGAAAAGTTGTTTGGCAATTGGAACATTATAGTTCTTTTTTAAATAGCTGAAGATTCTAAAATCTGTTTCTTAATAAAACTTTCTCATAGCAATGATGAATCAACCAAAGGAAAAAAACACGCATCCCAAGAACTCAGAGAAATGCCAGTTTGTTCGACAAAAAAATATAGCAGGAAAAGTTCAAATATTGAAACCTGCGCATGGCTGCATCCACAAACTGAATTTTGAAACTCGAACGAGCCATAACGCCACAAATAATTCACGTACTTGAGCACTACTAATCAAATTATTAATCATTTCGAACAGCACTAAGGACCAAATAACGTAGACTATTTCCCAAAAGCAGCTGGAAGATACCCGTGTTAATCAATTTAACTAGTATTACTCGTCAGGTAGGACGGAGAAGAGATTTTCAAAATCCCAAGCTTACAAAAAACTACTTTTTTCAAGAACAAAAAAAAACAATTGTCTAGTTTTGAAAAGTTGTTTGTCTCTCTAATCAACCTCTATCTGTTTCTTAGCCAACTATTTCTCTCTTTTCCCATAAATAAAAGGTCCTTGTGTTTTTTATTTTTGTCTATCAGCACCTGTGAAATATTTTATGGTTCAATATTACCTAGTTGTTGACTGAACTTCAGGGGATTGTTGGGTTTTTGAAAAATGAGTTTAAAATAATTGCAAATATCTCCGAGTTGATTTTTCAACCTATATACACTTGTTCAGAGAAGTATACCCCATCATCAAGTTGTTTATATAATCCCTTAACAGTATCCCTAGCTTGATCTCGCTTTTCTGTTGCAGCCTTGAGCTCTTCTTGTAGCTTCTCAATATCTTTATCTATCGCCGACCTTTCTTCTATAAGTTGTTTTATCTTGGCAGCAATAACTTGTCTCTCCTTCTTATGTCCGCTAAAACCATCCCCGATAAGCTACAAATGTAGATACGCAGATTCAAACCAAATCCTAAATACTGTATAAGCAAAAAATGTTCGAAAAGCGTTAAAGAGGATTTTTCTTACGTTAACTTGGTCTTGGAGGGTTTGTTTTCCTCCCAAAGACTCTTCAATTTTGGCCCTGTTAGCAGCGTTGGCAATAACTTTCTCTCTTGTCCCCTCGAGCTGCTTTATTTCTCTAAGGATTTGTTTTTCCTCTGTAAGTGGAATACTTTCGTGCTGAATACGGTAATTGTAGCTCTTAATCTGCATTTCGCAATTGCCCAGAAAGGAAAAAAATTTAAAAAACATTAACATTTCATCCCCGTCTCATTTAGAGAAGTGAGCTATAAAGCTAGTATATGCTTATGCTCTCAGCGCATTAAAATATGTTACCAGCCCGTATCTAAAGTGTTTAGGACTAAAAACAATCACAAAGAATTAAAGAAATATGAGCAACTCCGTTGTCCTATACTGCAATACCATGGTACCTTGGCATATTAGTGGATCTAACAAGATATGTAACTTGTAGCAACAACATATGATTATAATAAATGGTTGTACAACTTAAATGAGTAGTGCCTAAAACATATTAATCCAAATAACAAGAGCCTCACAAGTTTATTAAGCTCTGCTTCAGATGAACAGATAGCAGTCCCCCTCTCTCGATTAGGATTATTTGTGCGCAGCTGGCTTAGAGCTTGATTAAGTGGTTCCATCTCTTTCTTCTGCCCGTCCATAATCGACTTGAATTTGTTATTCTCCTCACTCAACGGCTTAATTTGCTCAGAGATTTGATATCTCTTGGACTATAAACAACAGAAAACAAGAAACCGCATAGTCAAAGATATGAACCATGCCACATAAACAGGATTTTCAACAAAATTTATTAGGTAAAACTCTGTTTAAGATAGAAAATATATCTTTTTGTATAATATCTTATTTTACTTTCGAAATGCAGCAACTATATTCTTTGAATAACCTAAGGTGTCAAATATGCGATTTCTTTAAAAACCTTTTGACCATCATGAATATTTAATTGCGTCTGATCGTGCATATACTCCCTTGTTTCCATATTCTAGATACTCTGCCCATTTTAATTTGTTTCAATTCACTTCAAAGCCTACTTGAATGGTAATTAAAAACTCTTCATACCTCCAGATTCTGCCTTTGATGCTAAACTTATACTCAACAAGGCATGTTCCAGAAAAGTAACATAATGCTAGTGCAACAAAAGCTGTTCTCTTAATAAAAAGGCCCAACATTGTGATATATAAGGGAGTATCATTTTTTTCAGAATCAGTCTCGACTCTTGACAGGTTTGATTTTATAAATCATGCTATTTGAGGACCTTCAAATGTTGAATGAGGGGAACAATTTAGGGATGTGTTTGATTATGTTCACAGGGGTTTCATTAAATCTCTTTATCCCTAGTCTCTGAATTGCCTGCAGCAAAACTATTAATAATTGTAAACCTCATTTTCTCGTATTATGTGGAGTTCTTACTTTGTACCCAGAAACCACAACTGAAATAAGTAATTTTCATATTTAACAAACTTTGGTAAATTCAACTATATAAAAGTTTACAGAACTGCTTAAGAACGGCAAAACTCAGTGATTCCATTTTCAGTGAAGACTTGTGTTGATATCATCGCTTACAAATTTATAACAAAATAACACAAAAATGGATTCGAGCTCACCCTTATCGCCTGCAGTTTATCAAGTATCTGGGACCTTGCTTGGATCTTGTTTCGAACATCTTTCTCAGCTGCATCCAATTTCGCTTTAATTTTTGGATCATCGAAAGTTCGATATTTCACAATATAAAACGCATGGATTTTCTGCTCCACGGGCCAATGATCAACTGCATCCTTAGGTAAATTGGTCTCAGCCCCACCAACTGCTTCCTCTGGCTCGTGTGAACCGAAGGCAATGGCCTCAGAAAGCCCAGGAATAGTCTCATTTTCAACAGAAACAAACTCGGATTTCACGATCTCTGCAGCCATGCTTGTTGCCCAAAATTAACACGGAAAAACCTTTGGAAGTCTCAAGTCCTAGTAAAATTCAAAATTATGATAAGTTTACAGAAAATGAGCTCAATTGATAATCCTTATAGAAATAAAGTGAAAACGGCAATAGTAAAAACTTCAAATTTTCCACAACTACTTTTACTAAAAGATCCAAAACCCTCAGAAATGAGTACTTCTGTAGTTTTACCCTTTTTCTTTTGTTTTCGAATTTAGAAATCATGGCAAATTGTCAAATTCTATTGATAATCGATAACAAGATGAAGTAAAGGACATTCTTAATATGTATTACTGACTTATAGGCTTGAAAACGATGAGATACCATTTTACTATCAAGTACTGTGTACAAACTACAAACATTCTATACACAGATCAAACTATGCAGTCCCTATATCAGGAAAAAAAACTGAAATTCCGTGTCATTATCAATATATTTACACAAAGCCAAAAACAAATAGAAATAGCCCAAGGTCCAAACTTTATACCAAACATAAACAAATATTAAAAAAACAGAATAGTACTAATTTTCCCCCAAACAAAATGTTTGCAAGTATTTACTACTCCTAGATAGTACTCCAAAAATGGGGGGAAGTACATGAACAAAAGGAAAAGGAAATAGAGTGTGGTTACTGACTACACACATCCCAAGTAAATATTGCTGAAAACGGAAAATAAACAGCTAAAGCAGATTTAGTAACAACCAAGCCAATAGCTCCACCTTTTTATTTACTCCTATATAATATAACTATATTTAGAAAATTAAATTAATTATCAAATCAAATTGTCAGATCCAATCTTGGTATCAATCAGGGCCCAATTTCTTCAAAAAATAAATAAATATTGCAGTAAAAAACACATGCACAGTAGCTAAAATTAGTAAAAAAATTTTGAAAAACTAAAGAATTATCCAAAAAAATTGTAACAACCGCTCAAAACATCCTAATCTCTTTCCTACAAAACCAATAATCCAAAATAACAAAAAGGATCATTTTTCAACCCAATAGAAAAGATCCGATCAAAAAGTGAAAAGGGACCTAAATTTCAATAAAGGGGACCTTTTATAAAATACCCAATTCCCTTTTTTCAACAGAATTAGTAAAACATGCACAGTAGCTAAATTAGTAAGACATGAAAAACTACAAAATTATCCAAAAAAAATCAAAACATCCTAATCTTTTTGCTACAAAACCAATCATCCAAATTAAAAAAAAAAGGACCATTTCCTAACAAATTAGAAAGATCCAATCTTAGTACCAAAGACATATTATGTTATTAATATTTCTAATACATTAGAAATATATGCATAGGAAACTTATACCAATTAATCAAAAACATAAAAAGGTCCAAGATTTCAATAAAAAAGACCTTTAATAAAATACCCAATTCTCCTTTTTCATCACAATTTAACATCCACCTTGAATCAGATCAAGATCAGAACAGATCCGATTAAAAACAGATTAAAAAAAGTCAAAAGATAATTTTCAAGCAAATAAATTAAATGAGCTAAAAGTAAAGAGAAATTGACTTTTTTACCAATCAGATGAAAAATAAGAAAAATGGTTCTCTTTTGCCGTCCAGAGAGAGAGATTTGTTAGATTCAGATGGGAAAGAAGAGAGGGAGAGAGAGAGAGAGAGAGAGAGAGAGGAAGAGAGTGAGAAACGGAATTTAAGTAAAAAAAGACAAAAAAAAAATACGATTCAAAGTCCTTGCCAATCTTTGAGAAGTGTTACCATACAATACAATAGTGTGTCAAAATAAGGAAGTTACAAAAGTACTAGATAACACATGACATGATGACATAATCTTTTTTAACAAAATATGAAAATTAAAAGTGAAAATAAGATACTATGAATCAAGTGTCTTTATAGATTGATGCCCATAAATAAATGTTGGCCTTTAAATGAATTAATGATATGTTCACATTTCAATTCTCAAATAACTTGTAACACGATACATATTTATTTAAACTAAAATACAACATTTTCATTAACCCATAATTTATTGTATTGTGTTTTTAAATTACGTTATGAAAAAGTTATAATGTGTAAAAGTGGTATAAAGTGTAGAACTTGTGCGGATCAGTTTCGATGTAAGTTTTATTTTTTATATCTCTATTTTGTGTTGTATATTGATTGAGATTTATGTAGGATGTAGAACGCAATGTTTTTTAACCAAATATTTATATAACATATGCTGAAAGTTATTCGTTTCAATATATTATCACTTTTAGTGTTAGTCGAAAAAAACAATTAAGCCACAGTAACTTTTCACTATTTATATTATATTTAACGGCTTGAAGTATGAAATTTACATATCACAATAGATTAACCAAGTTCTTGGATATATCATATATGAAATGAAATTGGATTTTCTTAATTCTTTGGTAGTGTAAATGATCATTCTCGCGATAGTGAAATTATCAAAAAATAACTAGATTGTTTTCATATATCAAAATTGTACCTTTTATTTAGAACCGACCAAAATTCGCCTATATATAAATTCTTCTTTTTTAAGCCAAAGTAATGTTTGACATGATTTACTACCATGAATTCAGTAAAATACAAATGTAACGATGATGCTTATATACTTTTAAGTAAAATATCTCTATTTTGTTATATTTATAACATTTTATTATGTACAACAATGCTGTTATATACTTGAGATTCAATGCTGCCTTTTTGAGAGTCAACGAGACATACTCATGTTTTCAACTTTTTAAAATAAATTTAAATTTTGGATTGAGTACCTATCTATAAATTAATTAATAATTGAACCATAAAAATGAAACTAATTAAGGATTGGTCCATTTTGTGACATCATTACAAAAAATTGCTCACGTCATCAAAAACAATTAAAAAATAAAAACTGAAACTTTCTCTCTCTCTTTCTCTCTCTCTCCGAAAAAACGTCTTTGTACTGTATTCTCTCTTTAAACCGCCAACAAATCCCGCCATCAGACTGTATTCTCTCTCTTCGTTGATTTCAGAAAACAACACGGTGAAGGTAATATTATTCAGAAAATATTATTCAGACTGTCTGAAATATGCTGTTTTTTTAAAACAGTCTGAATACAAGAAATATGAACTTTTGAATACAATAACTCAGACTGTTTTAAATTTAAAACAGTCTGAATATAAGAAAAAACAGTATGAACTCTTAAAATTTAATAATAAACGCAATTGATATCTAAAAACCTAACAAAAACATACGTTGTGTTACAGAAAACAGTCTGAGTTATTATATAACAAGAATGCAATAACTTAGGCTATTTATAATAACTCATACTGTTTTCTGTAACTCTTGAATACAATAGCTCAGACTGTTTTTTAAAACAGTCTGAATATAAGAAAAAACAGTATGAACTATTGAATTTTAATAATAAACGCAATTGATCTCTAAAAAACTAACAAAAACATGCATTGTGTTACACAAAACAGTCCGAGTTATTATATAACAAGAATACAATAGCTCAGACGGTTTATAATAACTCAAACTGTTTTCTGTAACTCTTGAATATAATAGCTCAAACTGTTTTTTAAAACAGTATGAATAAAAGAAAAAACAGTATGAACTCTTGAATTTTAATAATACAAAATCATACATTGTGTTACAGAACAGTCTGATTTATTATAATAAAAATTG
The DNA here is from genome assembly GCA_963920805.1 of Primula vulgaris. Taxonomy (NCBI): domain Eukaryota; kingdom Viridiplantae; phylum Streptophyta; class Magnoliopsida; order Ericales; family Primulaceae; genus Primula; species Primula vulgaris. The sequence goes on along the minus strand of OY987218.1, from coordinate 24,439,341 downwards.
TTTTTTAAAACACTCTGAATATAAGAAAAAACAGTATGAACTATTCAATTTTATTAATAAACGCAATTGATCTCTAAAAACCATTGTGTTACAGAAAACAGTCTGAGTTATTATATAACAAGAATACAATAGCTCACACTGTTTATAATAACTCATACTGTTTTCTGTAACTGTTGAATACAATAGCTCAAACTGTTTTTTAAAACAGTCTGAATACAAGAAAAAATAGTATAACTCTTGAATTTTAATAATACAAAATCATTACATTGTGTTACAGAACAGTCTGATTTATTATAATAAATCTCTAAAACCTAAACTGAGCTAGTAATTTGAGCTAAACTCAACAAGAAAAACGGAGCTAGCAATAAAAAACAGTCTGAAGGTTCTATAGAGAGAGAACATGTCCGTCGGAGATAGATAGAACAATTTGAAAAAATTCGTTCAGTGAGAGAAATGATTTAGAGAGAGATATACAGCTGATAGTTTAGAGAGATGATTTAGAAAGAGAGATGGTTTAGAGAGAGAGATATACAACTGATTGTTTAAAAAAACAGAATATATATATTATATATATAGTAGACTAATTCTTAATTAGTTTCAGAAATAATAGACAAATTATTAAATAAATTTTATAACCGGACCAATTTTCAAATACTTTTGTTTTCACGGTCTAATACTTAATTTTCTCATAAAAGTAAAAAGATGATAAATGTCGTTTTGAAGTCAATAAAGTAAGTGATAAAGACTACGCCATGGTGATGATATAACAAGGACTATGCTCTTGCTTATTTATAAAAAAACGACTAATGGATTTGGTGTTACAAATATTTCAAATTATATATTTTACCACAAGCATAAATTGGATTGTATATAAACCATAATAAATAGTATGTTTTTAGTGAAAAACATGTACATATACATACATATTAGCAACGGTTAACAATAGTCGAAGGCGATAATAATCCAACTGTAGCAACCCGAAGAACTTTTTTGCGATCGAAGTTTTTTTCTACGTATCTTTATTTTTAATCTATGTATAAAAAATATATATATATGTCACTACAAAAAAATACCCAAATAGCGACGGGATTAGTGACGGTATTTTTTGTTACGAGTTTATTAGCGACGGTTTTTGTGACGGTTTTGTGACAATTTAGTCAATTTACGACAGATTTGTGACAGCTTTTGACTTTCACTAAATCAAACATTATTTTGTAGTGTATACAGACTCTTTTAAGAAATTATACCGTTTTATAATTGAATAAATGGTCCCATTTCTAGGTGTCTTAACTGTTCAAATTGGAACCAGAGGTTGTGATTTGTAACTATTTTTCAATAGTGGTGTTTGCAACTTTTAATCTTTCCCGGCCAAAGCTGAGATCGTTTTGGCCCTTTGGGTTGAGTAAATTGTAAGGAAAACCCAACTGTTGTCAACTAACAACCAATTAAGAAGTAGATGAATTTCGCAGAAAATATATTAGGTACCATCGGGATTCGGGAACATGCTACATGCAACCTCACATTCCACCGTGCCGAGTTGGTCCGATGTGGCGATTGTGAAATACGAACCAAGGCTACCTTGCCCATTACTATTTTTCCATCACAAAATTTACTTACTCTCAAGAAAGTACGTAGTAAATGGTTTAAGCTTGATGAATTCATAAAGAGTTATATATTCCTGGTTTTTAAGTTAATTACTTAGTTTTCACTTTTCAGGATATACCAAAATACTTGTATATTTAACCAATTTATGCTAGTAGTATGTTCATTTATTGGCCTCTGGTTGCATAGAGGTAGAAAAGTATACTTTTGAGGTTTACTTTTAAATATTTGCATGTTGATTGGTAAACAGTGTAAAAGTACACTTTTAAAAAAAAATGTTGTTTTGTGTGTACTTTTAATTTTTACTTATATAAAACTATCATAACTCTAATTCTTATAAATTATTTTCCTAGTATTTATTGTTCTGCAAGAAAAATGAAATATGTGTGAGGTAAAATAATTTTTTTATAACTCAAAACTGGATTTTCTTTCAAAAACTTAGAAACAATTATACTTTTACTACGATGAAATTTCAAAAAACATAAACAAACCACAACCAGTGCTAAGACAAATGGTGCTTCAAAATATATAAAAGCCAAAATAGGCTTAACAAGGGAAATTTCCCCTCAACAAATGAGGTATTAGCCTTATTTAAAAAAAAAGTATAAGCCACGAATTTGTTCATCTATTATTATGAAATACATATGAATTATTACAATAAAGAAAGAAAAAAATACATCGAAGACCAATAAACAGGAGGGTAAGAGAATGAAATCCAAAAACAAAATCTACAATGACATTTATTTACTTTTTTCCTTTTAAGTAAGAGAATTGGTACTTACAATAAGTAACATTTTCTTTGAAAGTATGCATATATTACCATTAGAAACGGGTTACATCGGAGTCTATGAAAGACCATAACTGGTCAGACAATTTCAAATAAGTAAACTTTTCATTTATTTACTTTTGTTACATTCATTTACTTTTGTTAAAATTAAGCTTATAAATGGACAACCAAACACAATTATGTGGTTCTCAACTTATAAGTAAAGTTAAGTAAAAGTAATGGGTAACCAGACAAGGCTATTAGTTGATTAAAAAAAAAAACAAGGCCATTAGCTCCTTTTTTTTTTCTTTGTACAAACTTATACATTGTGCAAAATATTGTGTTCATGTCCCGACACTTTCTGAAGGAGTACTTGCTGTGTTCCTATACTAAGAAATGTTGTTTGCAATAGGATTTGCCTTTAATAGTACTACTTACAGAATTGACCTTTTTGGGTAAGCAATAAATACAAATGGTCAAATATATTAGCTCCTCTCCTTTAAGCATCAATGCATCATTTCATATTTCACCGTGATTATTATGCTTTTGTGACGTTTTTTCGTTTTTGTATCATTTCCCAATGTTTCAAAATATTTTACAGTTTTGAAAGTCCATTTTTAAAGCTTATAAGGTTTAAAATCAACAAAAGTTCTACGTTCTAATTAAAATTTGTTAGAATTCCTTTGTTTGTCTTATTCAGTCATATCTAATGTTTTCAGTATTCAAATTGCTGGCAAATAAATGTTGAGAAAAGGATTTTGGTTAGTATTAATCTAAAAAGTCTAAAAAAATGTTATTTGATTAAACCAGAATTAAGTTTAAGTATTATAGAATGGAAGAATATTCTTTTGTAGTGTTTGTGCACCTTGTGTTTGGAATTAATACATATTTGGGAAATGAATAAAGGAAGTACACACTAATCAATTTTTTTCAACTTAGCAATCACAAGTTGAAAACATCTTATACGCACTACAAGAAATGTTAGGTACATGTACACATGAAAAGATACTAAGGCCTTCTTTGTTTACATGTTTATGCACTTGGGATTGGACTAACAAAGAAGTGGAACCCATAAAAGATGATTGTATTGTTTTTATTTTGATTGAACTAATAGAGAAGATCGGACTACAAAAGACATGAACTAAAGTCTTTTGTAATACTAGGAGGGTTTGGGTTTTGGAAAAGCTATCCCGCCATCTTTTCTATTAACACCATAGTCCCACTGGATTTGTTAGTCCCCGTACTCCAAAAGACGTAAACAAACAGGGCCTAAAAGTCTAATAGACAATATGAAAGCTGTTGTATATTAATACAAATATTACATTGCTTTTAAATACATAAGAGAATATAACTTAAAAAGAGTAAGTTTGGTGATCGTGAACAATGAGCATGTTCAGACCGCTCCGAACAAGTGGTTGATAGTCATGTGTTTGTTACCCGAGTATACCACGCTCGCCGTCAGGGTTCGAAACCTGTCGCCTGCGAAGTTTCGCAGGTTTTACCTCCAAATGAGAGATAAAAAACAAAAAACGCTCCGAACGAGTTATCTTCCCACATATCGAGTAATTGTATATATCAAATCTATAAGATATCTTCTTCTCAAAACAGTCTAAGTCGTTTTGATTCATTTTAAAAACAGTCTGAGTCGTTTTGAGTCATTTTAAAAACAGTCTGAGTAATTTTAAAAAAAGTCTGAGTCTTTTTAAGTCATTTTAAAAACAGTTTGAGTAATTTTAAAAATAGTCTGAGTCCTTTTAAGTAATTTTAAAAATAGTCTGAGTCGTTTTAAGTCATTTTAAAAACAGTCTGAGTCGTTTTAAGTCATTTTAAAAACAGTCTGAGTCGTTTTAAGTCATTTTCAAAACAATTTAGGTCATTTTAAGTAATTTTAAAAGCAGTCTGAGTCGTTTTAACTCATTTTAAAAACAATGTGAGTCGTTTTAAGTCATTTTAAAAACAGTTTGGGTAATTTTAAAAATAATTTGAGCCGTTTTAAGTCTTTTTAAAAACAATCTGAGTCGTTTTAAGTCATTTTAAAAACAGTCTCAGTCATTTTAAAAACATTCTAAGTTATTTTAAAAACAGTCTGAGTAATTTTAAAAACAGACTGAGTCATTTTAAATCGTTTTAAAAATAGTCTGAGTCATTTTCAGTCATTTTAAAAATAGTCCGAGTCATTTTAAAAACAGTCTTAGTAATTTAGAAACAATGTGAGTAATTTTAAAAACAGTCTGAGTTATTTCGAGTCATTTTAAAAAACAGTCTGAGTCATTTTAAAAATAGTCTAAGTCATTTTAAAAATAGTTTAAGACATTTTAAGTCATTCTAAAAACAGACCGAGTCATTTTAAGTAATTTTAAAAATAGTCCAAGTCATTTTAAAAATAGTCTGAGTCATATTTAAATCATTTGAAAAACGGTATGAGTCATTTTCGGTAAGTTTAAATACAGTTTGAGTCATTTTAAAGCGGACAATATTGTTGATACGGGCGTGGCGGTTCCGTCCGTGGGGCCGGGTCGTTACAGATGGACAGTTAAGCGTGCTTAGCTTGGAGTAGTACCAGGATGGGTGACCCTCCTGGGAAGTTGTGCCAAAGCGGACAATATTGAACCGCCACGCACGTATCAACAATATTATCCGCTTTGTCACAACTTCCCAGGGGGGTCATCCATCCTGGTACTACTCCAAGCTAAGCACGCTTAACTGTGGAGTTCCGTCCTCGCTATTGTGCCGCACGACTTTAAAAGGCCTTGTTAATAAAAAATGGATCTTTAAGCTCATATACCACACGAGTACTCTCATATCTGGGCGATGTAAGACTAACGCACAACACCGCACCACAGAAATTCCTTCCTGAAAATATGGGTCGTCATAATCACCCCCCCCCTAGGCATGACGTCCTCGTCGTCCTTCAGGGGTCCACACACACGTGCTAGTCCCCACATTTCCGGTCATATAGAGGCTCTGATACTGTTGAACAATGTTCTTCTAATCGATTATTTTAATGATAACAAAATTTGTAAAACATAATAAAAGCTCGTTTTGCGTACTAATCATTTATCTAGCTGTTAAAAGTTTGAAATGATAGATTACGTAAATACGAAGCCATCGGTTCAAGCGGAACCTCAATCGGACTCAAAACGAACAAGTTACGAGCCTTCGAAGAATAACGAGAAAACCGAGAATTTGCCAGAGAAAAACGACCGATCGTTTTTGACAAAACGACCGATCGTTTTGATCCAATTTTCTTCCAGTGAGTTCATCAATAAAACGACCGATCGTAATGGCAGAAACGACTGATCGTTTTGATCCAATTTTCTTCCAGTGAGTTCATCAATAAAACGACCAATCGTAATGGTAGAAACGACCGATCGTTTTTGGTCCATTTTCTTCCAGTGAGTTCACAAGAAAAACGACCGATCGTTTTACAGAAAACGATCGACGTTTTCTGGAGAATTTCAAAAGGTGCTTTTTTTACTTATTCTGGAAAACTGGGTAACTGCTGAAAACCAGTGGATAAAAGGATAACACGACATACAACGGTAACAAGCCCAAAATCCTTCAAATAGCCCCCAAATTCATTATTGGAGAGCAACTCAAAATTCACACAACAATTAAGCTATTCCTACAATAAATTCTTCAAGCTTATAGTACATATTCCTCACTTGTATTCATAAATATTCTTGAGTGTAATATTATTGTAATCACATAAACACCAAGAAATTATTTGTTAGTGAGTGATTCATTTCAAATTTAAACTTGTAAGAGTGAATTATAAACTCATTTGTGAGCGAGTGATCGGGTATAGGCTTTATAAGCAAGTGTAGCTTAAAAGCTCTAGGTCTTTTCATTCGGGATACTCATAGAGTAAGGGGGAGCTTAATCGGTCGATTAGCTCGTTAGGGTGTAATCTTGGGAAGAAGATTCTAGTGAAACACTCGGTAGTGTGAATACCGAGGAGAGGACGTAGGCGCGTTTTGCCAAACCTCTATAACTCTTGTGTTATTTCTTTGCCCTTGAACTTTTACTTTCCGCACTTATTTATTGTTTATTTTGTTTGCTTGAATAGCCTAAAATTGCATTAAATAGTCAACACGAGTGTTTAGTTATAAAATTCTACTAATTAACTTAGTTAATAGCTCATAGTTTTTATTCCGCGAAAATCGTACGTAAACCTTATTCACCCCCCTCTAAGGTTTAGACACTTACGGACCAACAGATACCATCTGTAACGACTCGTCCCCATAGACCGAACCGCCACGCCCGTATCAACAATATTGTCCGCTTTGGCACAACTTCCCAGGGGGGTCACCCATCCTGGTACTACTCCAAGCTAAGCACATTAACTATGGAGTTCCGTCCTCGCTATTGTGCCGCACGGCTTTAAAAGGCCGTGTTAATAGGAAATGGATCTTTAAGCTCATATACCACAAGAGTACTCTCATATCTGGGCGATGTAGGACTGACGCACAACACCGCACCACAGAATTTCCTTCCTGGAAATCTGGGTCGTCACAATACGGGTGCATAAAAAGTGTATACAGGTGTAAAAAAGTACGTAAAATGTGCGTAGAAGTGGATGATGAGTTTATAAAAGATCAATAAAAGTGCATATGAGTGCATAAAGATGAATAAATGGTCAATAAAATTGCATACAAGTGCATAAAAATGTCAAAAAAAACAAAAAATCCGAAATAAGTAAATAAAATCAAGAAAAAAAAACATCAATCAGTTCATAAAAAGGGCATATGGGTCGATAAAAATGCATAAAAATTGTATAAAGCGTGCATACGGGTGCATAAAAAGTGAATACGAGTGCATAAAAAGTGAATACGGGTCATATAAAGTGAATACGGGTGCATATAAGGCACATAAAAGGTCAATAAAAGTGCATACGGGTGCATAAAAGATGTATAAAAAGGTTAATAAAATTGCATACGGGTGCATAAAAAAATTACAAAATATTAAAAAAATAAAAAATAAATCAAAAAAATCCGAAATAAATAAATAAAATCAAGAAATAACAAAAAAATAAATAAATAACATACGGTCAATAGAAAGTGCATAAAAAATGCATACGAGTCAAGAAAAGTGCATAAAACGTGTATACATGTGCATAAAAGGTACACACGGGTGCATAAAAGGTCTATACAAGTGCATAAATAGCATAAAATATCTATAAAAGTGCATACGAGTGCATAAAATGGGCACAACTGGTCAATAAAAAATGAATACGGGTCAAGAAAAATGCATAAAACGTGTATACTGGTGCATAAAAAGTGCATAAAACTGCATAAAATGTCAATAAAAGTGCATACGAGTGCATAAAAAGGGGCATAAATGGTCAATAAATTTGCATACGAGTTGATACGAGTGAATAAAAGTGGATATGAGTGCATAAAAGGTCAATAAAAATGCATAAAAGATGAATACGGGTCAATATAAGTGAATTAAAGAGCTTAAAAAGTGCATACGAGTGCAAAAAAAATGCATATACGAGTGCATAAAAAGTGCATACGGGTACATAAAATCAAAAAAGTTAAAAAAATTGAAAGAAAACAAAAAAACTCAAAAATCCAAAAAAAAACTAAAAATATCGGAAAAAATCAAAAAAATCAATTAAATACGTGTCAATTAAAAGTGCATAAAAGATGTATAAAAATGGATACGGCTCAATAAAAAGTACTACTATTATTTACACCATACACATAGTAATTAAATCCATACTGATAGCAAATGGGTTTATTCAATACAATAGTAGTATTTACACCGATCAACATTAACTCGGAACAATAAAAATTAACTGGGACACCAAAGAACATAATTAAAAAACAAATACTAGTATAAGTTCATACATAAGAGTGACCTTCACCGATCAAACACACCGAGTAATTTATACCCGCCTCATATCCTCTTCTCCGATCACCATCCTCCGCAGTCATGGCCCCGCCGTTCATTGCCACCCCAACTGTCGACCTCTGGAGCTCCGACGATCCCCACCTTCCCCGCCATCGCTGTTCATCGCCATCTCCGGTGATCTCACTTCCAACATCACCTCTGCAGCCAAGCTCGTCTGTTATAGAGATTTTAGAGAAAGGAAGGGCTCGTCTGCTATATAGATTTGAGAGAGGGGGGAAACTCGTCTTCTATGAACGATCAAGAGAGAGAGAAGCGAGATCGTAGAGAGAGAGGGTGAGATCGTAGAGAGAGAGGGGATGAGATCGTGGAGAGAGGGGAAAGTGAACGCACATATATATGAGACCGTATCAAATTAGATTTAGATGGGTATGTATATGATACAAAAGTGACTTTTTTGGGAACTTGAACTTATGCGTGACTTTTTAGGGATTAAATTTAAAAAGTGTGACTTATTGATCATTTTTCCTTTTATAAATGATCCTTTGCGTCGATAGATTCCTTCAAGCAATCTACAAAAAATATTTTCTAAAGGAAAAAAAAGTACTGAAATAAATGATGTTATACAACTGGTCCTCGTAGTTTGTTTAAACGTCCTGTTTAGCCCCATCAATTTTGACCAAGTGAGTTTTAATCCTATATTTTGCAACTAATAAATTACATTCCCAAAATTCTAGAAAATCTCACAGTCGGAACGTACTCAATATGTACTACAGTTTCCCTTAAAAGTGACTTCAAGTAGAACAATATGTCAATATCCTCATGGGCGGATTTAGGGAGTCAGGGGAGGCCGTCGGCATGCCAGAAATTTTAAAAACGATTTTTTTATAAGGAAAATTTCAGAAAATTAGGTTATATATATTAATAGCCCCCATAAGATATATAATCATGCTTAGCTCAGTTGGTAATGCTATCTAAAATTAAACAAGAGATTATTGGTTCGATTATTTACTATCGCAACTCTTTTTTTTTCTTTCATGTTTATTTAGTTAACCGAGTAACACTTCATTGCTCATTATTTTCAATAAAAACCCTATATTTCTATGTTTCTTCTTAAAATGTACAAATACTTTTCGAATACCTCATTTTGATGTTAGGAAACAAAAAAATATATTCATAATTTTAAATTTACTGTTTTTTTTACAATTACCAACTCAGTTTTTTAATACTTCAGAATTGACTTTTAAACTTGACTTTCGATTATTTTAAACGTTATTTTTATTAAAATTCTAGTAGCAATTTTTTTTCTGCGCCCCTCCCCCCACGATGTCATTCTAGTTCCGCCCCTCAATATCCTCAGTGGTGATCAACTATCAACTGCCATGTCATCTTAGTGAAAGTTCCATCATGTGATGACGGATTTCCGGAGGAAAATACGATGGTAAGAGTAAGCGTGCATCGGTGCCATATCTCCGTGATATTTAGCGAGTATGATATATAGGCTAAGAGAGTGCCCCTCTTCAGAGGCGGCACACGCATATGACTAGGGGTTGCCACGGCAACCACCCCATAATTTTAAAAAATAATTTTTTTTTATTAATGTTTTTCATAATAATTTATATATAGGATATTCTGGCAACTCCTTAAATATTTTTTTTTGCAACCCCTTCTAAAATTATATATTGTTAGTAAAATAACATAACATAATTTTGTATGTGTTGATAATATATAAATAATACTTAAAAAATTAACATATGCAAGTGATTATAAAATACATTTTACACCAACTTATCATGTTGACATGTAACACACATCTTAAAAAAAATTAAACAAAAATAATAATTAGAGTAGTGGTGAGTGCAAACAAAATTTATAAAAGATTTTTTGATGGTTTGTATTTTAATTGAAGTGAGTATACTGAAATTGTGTAGTAGATATTTAATTGTTCGTATATATCTATTATTTAATATACGTTTGTTTTTTTAGGTTTTTTTAAAATATTTTTTACCTTAGTGTCTTAATCTTTTTACTTGTTATACCTTGATTTCTTAAATTTAACTTTTGTATCTTTTTAGTTTCTATTTTATTTATTTTTTAGTCAATTTTGAAACGCTGAAACTTTCGACACATGACTGTACGTGACATTACTGTTGTAGTTTTTTTTTTGGAGTTTGAAAAGAAAGTCAAAATTGAGCGAAAAGGAAAAAAATAGAAATCAAATACATTTTAATCAAGAAAGAAAGGTAGAAAAATGAAAAAAATAATATGGTAAAAAGGTTAAAAAAAATCCGGCATTTTTCGTGTTTATATTTTAAAAAATATTATGCATTTTTTTTTAATTAATTTTGGCAACCCCACACATTTACTTCTGGTTCCGCCCTTGCCCCTCTTCATATCAAAAAGGCATTTTAATGTCGTGTGGTGTTATAAACGAGGACGAAATAGAGCAAAAACACACATACATTATTGTTGGTAGAAAAAGACGTTAGCGACTCGGTCGGAGGGTTACGTCGTTACATATCATATTGTAAAGTTGAGGATCATAAGTCAAACTCAAAACAATAACTATTTGGATATTACAAGACCGGTCTAGTGTCTTTTTACACTTAATTTGTATAATATTTTGGATGCACTTTTAACTTTGTCCGGAAAAATTCATAGCATATGCAAAAAAAAAATGTAAAAAATTATAAAATTATAAAATCACCACAGTGTAATAATAAAACAAAATATTTTGTTTTGCATATACAAATAGACCATCAAAGAAAAAAAAATTCTTTAAAAAAAAAATTTGCGCATATTCGGGAAATGATGTCTAAGCGGTTTGGTTGGTTTGACTTGCATTAGGCCCGACACTGGATACTACGTTTCTCACTTTAATTTTTTCATTTCTTACTTCCACTTCCCATATATTCGTAAGTAAAAGGGGCCTACAAGTGAATGGAGTTAAGCAGAGCTAGACTTTGTTTAAGCCGGAATCGTTTACTAAACGAGCCGTAAATTCTTGTTCAGACTTGATTCATTTATTGACAAGCTCGATCCGAGCCAGTTCACGAACATAGTCTGATTTTTTTTATATCGGTTTTGTTTGTTAATAATTTTTTTTTCACATAACTAAATACATGTTAAGATAATTAATATGTTTGGTTTAGCTAAAAATATGTACTAATACAAATAAATATCGTGAGCTTTTATATAAATTGAATTAGCTTAAAAATATATAGAACATAAAGCAAAGATTGTTTATCAACTATCAACATTATATTTTAAAGTATTGACATATATAAATATTTTTTTTTATTAAAATAATTATACGAACCCGAGTATGGACACGAATCTTATTATTTTCTTCAGACTTGGTTCATTAGAAAATGAACGAGCACATGCCGAACATAAGTTTTATAATTTTGTTCGAGCCTGATTTATTAGAAAATGAACGAACACAAATCAAACTTATTAACAAGCTGAACACAGACAGGAACTCACGGATGAAAAGGCTCCCATTCATTTACATCCCCCAATAAACTCCTAATTATTTTCTTAAAAGTCACGACTTCCATTTCCTAAATACTGTACGTTTCTATTTCCGTCTCCCGTGCCACCAACCAAGGTCTAAAATAAAACAATATCTCAAAACTACACAAACCATTAATATAATATAATATAATATAAAATATTATACTATAGTATAGTATTTTTAATCTTAATTACAGTTTATATTATACTATGCTCCTCTCTTCCCCACCAATCACTTTAGTGCAAGATTCCCAAATAAGAATTCAACAAACAAATCCATTATTGTCCTCACCTCCTTTCTCTCTCTCTACAAAAATAGCCTTTTCTTTTCATCTAAATAATTCTTTTTTCATTATCAATAATATTATTACAACAACCATTATTTTTTCATTCTCTATAATAGTAATTATAACCTGAACTTGTACGAACAGCGTCTCTTTCTCTCTTTCTCTCCATCAAAACTCAGGTTTATTATCCTCCTCATTAATATTTAGATCATTGTTATATTTTTACATATTTTTTTATTTACATGAGCTATTAAAAATGTTTACTTTTGTTTTTATGTGATTTCCCACGTGGGTATTGTTTTCTTAACCCTTTGCTATAATGGGTTTGTCTTGAATTCAGGTTAGGAATTTATTTTTCCAATAAAGTTGTTTTCTTGGTTATGAATTTGGTGTATACAGAGATCTATATATAATAGTGATGAGAATTTATGTGAAAATTTATTTTGCTTTTGGTTTTGGTAAAAAGGTTTGACTTTTGTATTTGTTTGACTAGATTTAGGTTTGGATTTTTCTTGATACATTTTGGGTATTTAATTAATGAGTAGACTTATTTAATTATGAATTAGGTTTTTCAGATTGTTATTTTAGATTTTTCTTTCCCATTCTTTTGCTGTGTATTAATTATAGTTAATGTTGTAAGTTTAAGAGCTTTTGTCTCTCTTTCTTTCCATTAATATACTAAATTGCTAGTATTACATTTAGTAGATATTGTTTGGTTGCAGCTTTAGAAGCCAGTTTTTTTCTTCTTAGTGTTCCTCTAGGTTGAAAAGACTTCAAATTTGGATGAGCTTACATTTTCTCTGTCAACCTTATTTATGTGCTTCAAAGTTGTGGTCAAACAAGCCCTTAATTATATTATGTAGAGAATGTCCATTTGGGGGGTCATGTTTTGTCCTTATCTGATTACTTAAACTAGATATGAATCTTGCTGTTAGGTGGTGATCTACTTGAATATAAATATTGGGCCAGCAGAATATAATTAATTCTATCTCATGTTTTCCATTTTTTTTAAATTGAACAGCTGTGTTCTGAGATACAAATCTTAGAGTGAAGAAAGGGCGTTGGATTCGTATCGGGATGATTTTTTCATTTTTCGACATGCATGCCAGTTCATAAGCTGGAAAATAAATTTAGTGGAAATGACACCCCGAAAAGGTTCGCCTATGGGGGGGATTTTCAACTTAGAGAACAAAAATCTAGTTTTCCCCCTTGTTATAACCTCTCTTGTATGTGTAATCCTTTTCGCCACCTCGTTCAACATGGGCCTAGTTTCATCCGCAGGGAGGATGTCCATTTTAACCCTATTTCCCTCTGGTAACCAGACAAATTTTGCTGAGGAAAAGTTTATCACTGCCCCTCCTCCGGCTCCCAAAATCCCTCGTTTCGCGTACTTAGTTTCCGGCTCGAAGGGCGATTTAGACAGATTGTGGAGAACCCTCAGAGCCCTTTATCACCCTTTGAACCAATATGTTGTACACTTGGACTTGGAATCTCCTATTGAAGAGAGATTAGAATTAGCCGCCCGAGTGGAAAATGATACACTATTTGCCAAGGTTGGGAATGTTTATATGATTACGAAAGCGAATATGGTTACGTATAGAGGACCTACTATGGTTGCTAATACTTTACATGCGTGTTCTGTTCTTATGAAGAGGAGTAAAGAATGGGATTGGTTTATTAATCTTAGTGCTTCGGATTATCCTCTTATTACTCAAGATGGTAAATTTCTCAATTATATTGTTTGTCGTGTTCCATTCCTTCGATTTCATTTTTTTGGTTTAAAAGAAAAGAAAGAGCAGAAATGCAAGCTAGTAATGAGCAGAAATGTTTGTGAAGAAATAAGTAATTGGTTGTGAGTTAGGAGATTGACATTAAAAGACAAAGATCTGGTAAAACTTCCTCAATTTAGTTAGAAAAATGGTTCTGTTTTTCTAGAATTCAAGTTAGCAGTGCAAGCACAACAAATATTCGATTGGTTGCGGTTAGCTATGAACTATGATAATGAAGAAAGGCTGGATTTTTCCAACTCTTAATTGAAAAAATAGTGGTATTAATTTTTGTGACCAATCTCTGGGAGTAGGCATTATATTTTTATGTGAGTTTGACATTTTTTATTTCTCTCCAGATCTTCTTCATACCTTTACGGGTTTAGATCCCAACTTGAATTTCATTGAACACACAAGCAATCTGGGTTGGAAGGCGTAAGTTCTGATCTCTTATTTTGTCTGTTTCTCTTTTTCTAAATATGCCAGAAAAGAAGAGATGAAACGGTTTTTTGTTTTTGTTTTGGAAACACAGAAATGAAAGAGCAAAGCCACTGATGGTGGATCAAGGGTTATATCACAACACAAAGAAGGACATAATTTGGGTTCAACCAAGGAGAACTTTACCTACAGCCTTCAAATTATTCACTGGTTAGTTTTCTACTTATTCAATCTTCTTAAATATTCAAAGACTTCCCTAAAAAAAAAATTAGAAGTCGGAACCTCATAGCTCTTTCTCTGTAAGGTAATTGGCGAATAAGTAAAAGGTGCTGAACTCTAAAAGCCGGGCGTTTTTACCTGAATACTTGCTTCTTAAGCCCAAGTAGTTAAACTTTCATTTCTTGCAAGTCCGAGCTTAACTCGTTGTTTTATTATCTATACTGAGGGCTGCGGCCTAGGGTGAATTTTAGGTAATTTGCTTTTACCTTTGTGATAGGAACAAGGACATAGATAATGGTGAAGTTATTCTCCTTGTTATTTTTTGTCCTTTTTACTATAGCCCTTTTCTGAGATATCCCAAGTACTACCACCTAGTTACCAGCTACCATTTACCAGTCAGCATTTGGTTAAATCATTATTGGATGGAAATAGTCCTGATAGTTCTCTTTTTTACTCTGTTCTAACTTGCCATAAGGTTTAAAAATTGCAAATAGTTGATCTCTTTAAATTAATGAGTTCTGTAGCAACAAAGTACGCTAATTTACCGTAACAGATGCTGTTAAAAAATATGCTTATCTCCTTAGCTGGTCTTCTCTTAAAAGAAAAGACTACGGTGATATATATGATTTCAACTACATTGTAGAGAATTTGATGTTTACAAATAGTTATATACGTGATAGATTGGGGTACATAAGTTTATACTAAAAATCACCTATTACTCGATATCAGTAAACTCAGAAGTAAAATTTTACTATTTTTTAGATCATCTTCAGAGTTTCATACAATTCTCGAATTTTGATATTATCAAATTATTATTATCAGGTTCTGCATGGATGATTCTCTCTCGACCATTTGTCGAATACATAATCGAGGGGTGGGACAATCTCCCTCGGGTCCTCCTAATGTACTATGCCAATTTCGTATCCTCACCAGAAGGCTATTTCCATACCGTAATCTGCAATGCGCCTGAATTCATCTCCACAGCCGTAAACCACGACATGCACTACATAGCATGGGACAACCCTCCTCAGCAGCACCCCCACTCTCTATCTCTAAACGACACCGCCAATATGATCGCTAGCCACGCCCCTTTTGCCCGTAAGTTCAAGAAAAACGATCCTGTCCTTGACAAGATCGACAGTGATTTGCTTAATCGTAGGAACGGTAGTTTTACACCAGGTGGATGGTGTGCTGGTAAACCTCGTTGTACTAAAGTCGGGAAACGAAATAAAATTAGACCGGGTCCTGGTGCAAAGAGGCTAAAAAAGCTAGTAAATAAGCTAGTCGAAGCTGCCAAGTTGAAGCAAAACCAATGTGTTTAAGTCTTTGATTTTGCCCGAGTTTTTTTGTTGTGGTGGTGGATGGAAATATGGTTAATGATATCTGCCCCTATTTATATGTTAGTATATCACACTATAAGGCTGTTTATCTGACCTTTTCGGATAAAGTAGCAGAAATGGATCTCTCCCATTTCGTTGTTTGGTAATAGGGGAAGAGAAAATTACCCTACTTTTTGATAGGTATGTATGTTTTGAATTATGCATAAAGCTCTTGGGCTTTGTAACTGCATTTACGGATTTACCTGTACATTGTGCAGATTTATATGTAGCTCAATATACGAAGAATCTTCCCTGTCTCCTATCATCAAGTCCTTGATCGTTTTTCAGCATTGCCATGCATCACTAAATTTCTCAAGACATTATAATGATGTGATGATAGTATTTCAGCATTTTAAATTGATTGATTTCATTAGCGGCGTTAGATCATCTAAAATAGTATTGTTAACTTTTTATTTTTAAATAATGACACATCATCATTTAAAAAACTATTAAATGACACATATGCATATTAAGTTAAATACTCACATTAGTTTTAACTTTAACAATGTTATCTATTTTAATTAAAAATTAATTATCCAAAATATAGGACTTATATGTTTTTTTCGCGCCATGTATTAGCGTCAAATTTCAGGTAGATATAACTTTAGAAACAGGAAAATAAGTTATTCGATTTTCAACATATCTTTATTTTAAAATTCAATTGTGAACAAATGGTTGAGTGAAACAAACTATGGGTTCAATGATTTGGTGAATAATGAATATCAATAAAATATGCAGAGTATTATGAATAGATGATAGGAGAAAAGAAATAGTAGTATAAAAAATTGCATTGTTAGCCAACATTTTTACTTAGTTAAAATAATTAGATAACAATACATTTTTTTTGTCTCCATTAGTTATGTTAAAAAAGTTGTTAAATATAACGATTAATGTTTTTAATGTTGTTAATTGATGATGTGGCAAAATACTATTAATTTGAGCATGAACTCTATTTCAACTATTACTATTTTAGTGGGGTTTACAAAATGACTAATTAATGAGATTTCAATTAATAATTAATTTTAATTAAAATTAGATAATTTTATTAAGTTAATACACTAATGTGAAGGTTAAATTTAAGTTACACATGCGTCATTTAACATGCAATTAAATGATGATGTGTTAAAGTTAATATTGTTAAAATTAACACAATTATTATGTATGCTCTTGACAATAATGATTTGATGATAATATTAGTAAAATAATGAGATACATATCTGAAAAAAATAATGATGTGATGATAATATTCGTAAAATATGCAGTGTCTTCATTTGGTTTTCATCCTTTGAGATAAATCCAAGGCCTTCCATTTGTAGTATTGCGTTTGCCACTAAACCAATGGCAAGAAGAACTTAACACTGATGACTGATCTGAGCTAGAAAACATCGAAACATATTCTTAGTTAACTCAAGAGTCCTGAGTGAACTCAAGAGTCCTGTTTGCTTGGAACCTTTCACTTGAATAGAATGCCTATCCTTCCTTGCAATGGAGAACACAGCTAAGCTGTCAATAATTAAGGCACTTCTATGTATGCTAACTTCGTAGCAAAAGACATAGAGGCTAATGTATCGAAACAAACCCAAAGTGAGTCGACAGTGTGAAGATGGTTCCAGGAGACCAGTGGCGGAGGCATAAATTTATACTAGGGGGTCAAAAATTCAATATATAATCAATCGAGAGTGACAAAAGGGGGAAAAATCTCGACGACTACCACTTTTTACAGAAATTTTTGAAAATATCATACAAAGTCACATTAATTTAATTAATTAACAACACATGAAAACTACATATTAACAACCATCGGTGAATTATTTGCTAATTAATGGAAGTGATGATCTTATAGCGGTAATTACTGTTGGATAAAACTTTGTTTTATGATTTTGAATGCAATTAAAAATTGTGAGTTTCAAAACTTTATTACGATGACTCTTTATTGGAAAAAAGAGTTACAATAGAAATCCATAAAATGATGATTTCCAACCATTTTTTCTTGAATCTTTTTAATAAGCTTTTTATGAGAAATAAAATACATGGTATATACACATTCATACAAAAACACATATGCATACATATAGAGAGAGTACCGCACCACCAACGGCCCGACCGTGGTCTGTGCCGTTTCCGTCGGGTCACATGTGATAGACGTTGTACCTTGGGAACGAAGTGCCCCATTTAGCCAGAAGCAGAGGTGGCGGGACAAATATCGTTTAAGGGAAACTGCTTGCAGTTATCTCGTCTCGGAATTTAGTCCATTTCGGTATCATTTACATACTCTTATTTTTTGAAGGTTGTAATTGATATTTATATATTTGAGCAAACCATTTTCTGTTTATTTATTCATTTCTTTTTCGTAGAAATTATTGTGTTTATTTACAACGTATCCAGCAAATACACCAACTACTAAATTTCTACGGTTATGGTGTAGCTCATTTTTATATTATTTTTGTTGATATCATCTCTTACCTTAAATAGGGGGTTTAAAATCAAACATATGTAAGGGCTACATATTTTGTAATCTTCTAAACTGTTATAGCCTATTAATTGGAAATAGGACTAGATAGACTAAGTAGAACTTGAATTGGAACTATGAGAACCCTTTTTATATTTTATCCTAATTTCCTTTTATAGTTTATGGACCAACTATGGACCAATCTGAAATTTACCCTTATCTGGGCTAATGAAGCATTTGTCATGTTATATGAAGGGATTTAGTTTTCAGGCCAACATTATTGAATTTTTTTTTTGTTATAACTAGTAGTTTACTTAATTTGTTTTT
This sequence comes from Primula vulgaris, assembly GCA_963920805.1. NCBI lineage: Eukaryota > Viridiplantae > Streptophyta > Magnoliopsida > Ericales > Primulaceae > Primula > Primula vulgaris. The sequence goes on along the minus strand of OY987218.1, from coordinate 24,420,736 downwards.
GAAATGAAAATTTAAAAGCTCTTGCATTTTGTTTAGTTTTATGCAAAGAGGTTTTAAAAAAAAAAACATTACTAAACTAGTTGATAATAGAAAGTATAGAAATACACAAGTTTTTTTTTCTTTTAGGTTTAAAGCGACCTGCCACCAAATTAGGTATGTCAATTTCTGTAATGGTAATATAATGTAAATGTAAGGCAGTGGTTAGAGAATCCCTTTTCAAATATATAAAACATGAACATAGAACACTCCGATGATACATTTACAATATTAAATTTATTCCAATTTTTTTCCAATGATGGACAGTATTGATACAAGATATACAGCAATGTTGAAATTTCCATCTTACTCTAACCCACATGTTTACATCTACAACACCTTCTGGCAAATTAAAACTGCGAACAAACACTAAAATTTAATGCCAAAATTTCTGCTATTTCATATATGCAGAGTTCTTAGCTACTCACACTTATGAAACGATGCCCTTGTCTTGTATCATTAAGGACACCATTTTTTGCCTCAAGCATCTAATTTCCTTCTCGGTTTTATTTCTCTCTTCTTTGGATACGTTTAGACGAACTGAGTTTTAAATGATGTCTAAAATCTTGATGTTACCCATGGAATTAGCGGCAACTAAGGTGGACGACTGACCACGAAAACAGACAGATGAGATGAACTGTGTGGAATCATCCACGTCTGCACCAGATAGTGGATCTGTGCTACCAAACTTAAATGACAAAGCTGGCATTGGAAAGGCTTTGTGGTAGATGAATACCTGCGTAGTAAAAAATTAAAAAGATAAAGAAAGTGCCATAAATTGCACAAATATAGACATCGAAAGCATATATATCATGTGCCACGATGCCAAAATTAGAAGATTTGGGATTCTCGTACTTCAAAGACGAAATCAAAGAAAAGTTACACGAGAAGCGGTGGTAACAGTAAACGACTAGACCCCCATAACAAATAACAAAATGCATTTAAGGTTCACATACTAATCTTCCCCTTTAAAAGTACAAAAAATTCATCTTACCATATAATAGTACCAAGCTTCATACACAATCACGATAATTTTATCAAGTTCCTAAGACACATCTTACATGAGGGAAAATTATAGGTCAGCCTTTATTAAGAGGAGCACCCTAATTTTTATTTATAAATATTGCAATTACATGGAAGGTCTCATAACCAAACCACAAAACAAATAAGTACAATTTTCAAGGAAAATGTGAATATTAGCAAATATTGTTAAAAGAAATACAATAAAACAAGCATGTTTGCTTAGTATATGATAATGTACCTCATTTGTTTCTGAGCCTGTAGCAATATATCCATCTGAAACGGATAAACCTACAAAGTTCTGGACAGAAAATAGCATCAATCAGTCGGAAACTAGGTCAAGAGCAAACCAAATAAATACTAAGAGTATGTACAAACAATTGAATTAGAAAAAGTAGAATTCGGTTTCAAGATCTCGATCTCTGGACAGTAAAATGCAAGTATGAAATCCCAACAATAAGCAATGCCCACGGTAAAAAAAATTGCTCTAAAATTTCGCAAGTATTGATTACAAGAAATACCCACACAAAAACTAGGCAATATGATCAAATCAAAACACAACTCGATCTTTTTTTAATGCATTGGTGATTTGCCGGATCTACCTTTGCCTGGTAATCAAATTTACTCAAAAAATGTGTGCAATTGTGCATGGACTTGAGATAAGTGAAATAAGGAGTACATTGTTTAAGGTTCATTAAACTCAAGACCACATGATAATACCGAGGAAGGGGAAGAAAAGTCTTTACATCAATAAATACACCCCAAAATGAAAAAGTAATTTAAGCTTCCTCTGAAACTCTAAACTTCAAGTAATGTTTCACAAAAATCTAGGAGCTGTTTTTTATTGTGCTTCCAACCCTTTCCCTATATTAAGCCAATGATATAGATTCACTAATATATAACTGTAGACCACTTAATATACAATAGAATATATGCATTGGACTTAAAGTAATACCTTCATATTTGTGTGACCCGTGAATGACTGCATAGGATAATCGAGAACTTGGGCCGTACATGCTGATAAATCCCAAAGCTTCAAAGTATTATCGGTGGATGCAGAAACAAGATTTGTCGAATTTATAAATTTCACGTAACTCACAGTTTTGTTGTGTCCGACTAATGTGCAAAGAGGTGCTCTTAATGTACGAAGGTCGTAATAATATATCTTATGATCTGCTGAACCAAATGCGAGTGTTCGACCAGAATCAGAAGGAAATTGAACGCAACATACGTTTGCCTTGGTTTTTATCGTAGCAATACTAGCTCCCTGCAGTGACAACCCAGGTTTAAAAAACAGCTGAATATATTTCCAAGATTAAGGGATTGTCTGGTCGCAACTTATAAGTAAAGAAGTAAAAAGTAAAAAAACTAAACTGTAAAATTTTACACTTTTACTAGCAATGCTCATATTAGCTCCTTTAATGTCGGATAGTCCTTGTTGGATTGCAGCTTATAAACACAGATTTCATTCTTAAGAGTTTGCTGCATTTAGTTGACCAGCTTAAAGACTGAGATTTTTTTTTGTTTTTTGGGGGCTGGATAACCCTTTTTTAATTCTGACCCTTAAAAATTCTAGCTTATTTGCTTAAAAGCAGCAACCAAACAAGCCTTTAAAAAGTGGACCAAAAATTGGGGATCTGTTCCTTTTTGTTGAAAATACTACTAGATCATCAAGTATCTTTGTATTGCAAAATTATTCAACTTCTATATTTTTCTAAATTTCGTAGGTATAGGACCGAAAGCAATGTTGAAAGTCCTGCTTTTTTAGTTGCTACAGTTTCTATAAGAAACAAAAAGATTTAAACCAGTGAAAATAAATTACCAGAACCAAACCAGTCAGATGTATTTCCTGAAAACTTTTTATGTTCACACATTTTAAGAGTTCTCTGATAAAACGGCTAAACCAAACAACTTTTTTTTCCTAGTAAGCATCAAATGAGTATACAACCAAACAAAGCCTAAATCTTGGCAGCAGTGATGACTATACGTTTAGTTTTTGAAAGCTGAGATTTCCACCAAGTGCAAATATAATAATATTGCCTGATTGATACTCCAGAGCTTGACGGAGCCATCGTCACTGCCGCTAGCCATCATAGTTGGATCTGCCAATGAGAAATCGACGGACCATACTCTCCTTTCGTGTTCTTTCATTTCCATTTGTACTTGACCTCTTGTTACATCCCATACCTGATTTAGTTGATCAAAGTTGGCCAAGAAAATCATGTAAAGTTTAGTCAGAGGCCCAGAAGTACTTTATGCAAAAGAAAGAGCCAAGAGGCTAAATTAAAGATTATTGGTTGAGTAGCGATGGTGTTCAAGGATACCAAGATCCCTTTATACAAATAAATTAGAAAATTCCAAGAAATCTGCATATAAATGCTTCTCAAAAGACTTCTAAATTTACCAGATTTCATATCGAAATCGTGTTTTTGAAATTTGTACCCAAAACTCGCTTCAGAATTTCTATTTATGCTAAAATACTTTAGATAAAAATTAAATTTTTAATTGGAATTACTCCCTGTAATACTAATAAGAAATATTCTTTTCCTGAAATACATTGACATGATCAAATTGTCATTTTCTGTTCCCCTATGTTTTACACATTACCCTTTCTGACAATTATGTTCAAGACAATCTTTGGGAACACTTCATGCAACTGTTAATTATTACATTATAAATCCACCGTACCACCTTATTAAATTCATACCTGGCATATACATGTAGCTGGTAGATGTTTTCTTATGCTAAAAGTACAATATTTTTAATGATATTTACTTCAGCACTTGGCTAATATCCCAAAATACGCTCTGTAAAACTTTCTTTCAGTACTCCCTCTGCGAATTTGATTTGAAGAATTTAAGCAGACATAACATACAGATTTAAGCATTAGATACCTGCACGATGCCTTCAAAGTTACTTGACGCAATCTGGCTCTTAATGTAACCATTCCAACAAATGCTACTAAGCTTTGATCTACTTGCTAATTCCACAAAAGGGTAATGAATATCACGATCGTCGTTCAAAACCGTATTATACTCAAATACCTTTATTTTTTTATTCACACCAGCTGTCGCAAAGAACTCCCCATCTCGGTCAAATCCAAGAGAACACACAAGATTTAAAGAATTCAAAAGATCACCTTGTTTCAAATCCGCCTTCACTCTCATTTTACTAAAGGATAAGTATTTACACAACCCTTCTAAGAAGGAATTTATCCACCCACTTTGTCTTGTCTCACTGAAACTATTCTTCAATGGGAAATTATTAACCGAACTTCTCTCGGTCGCAGCTACTGACCCTCCTCTTCCGTCACTACTTCTTTGAGAATGTCTACTTAATAGTTTAGGTGGCTTTATTGCCTTTTGTCTTGTCAAAAAATAAGCCGCCTCTAAATTCTTAAAGTTCTTCATCAATCTTGAACTTTTCAAGGCCATAATACCTTGATTTTCAGCGCTTTCTTGATCATTGAATTGTTCTGAAATACGTCTATGGCGCACAGGTCTATATCTTTTTCTCGTCTTTTCAGGACCAGATTCTTCATTATCGACAAATTCGGGTGAAACTGAATCGGCACTCTTTACAGAACATGACTTTGATTTTGTGGTATGGCAAAGGAGTGATTGTTGTTTTCTAGCTTCTTCTATATCTGAATTCAGAAAGGAGAGAGTTTCTTGCAAATATTCTGTGGTTTCTTGTTTCTTTTGTTGCATAAGAGAGAGAAAGTCCAATAATAATTCTTGCTCGTCAATTTTTTCCCTAAGCTCAATTGCTGCTTCTCGTTCTTCTATTCCGTCTCGTGGTTCGTTTAAAAAATCGCTTTGCAATAATTCACTGACACAGAGTACACGTGAAAGTAAGAGCAGATAAACATGTATAAAACTGACTGAATCATAAAAGGCATTAGTTGGATAAGACACTAAAAGTTGAAGCAACATAAAGTTCTACAGAAATCAAGAAACCTCGACCAATAGTTTAAAGACGTTTTCCAGAAAAAAAATCATCTGATTTTATCGCACTTGGTCAAATCGCAGACACTACACCTCAATACGGTGTGTTATATTGGTAGTAGCTTAGTAGTAGATGTATTCAACCACTAACTTGTTCATAAACAGCTGTTCTATCGATCAAACAACCTAACTATTAGATATTGACACTTCATTAAAAAAAGTACAGTAATAGATTTGTTTTATAAGCAGGCCACACATGAATACTACCGATGTACAAATCCAATGCCAAAAATAAATAAATATAACATAATCTTCTCAATAGCATCCTTTTTCCCTAAAACAATGTTAATGAGCTTCTAGCTTGATAACTCTTTTCATTTCAGTGGGTTGCATGTCCCGGGATACAAAATTCGGAGCCCTTAACGCAAAAACTTCACGTAATAGCCCATAGTTATCGTCCATGATAATCGTGAAGATAAGAGACATGCAAGAACATGTAATCCAAGTTATTGTTGGCTTGAAAAAACAATGCAACATCTTCTGCTTATAGTCCAAAAAACAACAAAAGAGTTTTGCATAATACCTAGAACATCCTGGGTAATATGATTTTCAAGTTTAAAGACGTATGGTAACCGAGGGACTTGCTGAAATTCACGTTAAAATAAGAAAAATGCTATAGTATAAATGAAAATGAAACTTTTCGCAACATATTATACCACATTAAAAGACTAAAGAAAGGTTCTTGATAAATTCGAATTCATGTACAACATTGGGGTTCGCTACAAATCCACTTCAATCTTTACTAAATAAACATGCATGTACTTGGTACATTTAATGGCCTAATGGGGACTAAAAAAACTGACAAGTTACGACTTCGAGGCACAACAAGTATAATAAGAAATAAATAAAATACTTAATAAAGATCATATGAAATTACCACAACTTTGGCCGACTGCTTGGGTCAGGATGCAATAACCATAAGCAAAATGAAGCTTCTTTAGGCCACTTCAATAGCAACTGGGGGGGAAGAACACGATGTCTCAAACTAGACATTGTTGAGCTCTTTTCGTCAATCGAGCTAAAAGAGCAAAACAACTGTTGGATAAAGAAAAACTTATCAAAAACCCAAAAGTGGCAATAAAAGAGAAAATTGATTCAATGTGAATAGAATCATAGGATATCACCAATAAAGTTGTATAACACGTGTTCAAGACTTCAATCTAATAATTAAAAGCAATAGTGTACTGTAATCCAAGTATACTTAAAACTTTTTGAGCAAACAAGATACCAAAATAGAGAAAACCCATGGTTGGCCGACATAGATCAAGAATCAAAACCGAAATTATGGATATATAATAATTTTAATACTCATCAATCATTAGCCAGCATAGGGAACACCTTTAACCACCAAATCCAAAGAAGAGTACCAAACATTTTCAAAATTCTTGTTCCGCTCTACCTCAAAATGTTTAGTTGCAATTTGCAAAGTTATCTATTATCAAAAAATGACACAAGAAAATCAAATAACGTCCGAATTAGAACCAAAATTTAACAATTTGAGTTACGAAAACAAAACGTCTCAGAGAACTCAAATGACAACTAAATATGATAAAAATTCAAATTGATAAATCATTGTATAAATACCACTTCTAGAGAGAAAAAGGAATAACGGATAGATAATCAGAAAATAATCTTTCTTATGAGGATTTTTACCTCAAAAAGAAGAACCCCTAGTCGATAAATATCCGAATTACAAGAACCAGAAGCATCACCAGCCTCTTCAGGACTTGTGTACCAATTCGTTTCCATAGCCAACACCTGTTTCATAGGAAAATGATACTTTTTTTCTTCAGTTTCTTCGAACGGATTATGCGTTTGACAAATCGTACTCGATTGCAAACAACTAGTCACGGACACTACGTTCGAATCACCAACTATGTTAGAGCGAGAGGATCCTTTAAACTCGTCATTCGGCCCATCGTCTAAAGAATCTGAACCCGAGTCCGAACAAGAAGCGGACTCGATAAAAGACACGTGGTTAAATGATGACATAACAAAGCAAGAGGGTCTAACATTATAAACGACGATCCCTTGTGAGTGACCCAAATTTACAATTTCTAATATTTGTCTAAATATATGTAAACACTCTACAGCGTCTACTGATCTTTCAGGGTTATCCAACCACTGTCTTAGACTGATATCGCCCCAATCATGCACGGTCGAGTCTACTACCACGTCATCCTCACAAGCTCCGGAAATACTAATTCGAGCTCTGTGAAGATCTTGCTTATCCAATAAAACCCTACTTGTATTTCCTTTCTTATTTGACAATGAAGAAATATTAAATCCTTTCGAACTATCGGATCTTTGCCAATTAGAGTCGGATGAACCCTCCATGTCAACAGACAAACTGGGAATGAAGAATCACCATATTTGATAAATCATTTCACTTCCTTAAATATCATATGATCACAACTTGAACCCCAGTTTCCTAATAAGCAAGAAAGAAGAAAGATAAGAGCTCTTAAAAAATACTTGGAAGTGATTGATTGCATGCATCTTTAAAGATAAACTAAAAAAGCTATGTTCATGTAAGCTGTGGTGTGCCTTTGATTGCTCGGCTTAACAGCTTAGTTTTTAAAATCTGTAGGCCTCTGGCCTGGAAATGACTAGAACTATCAAGCTAATAAGTGCAAGTATTTTTTTTAAGAGCCATAGCCAAAAGAAAATAAATACAACAGAGAAAACACCACTATTTTGCTAGAAATCATGAAACCGTTTAAACACAGAATCTGAATGAAGACATGCAGATCATTAAAGAGATCACTTATACTTAGAGCCTCATATAGAGGATAATGAAAAAATCAAAGAAGAAAATTAAAGGGGTTTAAGAAGGAGATGACAAACCAGGGAGCTTCTCTCTATCTTCTATACCAACCAGCAAATAGAGCCACACAATAGAAACTTTACCAACAGCATGTACACAATTTGGCTTTCTACAGTGGAAACACCTCAGCCTCAAAAAAATCAGATTTTTTTATTCCACCCCAGTATAAAATGTTCCAAAAGTGCAGTCCTTTTGAAGGAAAAAAAAACTAACAAAAAAACATAGACCAGTTCTTAAAATAGTCTTTTAAAGCTTAAATATTTTATCTACTAGTTTTGGAAACATTATGCCTGACCGTTATATAACATCCACTCGTTCCCGCTTTAATAACTACATCACATACGTGGCATTACATTGTCCTTTAACCTCTTCCTGGGAAACAGGGATAGTCTAGTATATTATTCAAAACCCATGTGACACAACACATAAATAATACTACTTGCTATAGTATATTCATATATAAAGGGTGCATTCTCAGGTAAATTATTTGGTCCACTCGGAGTATTACTTTAGCCCATTTTATAGTCACACTGTAAACCATTAAATGTGTGACTATAAAGTGGGTTGGATGAATATTTCAGGATTACCAAATAATTTCTCGCATTCTCACCCTCATATGCCATATGTCTGGATGATGTCAATGCAATCTCTGGGTCCATAATATAAAAAATGCACCAAAATTATGGTATAATAAGTCATCTGTTAACCATAGTTAGACAAGAAAATTAAGCATAAAGTAATTGGCCATTCAACATTCTGTAGATACAGCTACATATAATATACTTGCATATCATATCATGCATGAATCAACGATACTAGGGCAATTTTGAAATCTAAATTCATACTCCCATCATGGATTTTTTCTTTTCGTGTGAGTGGACCAGTGTGAAATCTTTGGAAATTTGAAAAAATATTGGAAGGTCATTGTGTATTTGTTTTAGTGTGAACTTTGAATATTCGTAGAAAGATATAGAGCTTAAACATTTTCATTTTATTCCATTTGCACTCCCAAGTTGAGAACAATCTAATAGCGCCCACAGAAAAAAGGCTCATATTTTAGGAAAATGGAAAAAGTACTGGTTTGTTAGTGTAATGCACACTTAACCTATTATCACTACTAGTCTACTACAATAATACTATGCATATATTCTAAAATTAAGTCAGATTTTGGACTGAACATCTAATCCTGCTTAATCACGGCTTAATCCACTTAACATCGTTTAATCTGTAAGACTCCTAGGCTCCACCTAATTTCCGTCTAGGTTAGTATTTGGAACATTGTACGTCACCCGCCACATTCAAGACTGCATTAACATTAGTTCCTTTTCTGACTGAGATTCTGAAATTTCAACAAAATTGTTGTACTTTCTTTTCCCTTTGTACAAAATCCGCAAGAAATGCCTAATTGGATAAAACCCGAGAATATCTCTTTACATTCATATATATATGGAAAAAAGAAAACGAAATAAAGAACTTTACTCAGGATGAACAATTAATAAGCATTTCAAAAGTCGACGAAAGTGGTCAGCTGCAATTCAAATAACGGTGGAATCAAAAACCGTAAATTACAAGGGCTAAAAGTAAAACTACAGTCATTTAAAAAAATCATATAGTATACCCCATATTCTTGGAATAAATGCATAGTTTAAGGACGATGATATTAATGATCATGCGAGCTAATTAAACTAATATAGTCATAAAATTATACCTAAAGGACTAAATATATACTCCCCCGTCTCAAAATATTGATGCTTTATATATTTACGTGCAACTTTGACCGGTCAATATCTCGTTTTTAAATTGTTGAAATGTAAAATTTTAAAATTTGTTCGTATAGTTTAACATTTGAACTATTTAATTAACTTTTGCAAAATTCGATTTCGACAACTTAGATATGAGTTATTTATTGGTCAAAATTACACATTGTTTCGTATAGACCCAACAATTTGGGACGGATGGAGTATTATTTTCTCATTTTTTTTTTTAGAAATGCTAAAACAAGCCTTATCATGTCCTTTGAAAATTATTCAAATAACCTACTAAAAAGTATACAAGTACATAGTGTAATTAAAAAACCTATTTAGCCACAGCGTACATTATATGACCAAAATAATCTTGAAAGGACCACACCAAAGATAGATACCCAAATTTGAAATAATAATAACTAAATTCAGCTACACACGTGACAAACAGAACCTTCCTTTCTTTTTAACTAAATAAAAAACGATGATGTTTAAACAAAACTTTAATTTCAGTTCAAAAAAAAACAAACCCTTAATTTATAAAACATTAGACCAGTTTGATGACTAACCTGATAATAAGTCCGTCAACTATTAGCAAATTAGGAATAATATTAATAATAAGTAATAACAGCTTTTATGTTGAGTTTAATCGCTGATATAAGTTGGTTCTTTTTTTTATCTGATATACATATAAACCTACATGTGCGTGTGTATATATATAGAGAGAGAGGAGGCCTTTATTGAAAAAGATAAAACAGGAAGGAAAAAAAAAACAGTGGAATAGTGGCGGTAAATATACTGTAGGTGAAACATTAGTTTAAAAAAAAAAAGTGAAACAGTAGGAATTAGAATAGTAATCGCTCTGTTTCAAATTATAAGTATATGTATTTTGGTCTCTTTCACTTTATAATTTCAATTTTTATTTATACAAACAATTTTTTTTTTACGTAAATTTACATTTATCGTTATGACATTAACTTTTGAGAAAAATAATAGACAAATTCGGATAGTAGATAGAAAATTTGATAATTATGATTTTTCCTTAAATTAGGTGGAGGGAGACACGTTGCGGAACTAGTAGTCTCGAGACTAATATTCGGGTATGGATCATTAGTGGGTATGAAATCAAAAGTGATAAATATTTGCGTCTTGATTGAAAAAAAAAAAACACATTTTTTATGCTATTACAAATGTATACGATTTGTATCATATGTAGTACTTTACACAAGAATCGGGACACGAAAAGTGTTTGCCGAACTAATAGTTTAGCCTCGGTTATTGAATGATAAGCCGAATAAAGCATCACATCACGACTCAATTATATATGCAAACCAACCGGGTTGGTGATTTGAGAAGTGTCTTAAGACACCTCTATTTTGGCAAGTTTAAATCTTGACGAACCTCTCTTATCCACATTCGTTTTGGTTTATTAAATATGATAAGAGTTGAGGGTCGCATTAGGAAAATGATTCAAAATAAAGTTTCAATTAAAGTTTTTTTTCCCAGTTTTTTTGCCTTTGTAATTGTTTGGTTTGTAATTGTTTGGTTAGCGTATTCCGATTGTAATCTCTAATTGCTTTCTGGTGTGTAAAACTTTTGAATATTTTATATAAGATTTGGTGCTTAAAAAAAATAAAAAAATATATGACATGATTAACACGAGACTAGAATAAATCCATTCACATTCAAAAACGCTGTCAAAAAATTAGAGTGTCACAAAACCTGTAAAAATCTACTGAACCGGCAAAAGATTATTCGCTAAACTGCTCATTACTAAAATAAGTGTGAGTATTCACAGTATTTAGACATCTGTTTTATAATAATACTTCCAACCTGTGACACTAAAGTACTAAGCTCTTTGGGTAACACAAGAAAGACTCAAGTGTTTGGCCATACCTTTTTGTAAGGCCTCAAATTTTTTTAATAAAAATTTACTAAAATACCCCTGTTTTATATATGTAATATTAATAGTATTAGTATTTTGGTTTTTTTTGGAGTTCATATATTTAACAACGGCCTCAACTTTGAATCTTGTGTCGAATCTCTTAATTATTGAAGACGGCTCTGAGTACTATGATCAATAAAGGTAAGAGTATTATTATCGATGAGTAATTTTATTTAAAAATGTCTCTCTATTTGTCTATTTTTCAATACCTATCTTCCTATTCTGTGTGGAATCTCTCCCTATCGATTTAGTACATGAATTTTTAACAATTTGGGGCTTCCTATGTAGAAAATTAAAGTAAAATATTTTTTTAAATTGTAGATAATTAGCTACTAATTATATACTTTTGACTTTGAGTGTCTATGTTGGTAAGGCTGCCCTACATTAAGTTGAGATCCCATTTCTTTCCCATTTTGTTTCCCACGTCTACAAAACGTAAAATCGTCACTACATTATCCAACGACTTCGGCTCTACTGTGATCGTCACCACCTTTGAAAATCCTGATTCCCAACTTTGGGGAGCCAATTTCTAGCATCACACACCTTCTATAAAGGTGAACTCGTCATCGAGCAGCTTTTGCAAGGTATGACTCCGCTTTCGAACTGCTACATGTAATCAACTTATCTCCGAGCACCACAACAAGCAGACATATTTCACGATAAATGGCTTAAACGGTTGAGCAACGGTTGAAATCGGTTTTGTTTACAATCCGATTTCAACCAATATTATTTTGAGAAACCAATGTTACATGCATGCTTGCAGCCAAGGTTGCATAGTTTATTATCATTTTGTACATTTGTTTCTTCATTCTTTTTATATCTTTTATACATTCGTTTCTTAATTTTTTATTTTTTTTTACCTTGATTTCTTCATTTTTTGCCTTTTTGTACATTGCTTTCTTATTTTTTTCTTTTTTGTACCTTGATTTATGTTTTTTTTCTTTTTTGGGTCAATTTTCAATCGCCGAAACTTGGACACGTGACTTTTATACTACGGTTTTTTTGAAAGTTTGGAAAAAAAAAATCAAAATTGGTCAAAATTGACCAAAAAGGTAAAAAAAGTAATAACCAAGGTAAAATTTTTTTTTTATAAGAAAACAAGGTACAAAAGAAAAGAGAAAAAAGTGAATTAAACCCAATCATACACAATACTGTTGCAATTTACCCAGTGATTTCAATCTGAGCACACAAGATCGGTTCTGATACAGTCGTTTAGATTCACATAAAGTCAAATCAACACTACAGCTATTGAGATCTGAACTTTGACAAACAGCACCTGAAGTTTTATGCATAAAGCTCGTTACAGTGTTTTAAGCAAATTTATAGCCAAGTACACTGTACAGTTGCCTAAAATAGTCTAATATCCTCATTAATCTGTTCCCTGATGTATCGAATCACTTGAGTGATAGCAGACTAAAAAAAATTGGTAGAGGGACTCCAAATTCAACGAGTCCTTATCCCTTGCTAAAAATAAGCGTAAATCATCAGACACTGTTAGGGTAACTTACAGTTACAGGTTACATAATCTTACTACCACAAATAATGAAGATAAAATAGATAAATTGCATTTGAATAAACAAGTAGAGATTCACAGCCACAAAAAAGAAGGGTCTGAAGACTTCCAACTCTACAACTTATGGCTAAACGAGGCCTCTCCCTAATAACATACAACCCCTGAGAGAGTGAGGAAATCAAAAAATTCCCACACACTACCCTCTGTGGAAAAACACCTATACAAAAAATCCCAGTTGAACTCGTAAATATCACAAGAGGAAACAAACACTGGATACTCTCTCCTACTGATAAATACATGCGTGTATATCTCAAACTATGTTGACTCAAATCTGGCTCAACGACCAGAGATAAATAACGAATTGGTTGATATTTGATTGCCTTCGCCTTGGTTTTTCCTCATTCTTGCCTTGTCATGGCGTGCCCTTCTCACAGCCTCTTGGACTTGGCGATCATGATCCTTTAGCATCTGATCCATCTTTCCCGAGGGAGCGAGTAATGGGCCTGAGTAGTGAATTTTACTTCCCTTTGACCCGTAACCAAGCTGCGAGACAACAAAAGTTTAAACTTAATGCACACTAAAGCAAGTGTTGAAATTTGGTATACGATTGTCCAAATCAGATGGTATGAAGTGAATGTGCTTAAAGAGTAGTGAATTTTACTTCCCTTTGACCCGTAACCAAGTTGCGAGACAACAAAAGTTCAAACTTAATGCACACTAAAGCAAGTGTCGAAATTTGGTATACGATTGTCCAAATCAGATGGTATGCAGTGAATGTGTTTAAAGAGTAGGTGTCTGTCTACTTATTTTGTGAAATGTCTACGATTAACAAATTAACCGACAATGTTTGGACTGAGTATTCTACAGTTCTGGTAATTAACATTCCTATGTAAACTGCATAGAGTATTCCATACAACAAGATGTGACATTTAACCAGTAAACCGCTATAAGATATCTACTAAGATCATTTATCCTAAACATCAGCTAACCACTTTGTTCACTTTAGATCAATTCTCCAAATTGAAGTTATAAAGTTATCCCTTAAACTTTGGGTCATACTCACATCTCACTTAACAGTATTCTGAATCCAATATGAAAATTGTGTAAAAAATAATAATAATCCCTTTCAATTTTTGTACACTAAAAACATGTCATGGCTATTGTGGAACAGAATCAAGGCAATAAGCAAAATGGTAATAAAAATTAATTCCATTTGACACTTTCTATTCGTAAGGAACAGTTAGTATTTTATAAGTTTAAGTGTAACGCAAAGGTTAAGTGTGGTCATAAAGTCTTTGAATTAAATAGCCTACATTAACTGAGCTTAGAGATAAACCCAAACCGTATTGAAAATCTAACTAGAGTATGCAGAATTAGAGGTAGAAGGGGACTAAAATGGAAAGATAGAAGATTCAAAGCATGTAAATCTAAACTTACAAGAACGGGGTCTTTGCTGTCAGTTCTCTTGCTGTCATTTTGATGAGAACTCCCGACATTTTGCATTTGAATTCTATGGTCCTGTTTTATCAATGCACCCTCTTTAAAGGACCCAGGGAATCTTCCCATCAGAGAATGACCTGATTTCTCTCTGTAATCTTCAGAGATTAAACTTTTTCTAGCTGCCACTAATCCCGACAACGATGACAGGTCAGCACCAGCTGAAGCCTTAGAAGAACTGTGGTCCATGTTTTTGCCAGCTTTTGCCCATGCAGCACGATGAACCAAAGGCCCGGAATGAGAGGCTCTCTTATGATGTGTGTCATTTTCCGGTTCTTCTGCAACTTGAGATGGTCGCGGTGGATCAATAGGAAATCCAGACGCAACTTCTTCGTGGTTGGGATTGAACTTCTCACTCCGGCTCTTGGAAGTGGGCTGCCCTTGGCGTTTCTGTTGTAAAAAAGGAATATAAGGGTAAATATGAAACATGCAAAAAGATAGAACATGTACTAAAACTACTCCTACCAACCTTGGAATTACAGAGTTTTATAGTGTCATAAATCAATGCTTTCAAATAAATTACTCTTATCAAATTCTGTCCTTTGCAATTTAAAATATTTTGAAATAATTGTAACAACTTTAATTAGCTAGAAACAAGACGACTGTAAATTTCGTACACTACAGTTTTTTGGGTTGACTTTGTAGACGGTAGCTGCTAAAAAATAATTTTGGGACTTCCTAAAAGGGAATATTGGACATACAATTTGAACATGATCTCATTTTATCATAGTTATGAATACCTTAGAAAGTTGAAATACATAAAAAAGTTTGAACATAAACTCATTTCATAGTTATTTTTTTGAAACTCTTCACATGTTAAAGGACTTATGAGACCGTAAATTTCACCCCCCCCCCAAAGCATCGAAAACTGTAGTACTCCTGTTAATTACAATTCATTTAGCAGAACACAGGCGAGCTAACAAATTTAATCGCATGCCCAACATAAATTGACTCATAAAAGCTTTATCTTGGAAATACATATGTTAATTAGTTACTGATTGGAATCCTAAAACATTACTATGATAAATTCCAAAATCTAACCTGCATTGACAAGGCCAGTTCAGCATTAGCATCAGGTGCTGGGACAGCTCGAGACTCTCTCGCGCCTCTCCTTTCATTCTCATATCTATGACCCTTGTTTCCTGCCGCAGCTTGTCTACAAAAACACAATTAAAAGATGGCAACTTACCAACAAAGTAGTTTCATAAAAAATGTATTAAGGTATATACCAAAAAACCATTCAACAAGACGAATGCAAAAGTACAGTTTCTCCTCGACATTGCAGAGCAAGAATATCCTCAAGTCCACAAAATAGACTAACACAAAAAACTAACAGCAGTTTGTTCTATACACCATCTGATTCTATACTAAAATGCTTTAGTTCATTTAAAAATTTAAGGAGAGATCATGGCGAGTCTTGGATTCCAGCTTTAAATAAAGACGAAATGAGAGCACAACAAAAGAATCCAAAATAAAAAATTCGCTTCAGAACCTTTTAAAAAATGGAGATAATAGACTCTCTTCTCACTCAAATTCCCCTTTTAATTTGATATATCCTATTTATCCTCGCTTCCTTTCTGTCTCCCTTTACTATGTGTTTGACACCAAAAACAAAAGAAATAGTTCTCTCCTAAATCGAATTCAATTCCTGTTTTCACATTAGCTTCTTATTTAATTGGCTTCAACGTGTTACAGAGAAAACTTTTAAAGAACGCATTCACGAGACGCAAAATATATTTGGCCATAGCGCTAAGACATCCTTAAGCTATCACAAACAACTCAAGCTCCTTAAAATGACCACAACTTGTCAACTACTAAGGAAATAAACAAAATTAAAGATAGTATAACTGTATAACCATAGAATGATATAACTAACAAGACCCCACAAAAATGTACCTCCGAGCTTCTTCATCCCGTATTTTTGCATCGAACTCTTTACTGGGGGGATATGTTGGCAAGCTTGATGGAGCACAAGGAAGTGGTTTCGTTGTAAAGAACTGGAAAATAAAAAGGAAAGATTAAAACATGTCGAAAAATGCACACAGAGAAAGCAGTTGGAAAGAAAGAAACAGACATGAAAAGAGGTAATATGATAATTACTCACAGAGTTTTTTTTAACAAGGATCTAAAGATTTCCCTCCTACTCCCAGATTCAAACCCACAACCTCCTATTTGAGAGAGTGAATTCTCGCCACTAGGTAGCCCTAGTGGTTAATTACTCACAGAAAGAAATGTCAACATAAATCCTTTAATCACTAAAATGCCGTCCAAAGGTTATATCTATTTCCAATATTAGCATAACTTTCAAATAATAACTAACAAAAAAAACTTGGCATGCCTCTTGCATTGGCATATCTCAGACACAATATCTCATTATTCAGTAAGTATTAGTTCCATCTTTCTTTGCAAACATAGATATCAGATACACCTAAAAATTGAAACCTCATATAAATTGGGACACGAAGGAAATAGATAGATATAGAGGAATAGAAAGATAAAGAAGGGTTCAAAGATGGAGAGAATCTAAGTTATACATATATGTTCGAATAATATCATAATTCATAGTACCTCACTCTTCAGCGCAGAAGCTGCAGATCCACGATCAGCAGGGTCTATAGCGAGAAGAGTCTCCATCAACTCTAGAGCTGGTGCAGGAAATTCTTTAAATGTACTTGCAACAACACGTTTATAAGGCTGTTGGGGCTTAAAAATCGTGGCATGAGGCAGCTTTGATTTTCTCCAGTAATCCTCAGACGGTGAGCCACAAAGCTTAAATATTTTATGCAACTGTTCAACCTAGAAGGAAAAAAAAGAAGTTAAAAATTGTACTTCAGGATACATTTTCCAAACAACCAAATGAACAGAAGGATAAATTGCAGCAATCCACACTTGGAGATAATTCTTGATCTGGTCTCTGACTTTCAGTTTCAAGTTCAACACTACTGGTATTGATTTGGCCTAATAGGTTCAGTTGTAACACGATTGGTACTCATAGCTTGAAATGTTCATCATGGTCCCCAGAATTTCAAATTAGTCCCTATAATTCCGGTGGATTAAAATTTAAATTGTGTCCTTTCTAGGGGGACAGATAGTGCCATGAGGACCACTCTTGTAAAAACTTATATAAAATGTGAGGACTAGTCTAACTAATTTAATCTACAGGGACTGATAATGCTTCAACTGAAACTATGGGGGAAAATCAAAATACTACCCAAAGTACGGGGACCTTATCGTTACCATTAAAATTATGGGGATTAATTGAAATTTAATCCAAGGTATGAGACTATTGATGTACTCCCTTAACAAAAGAACCAAACACCAGAGTGGAAATCAGAATTTACACTTAAGAGCGATTAGTTCAAATTTCTGTAGATGGTCTAATAAGCAAAACAACCAAAAAAAATGGAGATTACCTCTGTTCTACCTGGCATTATTGGCTTGCCCGCATATAATTCTGCAAGAATGCAACCAGTACTCCATATATCAACTGCAGTGCTGTAATACGTTGCACCAAGAAGCAGTTCCGGAGGACGGTACCAAAGAGTCACGACACGACTAGTCAAAGGTTGACTTTGATGAGGATCGTAAAAACTTGCCAGGCCAAAATCAGCAATTTTTAAAATGCCGTTATTGTCGATTAGGAGGTTTGAACCTTTTATATCACGGTGGAGTATATAGCGACTATGACAATGGTCAAGACCTCGTAATAGTTGCTGCATGTAGCATTTAACCTGCAAAATCGTAATTGAAGGTTCCATAGGTATACAAGCATGAAAACCGTAACACTGAATGAAACTTGTAATTGCCAAAGACAAGACTCTGTTTTTTACCCTAACAAACAAAAATATGCAATTCATTCTCAGATAAAGTAATGCAGAACCAGAAGAATAAGAGACTATATAGAAGTATAGCATGGTACACTAATCAAAAAGGGAACTTTTCACTTTTGTACTACGACCAATTAGCTTTTAACATGTTATACGCCATACAATTCAAATTCACAATTCTTACACCAATCTAATTGTAAGAAACAATTAAAACACGGCTGTAACAATATCAACTCTGAAGCACTAGTTAAAATTCGTTATTCTATTATGATGATGTCATAAACTACAAAAAACTAACAATTTGTCACCAACATTAAAAAATAACTTCCAAGTACTCGTAAATCCAGATAGGTTGGTGTATTAGTTTTGAATGTTTGACTGGTATCTAGAATGTACATTTTGATCGGTAGGTGCACGACTTGTTATCTAAGTTGGTATCAAAATTGTTCGATTTTGATATGATGGTGGTGCATTAGGTAGATTGTTCGATTGCGGTTTAAATTGGAATCTCAATTGTGAATTTTGATAGGTTGGTGTACTATTTGTTAAAAGTTGATAGGTAGGTGTACGAGAAAGCGATAGTCTCAATGAAAAGAAATTTGTTAAATACCTGTGGCTCAGTGAACTTAAGATCTGGGTGTGAAGCAAGTCCGGCAAGGTCATGTTCCATGTACTCGAAAACAAGGTACAAGCTGCACGACATCCTTGACGTTACCAGGCCTTCTAATTTGATTATATTTGGATGATCGAGCCTTCGCAGGATGTGAATTTCCCTTGCCATGAATCGTACGCTCTCGGGTTCCAAATTATCAAACCTCACTTTCTTTAAAGCCACAATCTTCCCTTGATCAAGATCACGAGCTCGGTAAACATTGCTATATGTACCTTGGCCAATCTGCAAAAAAGAAGGCCATCAGCCGCAAACATCGAGATAATGAAGAATTCATTGTCCATTAGACTGAGCGCATATTAGTGTAGTTTTTATGATGATGTGAAATATTTATTCAATTTCGTAAGTGTATTATATGTTTTTATCCATATAACCGTAAGGAAATCATGTCAAATTATATAGAAAGTCATCAACCACAAACATCAACCCAATGGAGAGTCCAATGTCCATAACAATTCGTGCAGAATTATATACTTATTTTAATAACCGATTTTCTCACTAGAGTTGTAATTGTAGTATACATCTTATTGATATAAATAAATGGAAAATTATCTGACTTTAATGAGCATTTACCAGTATCTCCATGGTGTTCCATAAATATCAAGAGAATGTTCAATGAACAGATACAAACACACAAGAACAGATAGCTTTCATTGATAATCAACTAGCTACCAGAGTATTAGAACTCTACTTATATGCAGATGGAAATGTTCCTACAGTTAAAGATTTTCCCTTTATCTACTTTATTAAGGAAAGTGTCGATAGTTTCAATTTTATTAAATCCCATGCAATTTCTGTTTCTTATTTACGTGTGTTTAGAGCAGAAAAAATCTAGTTATGTGGCGATAGGCAAGGAAATACTGAAGCTTGCGTAAATTCTAAAATTCATAAAATACTATATGGTCACGAAAAATTCAGAAAGCCACAAATTAAGCCATGGCTGGGATAGCTTATCAAAGATGGGTATTGGTAGACATCTCATCTATACTCAGGAACACTATCTCAGTTAAAATATCTCGGTTGAATCATCTTTAGATTGGAACACACTACATACAAAATATGGTACTAGTAGACCACACGTCAATACTCAGGAACACTATCTCGGTTAATATTGTCTCAATTGATTCATCCTTTGATTGGAACACACTACTAAACATACAAAGTACAAAACGAAATTCAGAATGAAAAATAGTGCTAGTTACTAAAATGAATGCCAATATGTTATGAGAACCTAACCGAAAAAATTACTAAAACAGCCTGATACTGATCATTTAACAACTAGAATCATAACTTGCATTCTCAGTAATGAACTAATGATGCAAGTAATAACGAGCAGATAAATTAAGTACTTTATTCAACTTCTCGAAAGAATCTGCTCGTCGCGGGACCCATCCCCTGATAGCTTCACCAGCCACTGCCGCCAACCATGGGGGCCACCCCGCCGCCACCTGCTCCCCTTCCATAGCTTTCGGAACCATCCCCATCCCGGGATTATTAGGTATAACATAATATTCAGCTTTCTCTCTTTTCCTCTCAACAACTACCCCGTTTCCGTGCTTATTCACCGACATTGCTCTCCTATCACTACCACTATTCCTAACCCCTTCCTCTCTCCTAGAAGATATTGACCTCGTGGCACGCAACTCGGATATGGACTTACTCGATAATCTCTCTCTAGGACTGTCCCTACTGTCCTCAATTGCAGAGGGCTTGCAACAATTAGAACCCATTATATATAATGTATGTATAATAACACTTGGACAATTTTCACCCCAAATTCTTTGTACAACTAAACACGCCTTCAGAACACACTAATTTCACTCAAAATCTAATCTTTTTCAATCAAGCCAAATTCAGTAAATTGGCAAAATAATTGAATTTAACAGCAACCAAATTTCAAAACCCTAGAAATCTTCAGATACTAAAGGAGATCTCATACACAGTACTTAAAGTGAAATTCCCAACACAATTAGCTTAAAAAACACGAAATTCCCCCCCAAAAAAGCCTAAGCTTTTTCAATACCCATCAAGCCAAATTCAGTAATTGGGCAAAATAACTGATTTTTCTCAGCACAATTGCAAAAATTAACACAGTATTCCCAAACAAAACCTAATATTTTTCAATACCCATCAAGCCAAATTCAGTAATTGGGAAAAAGAACTGAGTTTTCCAGCACTTAGAGCTAATAAAAACCCTAGAAATAACTAAATAAGTAGAGATACTAAAAGGGGATCTTGGTATTAGATTTCATAATGAACAATTGAGATTTAGTTTAATAAAATTAGAAACCCTAGAAAAGGAGTGGTTTATTAGGGTTTAGCTGACTTGGATTAGATAAAGGAATGGATCTAGCTGAGGAGAGAGAGAGAGAGTTGTGGTTCTGGATGAGAAAAAATGTCTGTATTTTCTTTCTTCTTTATAATAGTATTAGTGTGTGTATATAATATATATATATGTATATGTATGTATATTTAAGTATATATACTCAGCTGTGAGCAGCTTTTTATCCTTTTATTTATGTGTCGTCTGAAGAGAGAGAGAGAGAGAGAGAGAGAGACATTCTTCTTTTATGGAAAGAGAGTGTTAATATAAACTGATAATTCCAATATTAATCCGCTGGTTTTAAAATGTTACACGGTCACCCTTTAAAATTAGGATCCGATTAGTTGCTTTTAGTTGATATCACGTGTACGGGTGGAGCTATGGGGGGCCGACATGGCTATCATCTAATTAAAAAAATCAATTTTTTACAATGTAAAATTTAATTTATATTATGAAATTAGCTATTTAACACCCCCTCCCCTAACTGCTCCATTTAGTAACACTAGCTCTGTTACCGGTTGGTATTATCATGGATGGTCCTGACCTGTCAATATTATACTTTTAACTTATGTGTCGATGGAATGTTAAGATTACCGATATATGAGTTTTTTTTAAAAAGTTTTTAGGATGATTAAAATAGGTGAAAATTTTTTTACACTTAAAATTAAAAATCCTACGGCTGCTAACATACTACTTTCGAGAGTGAGGAAATCAATTACCTAGTTCTTTCGTTTTTTTTGCCAAAAAATAATTAAAGGTATGGTTATCCTTTCATTAGCAAACGCATCAGTTTCCTTACACTTTTTCTCATATTTAAAGTAATTAACATCATTTTTATATTTTTAGGGTAACAGTTTAAGTTTATATATTTTTCAGTTTCTCTATCAAATTTACTATATTTTAATATACTTCTATCAATTTTTTAATATATTACTATATTTTAATATACTTCTATCAATTTTTTTCAACCCTAATTAATTTACCAGAACAAACACATTAAATAACTTACAAGTTTTATCGTATTTAAAGTAAAAAGTACAATTTTACAACTTATAAATAAACGTTTTGGTTTATACAAATTATCAGTTTTTTTATCAATTTCTCTATCAAAACTATACAACTCATATTTTTGTTATTTTATTAATTTATATGTGAAAAGTACAAATAAATGAGAGAGAATAAGAGAAAAGTAAGAGAGATAAATTATTATTTTAATTATAAGAGCATCTACAATAATGTTGTTATCTCTATTGTTAACTAAAATACTTAGCTAACAATGTTTTTTTTTTGTCTTCATTAGTTATGTTAAATCATGTGTTATCTTTATAGATGTTAAAAAAATTGTTAAATATAACAATGTTTTTAATGTTGTTAACGAATGACGTGGCAAAATACAATTAATTAAAACGTTAACTATATTTCAAATACTCCTATTTTAGTTACTATATTAGTAGGGTTTATAAAATGGCTAATTAATCATATTTCAATTAATAATTAATTTTAATTAAAATTAGATAACTTTGTTAAGTTAATATACTAATGTGAATGTTAAATTTAAGTTACATATGTGTCATTTAACATGCAATTAAATGATGATGTGTCAAACTTAATATTGTTAAAATTAACACAACTATTGTGGATGATCTAAGGGAATATCTTAATCTCTTATATTTGAGCGAGTTCATGTAAATTTAAGGTAATGGATAAGTAAATTGATACATGTGCAATTTTAAAACAATCTCTTCATATTTAAGGTAAATGAGTCATATAACGGCAACTGGTGCGACTGCTCAGGTTTGTATAGATTTGGTTTTATTCATTTATGTGGTGTGAGCATATGTAAATTTCTTTGATTTAGAATGTTCAATATATCGTTCTTGGAATTACATAAACCTTTAGCATAGGATCTATGTCCATGACTTTAAAAAGTAGTGTCTTTTTTTGAAAGTCTGAACAACCAAAACTTTTGGTTTCAATTGAAGGGTTAAATTGTATGCTATGAAATCATAGAAAGATGGTAAATTTGTTTAAAAATTACTACTACTGCTACTATAATTTTTATAGTCATCCTTTGAAACACGTTATGTACTGTTCACTTCACTGTGTATTTCGTTAAAACAGAACGGTCCTAAATAAAGAGTGAAATGCAATTATAACTGGAAAAAAGGTTGGCTGGGTTCCCATAGCTTTAATGGCCCCCCATTCTTAAATTCAGTTAGGTGAGATAATTTCCCATTTATTTCAACGGGACAGTTGAAATACCCAAAGTAAATGATATTTAAGTGGGACCTTAATCAAAGAAGTTTGTACAATTTGGAAGTCCAACAAGTTTTATTGACAGTGATTGCACACTTGTGTTTTCATCACATGGATGTATGCTGTCTATTGGATTTCTTCTTGAGGTTGAGCTTATCAAATCTCATTAGACTGTTTTGATGGAAATTTTGGATATCACTTGCTTACTATTTTCATTTCATTATGTATTAGAGCATTCACAGCGGAATGTCGATCACGATCCTATATTTTACATCATAATACATCTTATTTCTATTTTATACATTTAGCTATAACATGCCACTCGACAACAGATCATCTATACATATTTTTATCTACAGCAAGCAGATCATCTAAAATACAAATTGTCTAAAATAAAAATTAATTAGTTTAAAATATTTATATTATGATAAATTAACAAAACATACTATTTTTGAAACTAAATTAAGAAAAACATAGCAAAAAATTTCCAATTAATAAAAATATACTCAAAAGTTCGTAACCTAATTTGTATATTTCATAGGGTGGCATCGGTTCGATATCAAATTTTTTGACTATATAGCGATATCATACCAAAATAGTTTGATTTGAGAATTTTTATGTCATTACCGAACCAAAAAATTCGGTATACCAAACTATTCAGTTAATTCGGTTCGATTTTGATTTTTATACCAAACTTTAGAGTTTACAAGTGATGATAGAAAAATTGTGTGTATCGAGAAAAAAAATATAAAGTTTTAAAAGTAATAGATTAAAAATGTATATTATATTTATTTATATCATTGTTACATTTCTTGTTTCTATGCATAAAGTAATAAACATTATTCGATATTTCTAGTAAATGTTATAAATAAAATAAAATGTTATAAATATTCACTAGAAAAAGTAAATATAACTATGTTAAGTGTATATAAGTTTTCTAATTTATTTTTCTATATATTATATTTTAATATTTCGGTTTGGATCGGTACCATACCAAACTCACCAAATGAATATCCAAACCGAACCGAACCGACCTTCAAAGATCGGTTCGATTGTACCGTACCGTAATATAGGTATACCAAACTTTTGATACCGACTTGATTGGTTCGGCTTGAAAAACGGTCGGTTGTACAAGTCGGTATAAAAAGGTCACCCCTAATATTTCACCCTTTATTCCAAAAGTTCATACCCGTATTTCAAATTTTCATACCCTAATTTGTATATTTTCATACCCTTATTTCAAAAGTTCATACACTTATTTCAAAAGTTCATAACCTAATTCGTAGAATTCATCCTTATTTTCAAAGTTGATACCCCAATTTACATAATTCATATCCTTGTTTACATAATTCATATCCACAATTTTCAATTTCATACCTTTAATTGGTTTATACACTTATTTTTCAAACTTATACACTAGTTAACAAATACAACAATTGTCCATCATCCGATCTCGAATTATCACGTCTCTGTCGTGGCCTTTCATTCGATAACCGCATATCCGTCGGCATCAATCTCGAGTTTTTGATCTCGTTCTACATTCTCACTGTCCACTCCGACGGATGCCTCCGTCTCAATCTCCACCGAGTAGAAAAATCGAAGATAGAGGGGGAACATAAGAGAAAGATCGAAAAGAAAGAGATCAAAAAGAAAGAGAAAAGAGCATAGATCGGATAGAGGGAAAAGTAGGAGGAAAGAAGGATCGGAGAGAGAATGAGAGAAGGAGAGAGATGGGAGAAAGATAAAGAGATAAAAAAAAGGAATGATGAGAGGTCGGAGAGAGCAAAAGGAGAAGGAGAGAGAAATCAGAAAGAGGGAGAATGAGAGAGAGAGGGGAGAGAGTGTGTGTGAGAGAGAGAAATAATGGAGTTTTTTGCTGAAATGGTACAGTGAGCAACCCAAATTCCCAGAATGGGCTCTGTTTCTGTAATATTCCCAAAATCGTCTACTTTCGAAAAACGACCGATCGAAATGAATAAAACGACCGGTCGTTTTTATCATTAACTCTCTGGAACAATTTGGACAAAAAACGATCGGTCGTTCTGTACATTACGATCGGTCGTTTTTCAGACCAAAAACGATCGGTCGTTTTATCCTAGCGATCGGTCGTTTTTTGTGTTGTGCTCACTGGAAGAATTTCTACTTAAAACGATCGGTCGTTTTATAGTAGCGATCGGTCGTTTTTAAGGTTTGCTCACTGGAACATTTTCGTTCCACAACGACCGATCGAAACATAAAAACGACCGATCGTTTTTCTGTTTCACTGTGTTAAAACCTCTTCCAAAACCATAATTTCATTCATTCCACAAAATATATCCATCCTCTCTCTTCCAAAATCGCCTCCCTCTTTCCAAATCCATCAAAATTCCCCAATAAAACCTAATTTTCTATAAAAATATCACCCAATTTCTCCTATTATCCGTATAATCGTTTATCGATTAATTTCGTTTCTTACAAACCCTATTTTCTTCAAAACCCATTTTCTTCAACAATGGTTCGTACGAAGAGAGCCTCACTCAACCTCGTTGATGAACATGAGGACGAGGTCGTGCCTCCACCACCTCGCCGTCCGGCTATTCCTCGTGCCCCACGCACCGGCTCCTCCACCGCTTCTCGCTCGGGCCCCGGTTCCTCTTCCGGCCCTCTTTCTCCTCTCTATCCACCCGAGATGGGTAAAAGAGGTATATTGACCAACTTCACTCTAGATATGCCTTTATTCCGTGAACGATTTGCCGCTCTAATGATAGATTTAAGTTTTTACAAACTCGATACTATCCTCACTCTTAAAGAGCCTTTTTACAAAGAAAATGTCTACGAATTTTATTATAACCTAGTTCTCGATAGGGATAATGATGGCGCACTCCGCTTGCGTTCATCGTTTAACCGGCAACCTTTCGTTTACGGTATAGACCGTCTACGAACTCTCTTACGCCTAGATAGCGACGGTTTCCATGAGTCTAGTGAGGAACTTTGTGAGACTCTCGAGATCGATCACTTCAATGATCTAAAAGATGAAATTTTTCATCCCATTCATCAAAATCGCTCCAACAAAGCCCATGGCCTTCTATTCCGTAACAAACTAGCCTACCACATCCTTTCTCACATAGTCCTCCCTCATACCTCCAATTTCACGGATGTTACCAATGAGTACATCTTTCTTCTTGGGTGCATCCATCGCCGAGTCAAACTCGACTTTGCTACCCTCATCTTCCTTAAGATGGACTCGCTCAAAACGAAATCCAAAAATGGGCTACCTTACGGTGCCTTGATTTCGGCCATCCTAAAGGACCAAAATCTCATTCCCGGTGGAACATTGTTCAAAAACAAGGACAAACATGTTTGGGACACTTCCTATCTTTCCCAAATGTCCATAAAATTCCATAATACCGACAAGTCCATAACTTGGTCCGGTAAGCGGGTATCCGGCCCCAACTATGCTCCTCTCACCCCCGAAGAGGAAGAATACGTCGGCCCTAAGCCAACACCACAAGCCGCTCGTGAGGATTTCTCCTCCGAGTCTCTTCCCCCCACCAATATTCCTACATCCTCTCGTCCCTCTCGACGACAAGGAAAAGCTCAAGTAGGATCTTCTCACCGTCCTCCGCGCAACGAACAATTCTACGACGATCTCTACATCGACCAATATCAAAATGCGCGACTTCACCGACACATGTTTCGTGCCATGAACACATGTCAAGAAGATTTGGACGAAATCGATAGGTTGAGCGCCGAGCAAAGGGCGAAATTCCACGGCTATTTTCCCGACCTTGCCGGGCCCCATGACAACAACGAAGACGAAGAGGATGATGCGACCTCCCACCGCGACTAGGCGGATATCATTTTATTCATTTTCATGTTTTTTTTTTATGATGTCAAAGGGGGAGAAATACCTCTCTTTTTGTTTCATTGTATTTCTTTCCCGTTCTACGAACTTCGTTTGTTTTTGATGTAATAAGTAGCATGATTATATTATGAATTGTGTTTATGTTGCTTTTAAACATGCTTGTTATAATCTATGACGTTGTGAGAATGTGCTTCATAATATGCGTTTTTATCTTATGATATTGTATTTAGTGCGCTTAAATTGCTAGTTGATTGGGTTATTTATATGTCTTTCATTTGTGGCGATTGACCTTTTTTTAGGCAAAACTATGGACGATTTTTCGCTTGCATATAGATCTTTCGTTATCCTTTATCGGTTTTGCTTTGTTATACTTCGTTTTAAATCTGTTATGACATTTACTTGGTTCTTTTCAAAGAAATCTTTTATCCAAGTAAAACGTTATCTACACATTTCGGTTATACTTCTTTAAGCAAAACGTTATCTACACATTTTGATGATAACAATATTTGTAAAACATGATAAAAGCTCGTTTTGCGTACTAATCATTTATCGAGTGTGTTAAAGGTTCTAAATAATAGAATGCGTAATTACCAAGCCAATGGTTCAAGCGGAACCTCAATCGGATTTGAAACGCATTAGTTACGAGGTTTCGAAGTTTGTCGAGAAAACCGAAACATTCCCAGAAACACAAAAAAAGACTGCTCACAGCTAAAAACGATCGATCATCTACAAAAACGAAATTCTTCCAGTAAGCACTTAGCAAAAACGATCGATCATAAAGCTAAAACGACCGATCGTTTTAGATGAGATTTCTTCCAGTGAGCCAAGATATAAAACGACCGATCATAAAGCTAAAACGACCGATCGTTTTAGATGAGATTTCTTCCAGTGAGCCAAGATATAAAACGACCGATCATAAAGCTAAAACGACCGATCGTTTTAGATGAGATTTCTTCCAGTGAGCCAAGATATAAAACGACCGATCGTTTTACAGAAACGACCGGTCGTCTGTGTAAAAACGATCGGTCGTTTTTCATAGCGATCGGTCGACTGTAACATTTAGACATAACAAAGAATTTTTTGCACTTCTCGACACTGATTTGGCAAGGAAAATATATAAAAATACTAAAATATATATAAAATCAATCAAATATATATATTTATGTTAATTGCACTTATTTATTTATGTTGTTCATTCTACTTTTTATGTTAATTGCACTTCTTTATTTATGTTGTTCATTCTACTTTTTATGTTAATTGCACTTATTTATTTACTCTCATACTTAACAAACCAGTATATCTTCTCAAAAAACAGTATGAAAAAACACTGAGAATAAATATAGATATTTCATCTTAAAAAAGACAATTACAAGCGGAAAATTAAACTAGTACAAGATACATATTGGGACCTTGAAGCTACAGCTAAAATCATAATCGTCGACCACGTATCGGATACGGACACTTACGACAATCATGTCCTCGCCCTTGACAACTAGAACATCTCATAAGTGCTCGTCTCTCCGACTGATCCATACCATTATGAATACGAGTAGATCTTGGACGACCTCTTTCTCTTAAAAGAGTAACATCCGGAAGAAATAATCTATCACATGAATCCCAATAGTCTTGATGCCGAAGAGGAGAAAATTGCGCCGAGTACGTACCTTCGTATGATTCAAGACTGTAATATTTTACTATGTAAGCTTCCCAATCAAGACGGTTTGCAGCGCATACAGAAAACACATGTGAACAAGGGATTCCATCACTCTGCCACTTACCGCAATCGCATTGCCAACGTGAAAAGTCGACAACTTGAGTATTGCCTCCCCTGGAATTTCTTGAACTTGTACACACGGAATAAACCCCTCTTTCATAATCGAAAGTAACATTGGTATGACCAATGTCCGACCTACGTTTCTCTAAAATTTTAAGGATATTAGGACCATATCTTGTGCCGCTGTTTCTCATCCCGATTACTATCTTTTTCCGCTCGCAAAAATAGTGTACCAACTTATAGAAAATAAGCTGCACAGCAGCAGTGATTGGTAAATTACGAGCAGCTTTTAAAACATTATTGAAAATTTCTGCCATGTTTGTGGTCATGTTACCATGTCGCCTCCCTTTATCATGAAAATATGACCATTTTTCCGCAGGCTCTTTTATCAACCATTGATATGCTTGAGGATTCATGACTTTTATTGCTTCCATGATTCTTTTCAATTTTCTTTCTTCTAATTCCCAAATGGCATTCTCCGTTAACTTGTGTAAGTCAGGATCTCCTTTGAAAGCTTTCTTAAAATTATCCAAAAAATGATTTGAACAATATCGATGAACAAAACCTTGACCACGCCAAACTCCTCTCACTGCACTTAGAATACCAGCATGTCTATCCGAAATTAGACAAATATTCACTCGCTCTTTAATCACATGTCGCATAATGTTAGAAAGAAAATAGCTCCACGAAATTGTACTCTCCTCAGCAACAAATGCACAACCAATGGGAAAAACATGATTATCTGCATCCGATGCCATGGCCAACAAAATCTTACCTTTATACTTCCCATATAAGTGAGTAGCATCAATAGCGATAACTGGCCTACAATACTGAAATGCATCAATAACGGCCTTAAATATGAAGAAAAATCTGTTCAATACCTCACCCACTGGATTTCCTACCACATCGTAAACTGGCGTGGTCTCATAAGAAGCAACGGTACCGTTATTATACTTTTGAAGCGCTTTCATAAATTTAGGTAAAATCTTATACGAGTCTTCCCAATTACCAAATATCTCTGCGATTGCTTTTTGTTTACCTAAATAAGCTTTTTTGTATGAAACTGACATTTCAAAGCGGGCATTCACAATCTCTTTAACTAATGAAATCTTCATCATAGGATTAGTTGTGATGGCATTTCGAATGGTTTGGGCAACAAGATTGGAATCTAACTGTGGATGATCAGTTGTAAGCTCGGCATGAATGCATGTATGAGGACCGTTGTACACCGACACTTCAAAAAATCCATGTTTCTTTCTTAGTGAAGCTCGTAGTTTCCATTTGCATTGTTGAGTTTCGGCCAGTTTACAACGAATTTCCCAAAATTTTGCCTTCGAACTTTTAGTGCAAAAATGGATGTTACGTTTTATTGACCAAAGTTTTATTCCCTTTTTCAACATTTCTTTATCCCTAAATAAAAGACCAATAAAAGGATCATTAACTTGAGGATCCCAAAATCCAGGATACATCATATAATTTCGTCTCTGGTTACTATAATTTTCTTGAGTGTCGAACGGTTCATTAAACAAACTTGACATTGGTTGATGCATAGGAATTTCATCGGCAATAGTATTATTCTGCAATTGTGACCCACTTGATTGGTCGTTTTCATCCTCATCCATATACAAGCCCATTTCAGATGATAATTCTTCGTACTCAACTTCTTGTACATTTTCTTCGTCATCGTCAGATTCGTTTTCGCTAATATTGACGTCCGGATCTTCATCCTCTGGTTCATCCCCAAGTTCTATCGAACAACCAATATTATCTGCCAATCGACACACTGCATCCAAATGTGTCAAATCTGGTTCGTTGTTCTCAGAATATACCTCTGGCATTGGCTCTTGTCGAATGGGTGTTCTACTTGATGTACCGATTTCATTAGTAGAAAGAATATTATAATACAACCCGTAATCTTGATCAGAAGAGTAAACTTGCTCAATTTCAACATATAACTCTATAAACGTTCTTCCATTTTCATCTATTAACTCAAGCATGGTTTCCAACGAATCATTATCATCAACAGCCAATCGCATATATTTAAACTCAGTAAGTGTAGTCAGATATGGATAACGACATGTTAAACTCAAACGATTTGAAGTCGATGATACATCAAGTACCTTAAACAATTTTTCCAAAAATTGGTCGTATGTCGTGTTTCTAGATACCTTAAAATTTTTTTTATAAGAAATATCATAAGATAACCCCTCGCTAATAGTTTCCATTATCGTACCTCCCCAATAACACATAATTGTAGGATTTTTCATTTCGATAACCACACGGTAAAACTATCAATTTTACTCAAATAATACTCCAACAACACAAAATATTGAGCTTTTACCTGTTTTGGAAGAGATCTGAGATTTGCCCTAAAATGATCTAAGAGCTCTGTTTTTTTATTTTCACAGTGCTCTGGGAAATGAGATGAGTGGTCTGGGAAATGAGATGAGTTTTTTTAAATAGGAAGTAATTCAAACCAAAAACGACCGATCGAAATGTACACAATGACCGATCGTTTTTGGTCTGAAAAACGACCGATCGACTTGGACAAAAAGACCGATCGTTTTTGGTCCAAAAACTCCCAGAGAGTTCATGATAAAAACGACCGGTCGTTTTTATCATTTCGATCGGTCGTTTTTCGAAAGTAGACCATTTTGGGAATATTACAGAAACATAGCCCATTCTGGGATTAAACTGGACCCACTGTGCCATTTTGGCAAAAAACTCGAAATAATGAGATTTTTTATTTTTTTATTAATTATTAATTAAATGTATGTTTTTAATAATTTAACTTTTTAGTTTATGTTTTTGTTATATAATAGATGTACGGTATAATTATGTTAATTCTCCTTTTATTTTAGTTATAAATTTAACTAAAAAACAAGTCATACATTAATGTAAGCTCCTAAATTAGCTTTTTTATTAATTTAATAACATTAACCAAATACAATATTTTTTATTATATTTTTCTGCCCACATCCACGATTGGATCTTGCCATAATATTGTTGGTTTCCGTGTACGAAATAACAATTAACAATAATTAAAGGACTAAACAAGAATAAACAAAAAACCAGTGTAATCTTTATTAATTTCGAAACTGATACAGAAATTAATGATTACAACATGTATGTACTGAAACGTAAATAAAGCAAACGTTATCAGATTATTATTAATTAATAATCTGATGTATTGAATTGCAATAAATAGAAACTGCCGGACTGGAAAGTATAAACTTAACAGCCGGACTGTTCTGATTTAAATTGAAATAACAGGACTGAATTGAAACTATTCTAATTACTGAATTTAATTACAGAATTGAAATTACAGCAAAAAACAGAACTTTAAAGAAATTACAGAAAGGTACAAACAGAATATAAAAGCTACAGCTAAGGACAGCAAATTAAAATACTGAAATAAAAAAGGACAGAATTGAAATGCGTAAATGAAATGGACAGAATTGAAATGCGTAAATGAAATGGACAGAATTAAAAGACGAGGCTACTGTTAACAGTATGCCCTTAACCGATATTCGCCCAACCACCTTAAAGTTTCTGGTTGCGTTGGCGCTTCGATCCCAAGGTACAACGTCTCGGATGACTCGCCGGAAACTGGCGACGAGTCAAGGTCGAGCTGTTGGTGGGTGGTTCTCTCTGTTTCTAAAATGTAATGCTACTGTTTGGAGAGATGATATATGTTACTGGTATTTGATTTCAGAATGTTAT
This sequence comes from Primula vulgaris, assembly GCA_963920805.1. NCBI lineage: Eukaryota > Viridiplantae > Streptophyta > Magnoliopsida > Ericales > Primulaceae > Primula > Primula vulgaris. The sequence continues at coordinate 24,387,732 of OY987218.1, read as the reverse complement.
ATGTGTTTTTTTTTGACATGTGGGGGGTCTGCCTATTTATAGGCTTGCTGAGTATCTCAGCCATTAAGGTCACTTTACTACTGTCGGTTTTCGAAATTCGAAACTGCAGTATTAACTTTGCAATGAAATCACATTTATTGCAACAGTTACAGCTTTGCTGGAAGCTTTTCCCGAACTGGCACACTTTTCCGAACAGGCACGCTTTTCCCGAACAGAAACACTATTCCCGAACAGGCGCGCTTTTCCCGAACAGAAACACCATTCCCGAACAGGCGCGCTTTACCCGAACAGGAACACTTTTCCCGAATAGGAACAGGCGCACTTTTTCCCGTCAAGCTGAAAACCCGACGAGCAAGCCCGCCCGACGAGCAAGCCCGCCCGACGAGCAAGCCCGCCCGACGAGCAAGCCCGCCCGACGAGCAAGCCCGCCCGACGAGCAAGCCCGCCCGACGAGCAAGCCCGCCCGACGAGCAAGCCCGCCCGACGAGCAAGCCCGCCCGACGAGCAAGCCCGCCCATGTGTGGTACACAATACACACATGTGTATGTGGACACATTACTTAATATCCACATAGGATACCTTAGTATATATATTGTAAAAATCACTCATGATTTTCCAATGTGGGATAACCCTCATGGGTTAAATCCCATTTCTTTTCTCATTTTTCCAGCATTGGCTTTATTTCCTCTTTCGAGTACCAACCTTCGAGTCCAATTATCATTCACACCCTTTCTCCGAATGGGTCATGCGATATACCGTTGCGAAGCTCGTCACACGAGCTACTCAAACGCAAATAGTATGGCCTCAGAAAAACTGAGGAGTCGCATTAAAAATTGACTCAAAGATGGTCCCTGACCACTTGGAACAACTATGTTTAAATTACATATTTTCCAATTTTTCCAACAAATATTACCTATATTTATTATTTAATTAACATATAAATTAACGTTTCTTGTAATACAGAGATTTTAAGATAATGGTCTTATAAAGATAAATGTTATATACAGTGTATCTCTATAAGGTTTCAAAATTATTATTTTTATGATTTGGTTATAATTTATATTTGGAACCATGAGAATAAGTCCAACGGATAATTCCCGAAGAAGGGGAAGAGAAAAATAGGGTGACGTTGACAATTAAACGAAAAAGTTTAGTTCTCAACGGTTAACTTAACGATTGTACATAGCTTCGTTAACCGGAATGTTTTAAGGAAGAGACTCAACCGTCATGTTGTGACCTTAATTACGTAGTGCACGTATGGTTTATACACCTGAGAAAAAGATCGACGATAAAGAGATTGATGAAGTCAATCGGGCTTGATACCCTAAGATTTACATGTTATCATTTTGCTTTTATCATAAAAAGAAATAAATATATTATTATTATTATTATTGTGATGGATTTTAATCTTGATAATAGAAAAGTGAAGAGTTTATTTATCTTTTATATTCAAGTGATTTCTAAATACTTATGCATTGAGAATTTTATTTAAATAAAATATTATTTTGCAAGAAAATGAAAAGAAAAATCTTTTTTTCGACCCGTGTTATATATTGTGATGTTTTCTCTCTCATTGAGCTCGTTTGGCTCACCCCTCTTCTTTTTAAAATATTTTCAGGTTAACGAGCAGTTAATTAGAGTTGATATCGAGTCAGTTTGGGGATTAGACAGACCTTTAATATTATGTGTTAAATTCCGTTGCGATTACATTTTTATTTTAGCTTGTAAAAGATTAAATTATTATAATGAACGTAATTTTCGAGATTGTATTTAATGAATATTTTTCCTAGAAATTAGAGTTGATAAATGAGTTATTTATGTATTGTTTTATAATTATTCTATTAGACTTTATTTAGCACGTGCCGTCACATGTGCTATTCGATCGTACGACATCATTTTATCAGGATGTTACTTCTAACAATGCTGCTACAAATGCTCTTAAGAGTGGGAGATTGAGGTTACATAATATGGCAGATATTCATTTTAAAGGCGTTTTAGCATTTTAATAGTTCCAGACTCACATATAACCGTTCTTTTCACGTAGAAGACATACTTTAGTTTACAAGTTTTTTTATGGGTCAATTCCCAAAACATACAATGTGTTATGAAATATTACCAAAATATACAACTCAAACAAATTATTCCCAAAACATACAATTAACCCAAAATAGAAAAAAATATATATTTCTCCGCACCTGTTAATTTTTTTTTCTTTTTCCTCTCTCTCCTCTATCTTTCTAAATCATCATTTTTTTCCCACAAAATACTATCTTATTTAATGTTAAAATAACTTCTAAACCGAAAAAAATAAAATTACAACAAAAAATAAAAAAAAACAAAAAAAACCCGAGATGCCGAAAAAACCCAAAAAATGCTGGAAAAACCTTTAAAAAAGTCGGGAACCCGAAAAAATCCAAAAAAATGTTAAAAAATAAAAAAAACCAATAAAAATCAAAATTCACAAAAAAATGAAAAAAGTTCAAAAAAGTCGAGAATCCGAAAAAACCTAAAAAAGGCTGGAAAAACCTTTTAAAAAGTCGGGAACCCGAAAAAGCCCAAAAAATGGTTAAAAAAGTAAAAAAAAAAAACAAAGAAAAATCCAAAATCACAGAAAGAATGAAAAAAGTTCACAAAAATCGAGAACCCGAAAAAATCAAAAAAATGTTGAAAAAACCTTTAAAAAGTCGGGAACCCGAAAAAACTCCAAAAAAGTGGCAAAAAAAAAAAAAAAACCAAGAAAAATCCAAATTCACAAAAGTAAATAAAAATAAAGTTCAGAAAAGTCGAGAACCCGAAAAAAGACCAAAAATATGGTAAAAAACAAAAAAAAACAATAAAATTCCAAAATTACAAAAAAAAAATGAAAAAAGTTCAAAAAAGTCGAGAATTCAAAAAAACCCAAAATATGCTGAAAAAACTTTTAAAAAAGTCGGTAACCAAAAAACCCAAAAAATATCCAAAATCACAAAAAGAATGAAAAAAGAGCATGTATAAATAGTGTATTGTATATTGTGTATTAAATAGCATGTATAAATAATGTTTTGTGCATGCATGTATTAAAAAATATGTATAAACTGTGTATTAAAGAGCATGTATAAAATATGTATTGTGTATGCACGTATTAAAGAGAATGTATAAATAGTGTATTGTGTATGTCCGTATTAAAAAACATGTATAAATTGTGTATTGTGTATGTCTGTATTAAAGAGCATGCATAAATAATGTATTGTGTATGCCCGTATTAAAAAACATGTATAAACTGTGTATTGTGTATGCATGTATTAAATAACATGTATAAAATATGTATTGTGTATGACTGTATTAAAGAGCACGTATAAAATATGTATTGTGTATGTCCGTATTAAAAAACATGTATAAACTGTGTATTGTTTATGTCTGTATTAAAGAGCATACATAAAAAATGTATTGTGTATACCCGTATTAAAAAAATATGTATAAATTGTGTATTGTGTATGCCTGTATTAAATAACATGTATAAAATATGTATTATGTATTACTGTATTAAAGAGGATGTATAAAAAGTGTATTGTATATGCCTGTATTTAATAGCATGCATAATTGTGTATTGTGTATGCCTGTATTAAAGAGCCTGTATAAACGATATATTGTGTATGAGTAACAAAAACACAAAGAAGGGGAAGTGTTAATGAATAAAAAATATATTATGTATGGATAGAGTGGAAAATAAAAGCGATAAATTCACAATTATTTAATTACTTACCAATTATGCCCAAAAAATGAGCATCGTTTCGATCGAAGAAAAACAAAATACTAATTCATATAAAAAAAAATAAAAATGAAGTTCTTGGTGGAATGAGTTTTGATCGGACGGTGGAGATTGGGGTTAAAGTAGACTGTGTGGAAGATGAAGGGTTGAGATATGAGGAGGTGGTGACGGGATCGGAGATGGAGGGAGGTGCGACGGAAAGTGGTGGAGATAGGTGGCGGAGAGAAAAGGACGAATATTGTAATTGACATTTATATATATATATATATATATATGTTAAAAAAATATAAATTATTTAGTATTTATAATTTTAATTAGTTGTATATTTTGGAAATAAAGTGTTGGAGTGTAATTTTTTGATAATTAATTTAAAATACTTGTATATTTTGATAATTTTTCTTTTTTTTATTGACAAATGATAACCTATGTCCCGATCGAAGGCATATGTTAAGGGTTAGATTTCCTATATAAATCCACCATGTATTTATAGTATTAATTGTAAATGTATTGAAAGTTACAAAAATTAATTATTGGCTCATTGAAAATATAAAATGCATTAAATGATCATATTTAATCTTGGAGGGAAACCGATAGTTTATTGTCATTTCCCTATTCTCCCCTTGCAAGTCAGATGGTATAAATTTTGTTGTCTTCATTTTTTTTTAGTATTTTGTTATAATTACGTGTGAGGTATTAGAAATTACGTACAGACTTTTACATGCCGTTTTAATTTAGTAGATTCGAATTTTGTTTTCAGATTGTACTACAAAAAATGTCGTTATCTTTTACATTTGAATGATGTAAAGTACAATTTTACTTAATTTAAACAATTTTATTGTTGGTATTATTTAGATGTTTTTTTAGAGTTTAATTATCTTCTTTGTATAATAAGCAAAAAATAATAAATCACCCAACTTCTCTTATTTGAGCGAATTAATTAGTTTACTAGGCAAAAACTTGTGATTGTTAACATCATTAATTAGATTTTTGGATGAATTATAAATGCCATTGCATTGATAATTTTGTGTTTGCGTGCTTGTACAAAATCAAGAAGTGATATAATATATACTAATAAAACACATTTATCAATCACATTCATTAAAGGCTTAACATATGCCCTGGACGCATATGTTAGCAAAACCCTTATTTATATATTTATTTGCTATTAAATTTGTTCAGGTTGTGACAACATAATCCAAATGCATGATAGTATTCACGAAAAACAAAAGTAAGGACACCATGGCCAATTTTGTACATGTGCAAAATGAAACGCTTAATCTACATGCATGTAGTATAACAGAACCATATAACTTTTGAAAATAATAAAATAGAAAACATTGGATTTCGTACTTTATGTGCTTTTAAACCGTGTCTAGATACAGTGATGTACGAAAAATAACTTCTACAGGATTACTTGACTTAATACTGTATAAAATAAATAATTCACCCGTGTTTCTAGAAAAGAATCATAATTAACACATGCATGTTCATCTCTAATTACCAATATATATAATATAAAAAAATTTGGATTTATGTATTAATTAAGTTTTTCCGAAAAAAATTAACTTTTAAGAAAATCACAAACAGACCATAAATGTTTATTGGATATGTACACTTGTCGTACAAAACCTTAAAAGACTATGTCAATAAAACAAATTTGCTAGAAAACTAAGAATCTTTAACGTCACTACTAGTCATAAAATATGGATTTTTATTACAAAAGGGCGGGGCAATGCTTTACATGTTTTTTTTCCACGTGTTTCTACCAAGCTACGAATGTGATCGATAGAAGTAGTACATTATACATGTTTATAAGCCAACTTATTTGATTGTTAGCCAACTTTAACGAAGTTATCCATACAACTATTATCGCTTAAAATACGCTTACTTTTTTACCATCTTTAAGAACATGCCTTATAAGCTGAAAACATGTTCAACGGACGATTATGCGGTCATTAAAGTAGTGTATGGGCGGAACCAACTTTATCGTTTTGAGTTGCAGCTCTCATTCCACAATCAGTTTAAATGTTTGGTTTATTTTGTTTATTAACCGGTACGTGTGCAAATTACAAACTGGTACTGATAGTTTTACAATATAATACTATAGTAAAATAAATTCAAATAATGCCCAATAGGTATCATTTTTGAACTTATATTACTCATAACTACCTTCATAAGTTCATATTCACTATAGTTACTACTTTTTAATTATTTACTTTATTTACCAAAACGCCATACACATATTTCATAAAAAATGAAAAAAAAACACATAAAATTATATAAAATGCAAAAAATCTCAAAATAAATGAAAAAAAATCACAAAAAATTGTAAAAAAATTTTAAAAAAATGTATTTTTATAAATAAAATCACAAAAAATGAAAAAAAATGAAAAAAATCACATAAAATCACATAAAATTATAAAAAATGAAAAAAAACACAAAATATTATAAAAAAAAATAAAAAATTTATAAAAAATCACAAAAATCACAAAAAATTATTAAAAAAACGAAAAAAATGAAAAAAAAATCATAAAATTATAAAAAAAATTAAAAAAATCATTTTTATTGAACTTTATGCACTTTCGACTGTACTAGATGCACTTTCGACTGAACCAGATGCACTTTTAGTTGAACTATATGCACTTTCAGCTGAACCACATGCACTTTTAGTTGAACAAGATGCAGGTTTTACAGAACGATATGCACTTTTATTGAACTAGATGCACTTTTGTCTAAACCATATGCACTTTCAGCTGAACCAGATACACTTTTAGCTGAACCATATGCACTTTCAGCTGAACCATATGCACTTTTAGTTGAACCAGATGTAGGTTTTACAGAACGATATGCACTTTTATTGAACTAGATGCACTTTTGTCTGAACCATATGCACTTTCAGCTGAACCAGATACACTTTTAGCTGAACCATATGCACTTTCAGTTATACCAGATGCACTTTTAGTTGAATCAGATACATTTTTAACAGAACTATATGCACTTTCGACTGTACTATATTCATTTTCGACTACACTATATGCACTTTTAATTTAACTATATGTACTTTTCACTAAATTAGATGCACTTTAAACTGAACCAGATATACTTTCAGCTGAACCAGATGCACTTTTAGTTGAACTATATGCATACTCACTTTTATTGAACTATATTTACTTTCGACTGAATTGTATGCACTTTCAATGGAACTAGATGTACTTTCAGCTGAATTGAATGCAATTTCGACTCAATTTTATGCATTTTTGACTAACTATATACACTTTCGACTGAACTATATGCTCTTTTATTGAACTATATACAATTTTGACTGAATTATATGTATTTTTGACTGAACTAGATGCACTTTCAGCTCATTTAGATTAAAAAAAGACACATTTATCATGGAAAAACCATTTTTTTGTATAAAAAAATCATTTTTCGGTATAAAAAGTGTTATATTTACAAAAAAAAAAATTATATATTTTTTGTAATTTTTTAAAAAGTTTATGATTTTTTCATTTTTTTTATAATTCTTTTTTTTTTGATTTTTTTTTGATTTTTTAAATAATTTTTTTTGATTTTTTTTATAAGTTTTTGTCATTTTTTATATATATTTTTTTTATTTTTCGGTATAAAAAGTGTTATATTGACAAAAAAAATTATATATTTTTTTTATAATTTTTTAAAAAGTTTGTGATTTTTTTCATTTTTTTTTATTTTTTTTATTTTTTAAATTTTTTATAATTTTTTTGTGATTTTTGTATTTTTTAATAATTTTTTGTGATTTTTGGTGATCTTTTATAATTTTTGGTGATTTTTTTATAATTTTTTGTGATTTTTTTCATTTTTATAATTTTTTTGTGTTTTTTTTTATTTTGTTGTAATTTAAAACTATTTTTTTGGGTTTGTAGAAAGATAAAATATGTATATTAT